>CM076572.1:520923479-521296352 GCA_034641835.2 Pinus albicaulis | reverse complement strand
ATCCCTTTCCATGAGGACAACATTCCTTATGTTGATCATTTCCTGAGCAGACCCCTAAAAGCACCTGTTTTTGCCTTGGCGCTGGTAGCCCGTTATGTCCTCGTGCCAATGAGGAAAATTAACACTAATCCCATGCTAATTGGCGCTCTATCGCAGTTGAGAACTTGCGCCAATCTGCTTATGGAAAGTTTTTTAAAAAAAGAGGCAAAGTTTCGATTACAACAACTTCGTGGATGAGTCATCAGGAGTGGTTTCGACTGAATAACCACAGCCTTCCTCCTTTGGCCTCTTGTTTCCACCTTATGGGCAACCTCCCAAGGGATAAGGCCTCCCTTCCACTATTTTAGGGATCCCAACCTCCTCCTCTCCTCTATAAATATAGCCTTCATCCATTGATGAAGGGGTTGAATGGTTGAACGAGCTGAATAGCTGAAAGGCTGAATGGTTGAATCTCCAAGAGCCTTCATAGCCTAAAGAATGCTACAAGAGCTTTGATAGTCCTCATATTGCCAAATCCATTGCAAGGAGATTGACGATCGAAGAGAGAGGCTTGTCCCCATTCCCAACAAGCTTTACTGAGACGTATTCTATTGACGACCTGCCAAAGGAAGGTTCAGCGTCAGAGCCAGGTTGTATTTTCCTTTATATGAATTAATGATAAGAGACTATTGGTTATGGTTCCACTCGTATTTTTCATTATGATCATGGGTTGTGTCTTCTTTGACTGATACATAATTGCATATATATCGGGTTTTACACTTGTGTTTGTCTTGTTTCTTGTGTGTGCAGGTGTTCGATCGCGGCGAGCGAGAGGATTGTGATCTGCTGGAGCAAGGAAATGGGAGTGCCATATTCTCTACAAACAACATCATTGGACTCGAGGTAGGCCTTCATCGCAAGTTGGTCTATTGAAATTAGGAACTTGCACCTTAGCATGATACGATTGTTGCTAGACCTGATCTGGGCTAGTAGGGATCACCTCTATCCGCAGAGGGGATTTACCTCCACAAAAAATTGGCGACTCAATTTGGGGAAATTTCCGACATTTGGTCAAAAGCGTCGGAACCAAGTGTCGGAATTTCCGCCAAATGTAGTAGTGGGCGCACTTATTAGCCTAACAGTCATGCCCATTGACGCATGTTTCCAGTGTATTACCTGTGCCAATCCTGTTCTGGCACTAGATTCCGCCTGAAAGTCGCGCCAATTCTGTAAGGTGCCAGGGTTTGCTCTGTTTTGAGCTTTCTGAGCTTGATCTGTGTGTTTGGTTTCATTTTTACGACTGCCTGAGTGTTCTGGAGCATTGTTTGATTGACTGTGACCTTCATCCTTTGGTTGTTTTCCCGTTTCTATCGATTTTACATTCTAGCCCTAGGGCATCTTGGTGCTATTGTGTGTCGAGCCTCCCGTGGGAGTTTTTGGTTTCTATCTATTCAGTCAACTTTTTGATTTCTTCTCTGCATTTGTTTGGTGGTTTTCTATCATTTTATTGCGTTATTTGAGTGATTGGATTCTTCTTCATTCGAATTCCTCTTTGTCTTTCTTTGGGCCTAGATTACATGGTTTATTTGAGTCTTGGAGATTCTGCTTGAAGTGGTGAATCTAGTCTTGGTTGGGAGAAATTCTGCTTGTTGTCAGTTAGCAACCCATGCCAATTTGCCATTGGCGCTAGTTGTCAGTGAGCAAGTCGCGCCAGTTGGCGCTAGTTGTCAATGATAAAGTCGTGCCAATTTCAGGGTGTGTGAAAATTGAGACTTTTCCCTAAATCCTTCACCAGTGTGTCTTTCCCTTCTGGTCTTTTCACTGTATGAGCATAGATTACATTTCTCATTCTTTGAAATGTCTTCTCTCCATGATTGCTTGATGTAAAAGGGAATGAATGCCTTGTTTTGAACTCATACTTTGGAATTCCTTTTTTTTGTGCTTGACCTCATTTGTCTTGTAGCCTTTTGAGGAATTTCTTTACAAAGTTTTTGAAACAACGATTGCATTCTTAGTGTTTGTTTACATCTCTTTTGCATTCATCCTTCCTTAAGTAATTTTGCGTTCTTTTAGTTTTCGTTTCAAAGTTTTATTTTCATGCATTAGATCACATTGCATTGAAAAGTGTTTTTTTTTTAGATTTATCATTGAACTTAGATCACATTGTTTAATGATTGAGAGCTAAAAATCGCATTGAGTGCATTCTCCTTCATTAAAAGCATGCATTAAGTAGATTCTCATTTCATCGAAAAATGCATTGAGTGCATTATTATCATTTGAAAAGGAAAAAAGGAAATTGTGCATAGATTACATTTGCATAGTTTCCGAAAAAAGAGGATTTTTCATAGATTGCATTGCATTATTCGCATCGTTGAATGTTTGAAATTACTTTTGGATAGTGAAATTCATCTAGTTTGGAAAAAATTTCGTTCACAGTGTTGTTGTTTGTTGCATCATTGTTTGAAGCTCTTCCCTTAACTAGATAGAATTCATCGAATTGAAATATTTATTTTATCATATAGCTGCATATAGGAGATTGTTAGATGACACTCGCTAGGGCCTGAAATTGAAACATAATTGAAGATTAACATTAAAATTTATTCAATTTACCTTAAGGCAGCATTGAAACATTAACGAAACACATTTTAGAGGTCTAGGCTAGTTACATGTTCCGGCGTCATTAAACCTAGTAGCTGTCATTCGCCTCTTGGCCTTAGACAGCACTAGCACGGACTTGTGCTCCCCGTACCGTCACATATATAAAGGGAGACCCCACTGGGTTTCTATCCTTTATCCATAGGAAGCTGAGTCTTCCGCCCTATACCAGTGATACATCGGACACAACATTCGGGGAGATTTCCTGCACATACGTTAAGTCCTTGGTTGATTTCTCTTTCATTTTGAAACCAAGGTGTATATTGCAGTTCACGGTTATTTGGTACACACTTTTCCTAGATTACCAGAGTAATCATTTTGATATTTTCTGACTCTTTAAATTTGAAAAGATCATCAAGCACTTGTCCTTTCATGCTTGTTTCAAAACTGAAAGAGATAGAGTCACCTTTTGCCTGTTTCTCGACTCTTAAAATATGAAACGGTAGAGTTTTGTTTCAATGTTTTAAAAATTAACTGCCCATGAAATATTCCTGGTTAAAGTTAGTTTCCTTAGGCTGTTGTTTTGGGTCGTCTCCAGTGGCAGCTTTTCCAGAGTTCACCAACCCAGGAATCCCCTCTGAAGGGAATCCTGGTCCTTTTCCTCCTTTTGGAAATGTCGGTGCTCCTTATATGGAAACGTTGTCCTTTCCTGGGTTAACTTTTGGGTTGCCCGTTTGGTTGTTTTCAACCTCTATGGTCCCGAATGTCCCAGCTATTGTTCAACCGTCTCCTCCACTTGAACAACATCATGTTTATTCCAAGGTGGACCTCTCCCATTCTTCGCCTGTTTCTACGTCCTCCTCTTCTACTTCACCTTGTGAAAGTCTAGATTCGTGTAACCAGGTGGCTAAGAAGAAGAAGAAGAAGTCTGATAAGAGAGAGCCTAAAGCTGCAGCTTCTAACGCACCTCCTCTTGACAAACCTTCCAACCCTCCATGGAAATTCAAGTTCCCTTACATGTTGTGCACGAGAGACCATCTTCTTCCAGAATGCCTAGGCATTTCCAAGGTGCTCGAAGTATGGTCCAACAGTCGTCCACCGTTGCCTTTGGCTTCTGGGAGTCATATTGGGGGCACGTCTCCGACTAGTGTTGATAAAGCTCCTAAGAAACAGGGTAAGGTCACCAATCCCTATAATTTGTGTGAAGGGAATCATGCCATTCACCTTTGTCCATATATGGATGAAGCCAAGCGAGTTTTGGACAACTCGGCTGTTTCTGCGCCGTGCCTTCCGGTTGGTTATAAACATCTTTCTCTGAGTCCTCCACCAGCTGATCCTACGATTGTTCAAGAGTCATCCTTGGTTAATCTCTCTCCCTTGTAAATTCAAATTCATGAATCCGTTCCTGAACAACCATTGGTCGTGGGATCGGTTGAGCTAGACCCACCTGCGGTGCACCAGGTCTTTTCCGTTGAGAGTGGACCTCACACCCCTCATGTTCTTCTTGTTTCTTCAGATTCTTCGGACTTGGAGAAAGATTCTCCTGTCCCTATACCTCAAGAATTCACTCCTCTGCCTCCCGTGATGGAAGTCCCGGAGGATACTCCTCCCACCTTCGAGATGGAGGTCGTGGAGGATGCTCCTTCTTCTTCCGTAACACCAGGGGAAGACCATCTTGGTTCAATGGTAGCCCCTCTGAGTAGTTTTGTCGCTTCCTTTGATTGGAATCGATTCGCAGGATACCGCATTCCCTATTATGTGCCTTTCGAGATAATAGTACAGACCTTTGGTCTGGTTGTACCCAGCACCATTATAGACGAAGGCGCGTCTGTTAGTGTTCTATCCTCAAATACTTGGCAAACTTTTGGCTCGCCCTGCTTGCGCCTGTTACGCAGAATCTGTTGGCATTTAACAGAAGAACGATTCAACCCTTAGGGATCCTTCCAAGGTTACCTGTTACTTTAGGAGGTAAAACCGTCCATATGGACGTGATGTTTGTTCTAGGCCCCTTGGATTTCAATCTGCTTTTGGGGCACGATTACACGTATGCCATGGGATCTCTTGTCTCCTCCCTTTTTCGTGTGGTTTGTTTTCCAAATGAAGGACGAATCATGACCATTGATCAGCTTTCTTTCTTTGGTCCTGATGTGGCAGCTAGCCCGCCATCATCCCTTTCTGGTTTTTATCCACCCGTTGTATCTTCCCCACCGCAGGTCAACTATGTGGCTACCTACCCCGTGCCTGTACCCAGTGATAGTGCCATTGTGCATCAGGTGCTGGGGGCATTGGGTCCTGACTTCCAGGATGTTTTCCTTCCATCGGGAATGGAACTCTTGGAAGCGATGACTTCTTGTTCATTATGGTGAGGTCGGTCGGAGCGTAGTTCTTTTCCTTGTATCAAGCTCCCTAAAAAATGAAACAATCTCATCAGAGCATGGTTCCTTTCCTATGTCAAGCTCCTTAAGAAATGAAACCAGGTTCTCAAAGTAGAGTTCCTTGTCTTGTGCCAAGCTCCTTAAACCATGAAACAAGGTGTCCTGAGGATAGTTCTTTTAATGTGTCAACGTCGTTAAAATAATGAAACACTTTCCTGTTCAATTCGAGTCTTTGATCAGATCTCGTAAAATCCCATTCGAGTTATTCTTAGATCTCGTAACTTGAACCTTCACCATGTACCTCGAATTGAGTCACCATGCTAGGGGCATGTACCTCGAATTGAGTCACCATGCTAGGGGCATGCTTACTTTTTCAAGCATAGTTTGTTTCCGTTTCAAGCTTGTGTAAAAATGAAACCAGTTTCAAGCATAGTTTATCTTGGTTTCAAGCTTGTGTAAAAATGAAACCAACTTCAAGCAGAGTTTCATGATTTCAAGCTTGTGTAAAAATGAAACCTTTCCCATTTTACCTCTTGTGATTGCCATCTTATCAACCTGTCTTTTCCAGATGAGCGTTGGTTTTCTCACTCCATCGTCACTATCTGCTTGGCCGATCATATGCCTTCACTTGGTTGTTTTAACCGTTCCTGAGGAACCGCTACAATGAGTGGTCTTGTTAGCCAGCCTCTTAACCTTTACTTGTTTTGAGCAGTTCCACCATTACCGGAACCAGTTGCTTCCCTTTATACCACTCGTTCCTCCAGGAGGAGTCAACTTTTAGCTCTTTTCTGACTCTCTAAACATGAAAATATTGTCGAGTTTCTTGTCATTTTGAACTCGTTAAATTGGTTGCAAAACGACATCTACCCAGTATATGTTTATCGCTTTTTCGGGCTGGGATAGATTATTTACGAAAAAGGAATACCCTAGCCTATTGCGACTAGGAGGTTTTCTCAAACACAGTTTTCTACCTTTTCGGATCTAAGGAACTATTTATGAAAAGGGACTGTTGGAGTTTACTTTTCCGCTGTCTTTTCAAACTCTCTAAATATGAAAATATGCCAAGTTCTTCCTTTGTCAGACTCGTTAAACCTTGATGACATTGGATTCAGTCGTAATGACGATATTCGAGTTTCTCCCTCCTAGGGCTCGTTAAATGTACTAGGATGGATTCGTCCGAAGGACGGATTTATATTACAAGCATATGTTATCCCCTTCAAGCTTGTTTTCAAAAATAATTGGGGTACTCGCCAGAAATGGTGGGGAAGAATGGAACCAAAATCGTTGTCGTGTCGGTAGTATGTCGCTCTTGAACATGGCACTTGTCTGCATTTGTGTCAGGTTGGGGACATCTCAACTCATTATCTGATTTCCTCCGTGGGTTTGGGTAATCCCTTTTGACCTCTCATCTTCTCTTTGCCTCATCATCATGACCCCTAATCTGTTGATGTCAAATACTGCCAAATCCACTATCGTGCTGTCGATTTGTTCAAGAGAAGTTGACCTCTGAAAAAGTCTCAACCTTCCTCTAATTCTCATATGATCTTGATTCACAAAGACATTATGTTCCTCTATCTCGCGTCGATGATGTGGGAAACATTATGGCCCACCTTCAATCAAGGTCACTTCCTGTCGACTTCAGCTCATTATCCAAGAAGTTGATCTAGAGACTCCCTTCTGGTACCTTGGAGCCTGCATGCCTCAATGGCAGGTTCTTCGCGTTCAACGTGAGGTTTTCATCATTGGCCTTCGATCGAGTGATTCTACGGGTGTTCGACGCCAGCTCACTGATTTACATGCCGTAGACTATACCTATAGTACCTTGAGGACCATTGTCACTATTGGTGGTACCTCTCGCGTCTATTAATAGCTTTCATCATTGGTTGGTAATCAGACGATGTTCTTGCATGTTCAACTTCAGCTCACTTATTCACATGCTTGAACTTGTACTTTATTCAGGTCGAGATGGAGCGCAAGACCCTGGGTTTTGTCTGTTGGAATCCAGGCTGCGATTTTGTGGATTATTCTGATTGGTTACATGACTCATTGATTGGATGGCTGCGACCACACCTGAGTCTATTTATCCATCCTTACTGGATGGTTGCGTCCATGCCTTAGATCTTGATTATTGTATACTATGTTGTGGATGGTTGCGCCCATACCACATATATATCATGTATTTGAGATATCAGTTGTATTTTTCTACGCAGGTTTTCCGACGGCAGTGTTTTCAGTTGGACATGTTCTCGTAAAGCATTTCACCCCTCTCTCTCTCTCGGGCCTCATGCTTTAGGGGGCATCTGTTACACAGCAATTTGTCACCGTCCCTGCAATCCCCATCTCGCCCATTGGAGGGTCATTTTTGTGACGAATAAGTAGTGTCATGCCTTGCAAATACCATCATTGCATCCCTTTTCATGAGGACAACATTCCTTCTGTTGATCATTTCCTGAGCAGACCCCTAAAAAAACTTGTTTTTGCTTTGGTGCTGGTAGCCCATTATGTCCTCGTGCCAATGAGGAAAATTAACACTGAACCCGTGCCAATTGGCGCTCTGTCCCAGTTGAGCACCTGCGCCAATCTGCTTATGGAATTTTTTTTTAAAAAGAGGCGAAGTTTCGATGAGTCATGAGGAGTGGTTTCAACTGAATAACCACGGTCTTCCTCCTTTGGATTCTTGTTTCCACCTTATGGGGAACCTCCCAAGGGATAAGGCTTCCCTTCCACTATTGTAGGGATCCCAACCTCCTCCTCTCCTCTATAAATATAGCCTTCATCCATTTATGAAGGGGCTGAATGGTTGAACGAGCTGAATGGTTGAGTCTCCAAGAGCCTTCATAGCCTAAAGAATGCTACAAGAGCCTTGATAGCCCTCATAGAGCCAAATCAGTAGCAAGGAGATTGACGATCGAAGAGAAAGGCTTGTCCCATTCCCGACAAGCTTTACCGAGACATATTCTGCTGACGACCTGCCAAAGGAAGATTCAACGTCAAAGCCAGGTTGTATTTTCCTTTGTATGAATTAATGATAAGTGACTTTGGTTATGGTTCCACTCGTATTGTTCATTATGATCTTGAGTTGTGTCTTCTCTGACTGATACATAATTGCATATATTGGGTTTTACGCTTGTGTTTGTCGTGTTTCTTGCGTGTGCAGGTGTTCGATTGTGGCGAGCATGAGGATTGTGATCTGTCGAAGCAAGGGAACGGGAGTGCTATCTTCTCTACAAACAACAACATTGGATTCAAGGTAAGCCTTCTTCGCCATTTGGTTTATTGTAATTAGGAACTTGCACCTTAGCGTGATACAATTGTTGCTAGACCCGATCTGGGCTAGTAGGGATTGCCTCTGTCCACAGAAGGGATTTACCTCTACAACACTCAGTTATTCATGTTAGTGTTCCATTCTATATCATAAACTTCCCTTTCTAATGTGCAACAACATTAGTGGCACCAATTTATTTCCATTATAATAGAGGTTTAGCTAAGGGGTGGAGGAAATGGTTTAGGGAAATGAGAGAAGATAATATGGAGGTGGAGGAGGGAGGATGTTATTGCATGGGAGAAGGCCTCAAAGGTTTGAGAGGGAGCAAGGAAATGGGAGTGTAGGATGTTTTAAATTGGGGAAATCATATAGGGGAGGAGGGGAGGAGTTTACCTTTGATAGTGGGGAGTAAGGATGGATGTCAAGGGTTCCACAAGAATGATTAAGCCCCATCTTAAAATATACCCATTTCTAATCACCCTTATTCTCCAAATGAGTTTTAAATGTAAAGAGAGAAATTCTCATGGGTTATGGTTAGTGGTTTTTTCTAGTCCTTGTATGTGTTAAAGCACGATATTTCCTTCTCCTAGCCTTGATGATATTTCTTTCTTTTCTTTATTATACTATAAATCAACAAAAATAAAGCAATAAAATCAGAAATAATAAAGAAAATCTCAACACCATCTAAATCATGACACATAATTTATCCTGGAAAAATCAAACTAAGGGAAAACCACATTACAATAGATCTATTACACAACCAAAAGGAACCTTACAATGGAGGTTTCCTAGCTTATTTATAGAATTCATTACACATAATACCATGGGTCACTAATACCATGTGCTTGAAAACCACATATTGTATACCTAAAAAATTTGATTCTATGATGGAGTGAAGTTTGCCTATTATATCTAAGGGCTGAGAGGATAATGCATGAATCCATAGAAATGAGAATAACCTATGAAGTAATGTCTCTTGGGATTTTAATTACTTATAACTTATAAGGTCTTCTACATTAGCATTCTAAGCTCCTTTGAAGAATAACATTATTTTTACTATGAGTAATATATTTATATTACATATGGAGAATGTACACATTTCAATCTGTCTTAAGGAACTTCTCAACCTCATCATGTCACTTGTGGGAATTGAACCTGGATGGGGATGATAAAAATAATTCCTCCTAATCACCCAAGATAAATTTAATTAACGGAATTGAAGAATAATAGTTGAAAACATTGTTGAGTCTTCCATTGTAAAAATCCTTCCTCTCTTAATCTCAAATTCCATTTTTCCATTCTTGATAATTTGACCATTACTCACTTAGTTGATCTCCAAGGAAACACTCGAATTTTTCAAATCCAAAGTGTTTCCTATGTGTTATAAATATATACTTGTATCGGCCCTATGCCTCTGCTCTTAATTTTATATTAGCAACCTAGAGGTTATCTCTACCATATATATTGGATTGATTTCCTTAACACTAAAAATATTCTTATTATGAGCGAACCAAATCTACCATGTTATGTACTTAGCGAGGGAGACCCACTGACGGGGTAGAAAAGGATGATTTTCATAGGTGCTAGATAGAGTCTCCTCTAGAAAATGAATAATTAATTCAATATTCTACGATATTTTATCATTTTATAGATATGAAAGAGGAACTTTCAAAATGTGTTTTATAGTGTTGCATTCTAGGAAAATATGGGAGAGGGTTTTCTTTGTGTTGTTTCACACTATATGTCATATGCATGGTCCTCCTATTAATTTTTCTTTACATTGTGTGTTGTAAGGAACTTACATGAGCTAGAAACTGGTTTTGTTTTTCTTTTGTTCATGCTATCTATTCTTAGATTTATATTTTCTACACATAGTAGTCATGGAAATTTGAGAATATCCACACTACAACTTCCTGTGAGAGAATAAATGAATCTTCACTTTGGTTGTGCAACCTAAATGCATGATTTTGTAACATCACTTTTCTAAGAACATGAGATAGAAAACAATTAATATAATTTTCTAATGTCATTTTGAAGGTGATAATGATTAATTAAATTAAAAATGAGACTATTAAGCAGTTTTGATTTAATTAAGAAATAGAACTCATAATTTCACTTTATTATTAAAAGTGACCCATGGTATTCTAGTAACCCATTGTTTTTGGATGGGGAAAAGTATAAAAAGAAAAATGAGGGTTCATTTGTAATATGAATGCATATTGGCTTTTTTTTATTGTCTCGAGAGCTCAAGTAGCCCATGGTGGAAGGGATAAACCCTCATTATATTTCCTAGTTTCAATATTGAAATACACACCCTAGTTGGCGGAAATTGGTTTCGGTGGTTGTAAAACCACCTTGGCTAACCATTAGTCTTCCACGGATTTAGAATTGGTCGAACGATGAGTTAATTTATCCATCAAGAGACTGGGCCAAGATATTATTCTTAAGAGGGTCGAGTTACTATTTTTCAAAAGGGACTAGTTGGTAGGCTGAATTATTGAAGATCAAATAAGAAAGAAAGAAGGAAATTTTAATGTCCATGAGGCTAAAATAGCCTACACGAAAAATTGATTCTCCATCTGATTCTTGTATTCAACCCTTTTCCTATGAAGCCTCATAATAAAAACTCCCAACATATCAACAAACAACTCGCTGAATAGATTACCCCAAGATCTAGCTATCATAATATCTACATAACTTTCCCTGCTTTCTTTGAAGGCCTCACATTCTAAAATGAAATTCTTTTTTGTTTCCAATTTTATGGAAGAGAAGAAAATACATACTATTTCCTCCCACACTTCTTTTGGCCATTTCCAATGCCCCATTTCACAATGGAGTTTATGATAATTAGTTTTTAACTTTGAAATATGAATTTTAGATCTCCAAGAGATATTGGACCCTATGTATAATTTTTGTTGATGATTATATGTGTGATTAAACTCTTAATATAGTACCTTTTCTTTCTACCTAGCTCCTTATCCCAAGTATGCTTGTGGAACTTATCCATAAAAAAATATTTTATCTATTTATTGTTTATGGGACAATGTTCAAGAAAATACCCCATTTACTAAACCATTTACTATTTTTCTGCATCCAAGTCCTCCTTATTTTGCATAACATGTCATTAAAGACAACCTTAGGCCATCTTCCCTCTTCAATTTTCTCAATTTTTTTTAAATACCTTATGACTCACACCATAGCAATTACTTCAATAGGAGCAACGCCTATTTCACTTAACAATATAGCATAAGTAATTGTACTTTTAATTTTGAATTTGTTTGTAATCAAATTCTTATGAATTTTCTCAATTTGTTTCCACTGCATGTCGGATGTACTGATGACCCACAGTTCACAGTCATAGAGAATCACCAGAATCACTAAAATCCAAAAAAGAGTTTGATTTATTTTCTAGTCCCATAACTCTACCTCTCTACACCTCTTTTGAAAAGCATTAAAAGCTTTCCTACCCCCAAAAATTCTTTTCTTTCTATAGCCATCCCAACTTAGATTTCTGTTGAAGTCAATTCTGAGGTACTTGTAATTTGTAACTTCTTCCATAATGTTGCCTTCAAAGTATAACTTATGATTGTTATGTTTTATTTCATTAGAGAGAACCACTATTTTCGTTTTGCTAATATTGACTTGCATCCCCACCTTCCTAAAAAAATTCTCAAGGGAGAGTAAGAACTCTTGCAAACCAAGAGAAGATTTAGAAATCAGAATAAGGTCATTTTCATACAAAAGAAGCCTTATAACAAAATTTCATGTAATATCCAAAACGTGATACTTTGCTAAATTTAAATCCACCCAAATTTCACCATTAAATTATCATTAATTTGCAAAAGTTTACCATATAAAATACACCAAATAGAGTGCATGAAATTTCATAACATGATACGTAGAAAATAATATCATATTTTATTATAATAGATAAATTGGGTTACATGTATATACAATCAATATAGTTGAGATTAAAAGTTGGCCTGGACAAATATGCTCCAATGTTGCACTGCACCTCCCAATACTAAGATGAAATCAATCACTCAACCTATGAACTCTAGTTGAATCCACCATGAAGATGGTGTGGGTTTTCGTCTAATCTCACCAAAATCACCCCAGGGTTTCCATCCTGGGACTACTAATGAAGTAGAGAATCGGGTTCTCAGCCTGTCATACAATAAGTAATGTCAAATCCCATATGTCCTCCAATAGCCTCCTCATCCTCTTTTATAGATCTGATGGACCCCTCTAGAACCTCCTATTTTATTATTATTTTAATCATGGAGAACTTTTAACTCTTTTATTTCATATAAAACATTCTTTTTAATGCGAGAAAAGGGTAAGCTAACCACCATGTCTCCTTAGGTCATTGAAACTCCCATATAACCATCCAAACCTATAGATATTATCGTTATGGTTCCAACAAGATATTACACTAAGGTTTTATATAGTGTATTCCTTCTGGAATTCGACCTAGAGTGTAATTAATTGAGTTAGGCCCAATAATAACTATGTTTTCTAAAAGTTGTCGGAATGCACCAGAACAAAAGGAAAACTATGTGGATGATGGAATATACCAATTGAATGCCACTGGACCTCATAAAAAACTCCTCAAAGCCCCTCCAAAAGCCCCTGGGCCCGTTGATGATGCCATCCTACACCTATGTCTTGTCTGTTGATTTTTGTAGCATCAGATGTGATCTATCTTCAAGATTTTGCAGAGAGAATAAGACACATTCATTCTAAAATACCCAGAAATTGTTTTTGGAAATTCCACTCGGAAATGATTTAATTAAAATAATTAATTATTTTTAATGGATTCCTAAGTCTAAACTTAGGAAAAGGAAATAATTAAAAGGTATTAATTAGATCAGGTGTGAATATTCTAGATGAAGATGAGGATCGAGTCGAAGATAATCTTATCCTTTGATTATGTTTTAATCTTGGTTGTTGATATTTCAATGAGGGATTATAAGAAGGAGCTTGATGAGCATTTTTAGACCATACCAAGTGAGAGATATCTAGATATCAAATTATAAAGAGAGCGGCGAATAAGTTTCCAGAGAGATATCGAGTGATTTCTCTACAGTGAGGAGTTGGGACAGTTGGCCGGTGGAAGATTTTACAGAACCGAGGACTGTAAGGAAAAGAAGGAATCAAGAATTCTAGAGAGGTTGTGCAGTGCCAAGCAGAGGTTGCGCAAGGCTTCAGAGGGAGTCTGCAATCTTGTTGGGGAAAAATCGATATCTAGTGCCAGAATTCAGGGAGTGAGACCGGAAGGCCAGAGGGTCAATATTCTTGTCAACAAGAGATCAGGAGGAGGTATGACGCATTCCTAGTAGAAATGACGCAGTGACTACGTGGGAAGATGCCCAGACAACACAAGTAGCTCATCTCTAGTCAGATCAATGCCAAATTTTCCTAGACAGTGTGAGATTTTCTCACTAATTCTTTGTCACATTTTATCTTTGTTCCAAACAACCAATTTGGGAATCTAGTGACTTGTATTCAGAAAAATACTACATAATAATAAAACCCTCAGTTTTTGCACTCATTTTCTCACATTGGGTTTTTCTAGTGATGTTCGTCCAAAAATAATGGTGTACTTTTGAGTGTTTCTGTATTTTTTATTATTTTATGTTGTGAAGATTGCAAGAGATTGTATTTTGATATTTTCTATGTAACACCGTAAATAACTTGTTCAACAATTAACAAGTAGGAGAAATTTAATCAATTGCTATAGTAGGGATTTCGATTTAGGAATTTTCACATGGTATCAGAGGGCAGGTGAATATGGAAGATCTCGGAAGCAGAGCTAAAGAAGGATTTCGAAGAACTGTGTAAGGAGCATATCAAAATCCTAGAGGGACTATGTAGTCTATAGTCTAGACGGAAAAATTTCTTGGAAAAATATTTCTCTGAGTGAGTCGATAGAGAATAATATTTCCATATAGAGATTTGCGAGAGGAAGGGGGAGAAATGAAATAGCTTTAGTGCAGAGAAGATATTCAGCTGGGACGTAGTTTTCTACAATATTTTTTGGGACAAAAAAGCGTCAAAAAAGGAAATAAGAAAACATATTGAGAGAATTTCATCCTCAGATAATTCCTAGGAAATGAATTCAATTTCTCACCGTAGAGCAGCGATAGCCAGGAGAAGATCTACTTACTCCAACAAGGAGTGTGTAGATCTAGTCAGCAACAACACAAAGGAGAGAAGAGGAATTTCGACATTTTTTTGGCGAGATGGTATCAACTGGGTTTTGAGACCAAGATCCATTGGAGGGTGCCTCCAACCATGTTATCTGGAAGGCAATGGATTCCTTCCTTCTAGATGAACATGATCTTAAAACTTATATCATTAGTGTGGTTGTTGAGCCCACAGATGCATATCAACTTAAGGCCTACAAGAAGGAGATGATGAAATCCAAGAAGTTGATCCTTGATGGAGTGAGAGATTAAATTGTATATGACATAGAAGGAAATGACATAGCCAAATATATGTGGGATGCATTGACCACATTATATCAGGGATCATCTTAGAAACATAAGATGTACTTGGAGGAGAAGATGAGATGCACGAGGATACTAAAGGTCGAGCGCATAAACCCCTTCCTAACGATACTTCAGGATACCCAATATCAGCTAGTTGTTGTGGGGGCATCACCTCGGGGTATTGAGTTTATACATATGGCCTTTAACAATGTTTCCAAGGAGTGGAAAATATTTTTCCAGGGTGTCCTGAGCAGAGAGAAGTTTCCTAATTGGGAGAGAGTTTGGGTTGATCTACAATAAGAGGATATGAGGTGTGATTTGGTGAAGAGAACCATAAGTGGAAAAATTGGCAACTGGGTGAAGATCAAGAAGGAAGAGTCGAATGCAACCCTTGCATCAAAGGGTCAGGAGGAGCAGCACAAGTGAAAGAAGGATATTTCTAAGATAAAGTTCTTCTGATGTGGTAAGATGGGCCACTTCAGTTCTCAATTTCCTATTTGGAAGAAGGACAAGGAGAAGGGGTAAGATGAACAAATTGCTACCGCTAAGATACACAGGTTGTCCTCCATATTAGAGGAGGAGTTTTCCATGATTCCCATATACCTCCAGGGGAGAGGTGCGGTGATTCGGTTTTGTATCCCGAGAGAGCTACAACATGGGCATGATCCTTAAGGATTCCACCTCTTGGATCATCACCTTGCTACTGAAACTCATAATATAAATATTAGGAAGGACTAGTGACAATTTGTGTAGTTAGGTTCCAGAGTGACAGATGTAGTGGTTGATAGTGTTAGGAACTGAGCAACAAAGAGCAGAGTTGGCAGAAGTGCAATTGGCACATTGTAGAGTCAGAAGCAGTGTAGAGGATTCAGTGGTAGTGCATATGCTAACAATAGATAGAACTCGGTTGATAGATGCATCAATATGAAAATAGTTGGTTCAGTTGATGGACATCTCTCAGTTGCAGCAACAACAGATGAGAGGAGTTGTGGATGTTGCAATGGCAGCAACAACAAAGTTTCAGTGAAGATGTAGTAGTTGGGTATGGAGGGTCAGTAGAAACATATATGCAGTGCAATAGGAGATGGTATAGGATCATAGTGATGCTTCAGGAGGTTGAGTTACTAGAGCTCATTCCTCACTAAGAGGGAGTGTTTATTTTTGTAGCATCGAAAGTGCTATAGCCTCAAGATTTTGCAGAGAGGCTAAGACACATGCATTCTATAATACCTAGAAATTTTTTTGGGAAATTCAACTCGGAGAGGATTTAATTAAAAAAATTAATTATTTTTAATATATTCCTAAGTCTAAACTTAGGAAAAAGAAATAAATAAAAGGTATTAATTAGATCAGGTGTGAATATTCTAAAACAAGATGAGGATCAAGTCCAAAATAATCATAGCCTTTGACTATTTTTTAATCTTGTTCATTCATATGTCAACGAGGGATTAAAAGAAGGAGCTCGATGAGAATTTGTAGAACATGCCAAGTGGGAGAGATCTAGATATTGAATTCTCAAGAGAGCACCACAACAATTGCCAGAGAGCGATCGAGTGATTTATTTGTAGTGAAGGGTAGGGATAGTTGGATAGTGGAATATTTTATAGATACAAAGAGTGCAAGGAAGAGAATAAATCAAGAAGTCCAAAGAATTTTGGTAGTGCCATGCAGAAGCACCAAAAAACTTCAGAGGGATTCTGCAATCTTGTTGGGAAAAATTGAGATCTAGTGCCAAAAGTTAGGGTGTGAAACTGAAAGGCTAGAGGTTCGAGTTTCCAGTCAGCAAGAGATCAGGAGAAGGTATGGCGCAGTCCCAAAATTAGCGACAAAGTGACTGCATCGACAGATTCAAAGACAACGCAAGGAGATCATCTCCGGTTAGATCAGTGTTGGATTTCTTGAGAAAATGTGATATTTTCTCACTAACTCTTTGTCATATTTTATCTATGTATCATATATCCAATTTGGGAATCCAGTGACTTGTATTCAAAAAGCTACTGCATTATTAATAAAACCCTTAGTTGTTGGACTGGTTTTCCCACATTTGGTTTTTCCAGGGATGTTTGTCCAAAACTAACAGTGTAGTTGTGTGTGTTCCTATATTTCCCACTCAATATTTTATTTCCACAGTATTTTATGTTGTGAAGGTTGTAGTAGATTTTATTTCGATATTTGTTGTGTAACACCGTAAATAACTTGTTCAACAATTAGCAAGTAGGATAACTTTAATTAGTTGCTACAGTATGGATTCCTATCTACGAATTTTCACACTATCTTCCCCCAACTCTAAAACTCCATCCTAGCCATCTAATAAAGAACACCATAAAAAATAACATTACAAATTCTCCTGCCCCAATATTGTTTTCCCTCAAGCAATCCAAATATGTGGACCAATCTGGTTGCCCAACACAACTAAGACCCAATGCCCAAATCCTATACAAACCATTGGGTGATGCTCTGCCTCTATGTCCACTCACCATGAATGGAGCCTTCAATGCTCAGATCGTAATAAAATTGCTAACTGAACCTATCATCAACAAATCCTCCTAGATCCCAATCCCACCAAGACCAAGTATCAATATTCCATGGCTCCTCTTGTGCTATAAATCCAACCATGAGTGTTGCTCCATTCATTGCGTACCAACTCCTCACCTCTCTCCAGTCTAACCCCTAGAATAGACCAAGGTCAATATCACCATGCTAATGTTGTGCTAAAATATTGTTGAGTATCTAACCTACATCTTGCTGCCATCTGGAGCATGTAGTTTCTCTTACATCTAAGGGCTCATGCAGTGTAATTCTGCTAACTAAAAATGATACTCCATCAATAGGTTACTAGTTCATGATCTCATGAAAATCCAATGCATGGACACCTCTACCCGATAAACCAAAAAAATATATCCAAGAAATCCTCCCCCTCTCCCTAAAATTGGAAAAGGTGGGTAAGATGTGTTGCAAGCCTTGTATAAGTATTCATAGGGAGGGCTGCTACCTTAAAAAGTTGTAGCTTTTTTGGATAACACTACATTTGTTTGTACCTCATCAATGGCTAGTCCAAAATATGGATGCACTTCCATCTCCCTCATCTGATCTAAAACTTCACTCTCCTCCGGTCCACCAATCTCTTGAAAAATTGTCCTATCGGACTCTAGTACCTCCCGAGGACATGTGTACTACCACCATTTTGGTTATTTGTAAATTTTTCCACCTCTCCTCAAATCTAACCCCCAAGGTGGTTTCTCATCCTCCTCCATCATGGGCTCAATATGAACCTCTAATTGGCTCTCACCAAGAGGCTCATCATGCATACTATGCACATCCTCCTCCTCAGCTAACTCATGATCTGCCATATGTTTCTCATATTGAATCATCAATAGTGAATCATCATCTTGAATGTAACCCATAGGGTCCACCGACTGCTCACCATACACACTAGAATACAAATATTTCTTGTTGTTAACAACTACAGATGACTCATGCTCCTCAAAGGCATCCTCGAATGAACCCATGGACTTATCCAAATAATAGTCCACACCTTGAAATTTAGAAGGAATATCCTCCTACAGTACCTCTGTCATTTCCTCGATGTCACTCAAGCATGAGTGGTTAGGTCTTGAAGGTTCCTTGAAAATGAAGCAAAGTCCCTTCCTCCTCAATTCATTCTTGTTACACGATCCATAAAAATTAAGCTACTCCTCCCTGGTCAAATTTCTTCTGAACAACCTAATTTTCTTATTAACCAACCTTTCGACTAGTTCATAAGCATTTGGTGAGACCAAATTCTCTCTCCTCCAAACAGACAACAATCAAGACTGCAACTTCTAAAAAATGGCACCTCGGCCTCTCATACATCACGACAAGATGGATTGCATGTTTATTTTGACTGAACCAAGATGATGTCTCCTAATGTTAAAGAAGCATTGAAACATCTGTAGAATAAATTCATCACACTAAAGATAAAACATGATCTCATAATTCCTAATCATGACCATAATTTCCAAAACCTGAAGCCTCCTCTCAAATTTTGTACACATGAAATTATCTAATTCTTGTAAGGTGTTTGTCATCATCTTGAGGAATATCCTCATAACATCATCATTGTAAGGAGCTATAGGGGTCATTGGTCTCATGAGTTTACTAATGGAAGAGGCAACTGAAAGTGTGACCCTTTCAAAAGGGTACTCCAAAAACTCGGGTTGTATTAAATCTGGCATGACGGGTTCCAAGGCCCGTGTCAAATTCTTCCCCTATAATTAGTTTACTTTGAAAATAAGTGCATATAATTCATCTAGTTTTAAAATGGCTTTCATTGTGACCCATGTGTTTCAATTTTTTCACAAGTGCAAAGGTTTTGTGTCCTATTTCCTGCCTCTTCTACACATCTCTTGGTTTTTCTTTCTGAAGAATGGCATAGATCTCTCTTGAAAAAGGTCTATTTTTTAGTTTTGTTTTCTAGTCTATTGATGTATAGTGGTTCAGGGAACCAATTATAATGTTAATCTTCTCAATTTGTTTAGGATTTCCTCCATGCAGAATGTTTGCATGAGAACATTATTTTCTGAGTTTGAGTGAATTTCCCAGCAAAGTGTTTTCACAAACAGTTTGATGACAAAATGTTGTAGGTCAAATTTGATACAATAATGAAATCTCACTGTCATGCTAACATTTCAAAGTAATTCACTTCATTCATATATACCCAGAAAGTCATATGACCCACTATTTTGTGCAAATGAAAATTATCTAACTCAAACTAATAAATGAAATGAGGTCTGAACAGAGAAATAGAACCTCAATTTGAATAGGCTACTTATTGTCAGGAGTATTTTGTGTTGCAAATAATATTTGTCCCTTCAAATTTCATTCATAAAATCAGTGCACAGTAGTGGCACTCCAACAAATGTATATTCATAAAATATCAGTTTGTAATTATTTTTTTCAATGTCAAATAGAAAAGGCTCCTTTCAGCCTATTGAGTCAACCTTTAATTCTTGCATTCAATAAATGATACCCATGTTTTCTCTAATCTTGAAATCAGCCTCCAATGAAGGCATCACATCCACGCAGCTAAGAGGAGGTAAAATTTCGGCCCATAATGAAGTTCACTTAGCCACAAGGTAACAAATAGAATGTACTATTTTCACAAGCTCACAATCACCTAATTAACATGTTTTTAGCCCCTACACATTGATATATGCAACTCATTACCCTTTATATAATTCACAACCCTTATACAGTGAAAATATCTTCCTTCAAACTACTGTAGATTCACTCCCTTTAGCAATCCATAATTTCAAAACAAGTTTCACAAGAAATGTACACTTATGCTCAGTCAATAAAAAATGATATTCACACCTCATCAATCACAAAAGGCATGTTAAATAAAATTATATAAAAAATAAGTGTCCAGAATAATTTGGAATTGATCTTTGATAGAAGAATTCTAGACTATGTATAATTTAGTGGGATGAGTAAATGGTTTAGAGAAAAAATCTCAACTTGTCCTCTTCCCAATTTGCAAAAATTATTAATATAACTCTACCTCAGTCTCTTAAGAGAAGTTTTCCCTCCGAAATTTATGTCACAATGAATCTCGACCTCCTTAATTCTGTTGTCAAACTCCAAAATGGGAATATATGCCTTTTATAAAACTTCTTTACAAGTTGTGCTCAGTCCTGGTATGGTGGCAATAAAACCAGCCTGTGTTGAAGAAATTATGGTAAGAATATGGAGAAATAACATAGGAAATCCTCTATCCCTATGAGGAAATAACACAACTTCAACTTAGAGTGATCAATATCCAAACTAGTTGTTGAATTTGGCCTTCAAAATTGAAGGGAAGATGGATATTTGGCCACTCTTTACTCTTCCCATCTTTCCACCAAGTAAGAACCCTCAGCCACTTTTTCTCACTTACAACACATCCATTCCATAATATTATTTATGTCTTAGATTCTTGATCACGATTTTAAAATCCATAAGAGAGTTATGCTACCCGATTTTTTCATTCAACCTTCCTTGAAAATGATTGCAGTCAGCCCTTACAACTCATGAACTGTGGATCGACTTAGAAACTCTTAGGATGAGTCATATCTCTGTGGGTCTACAATTTAATATCACTACCCCTTATAAAGGAGGAAGCTCCAAACTTCGGTCTCTAAAATTCGTACGCCCTCCTGTTCAAAAATTCGCACGACAGAAAAAATGCAATTAATTGTGAATTATGCAACTTTGAAATATTTTTCCTGTCTTACAATATAGTTTGGTCCAAGTATAGGAGTTGGCTATCTTGAATGAAATTTTGAATATATATATATATATATATATATATATATATAGAGAGAGAGAGAGAGAGAGAGAGATAGATAGATAGATAGATAGATATTATTTGTCCCCTTTTTATTAATAGTTCCTCGCAACATATGAAAATTTTCTAATGCTCCTGGACTCTTCAATAATTTTAGCCATAGTAATATTTAATTTGTGGCCCTTTGCAAACGTTTTGATCTCTTCTCTGCCCTCTTTTTTTTTCTTTTTTTTTTAATAAACCTTGGCAAAAATTAAATATTTGGCCAAAATATTAATTTGAAAATTTTCGAATACTTAATAAATGTGAGACAATTTCACACAACTTACATAGAGATATCTTTAGTACATTCGATCATGATCCGTTCTCGAAATTGATCAGAATTAAATCGTTAGGTTGGAAGGATGCACACCACTGTAATGTCCCAAACAGGATATTTTTCTAAATATGCAGAATTTTAACTCCACCCAAATTTCATCATTAAATTATCGTTCCTTTACAGAATATTGTCATGTAAAATAAAACATATAGAGTGCATGCAATTTCATAACATGATAGGCATAAATTAATCTTAGCTTTTATTATAATAGACAAACTGGATTAGAAGAAAATACAACCAATATAGCTGAGATGAAAATTTGGCCTTAGCAAATCTGCTCCAATGTTGCACTGACACTCCCAAAAATGAACTGAAATTAATCACTGCACTTGTTAAATCCAGTTGAATCCACCAAGTAGATGAGGTGGTTTTTCATTCACTCTCACCAAAATCACCCAGGGGTTTCTATCCTAGGGCTACCAATGAGGTAGAGAACCAGGTTCTCAACCTCTCATAAGAGAATTAAGGTCAAATCCCATATGTCCTCCAATGGTCTCCTCCTCCTCTTTTATAGTTCTCATGGACCCCTCTGGAACCTCCTATTTTATTATTATTTTAATCATGGAGCACTTTTCCCTCTTTTATTTCAATTAAAATATTCTTTTTAACGTGGGAAAATGGTAAATTGGCCACCATGTCTCCTGATGTGTTGGGAAACCAGCACCAAAAATAGAAGAAAAGAGATATCAACGCCTTATAAATAAGCCACTTCGAGGGGGAAACCTCCAATACATTACATAAATGAACAATTATTGGATGCTTCAAATTACAAAACCTCCTTTATATATATAGGAGTCCATGGGGCCACAATTTAATCCTAGCTTACCTAACAATAATAATTTAAGGGCGCAATAATAACAATATGGGGGTTACAGGGGTACAATAATAACAATAAGGGGGTTACACTAACAACAATAAGGGACTATACTAGTAATATAGGGACCTAACATTCCCCTCTCCTTCAAAAAATTGTTGTCCTCAATGCTAGAGTAGCTCTAGGTGCTTCTGTATAAAATTCTCATCCTCCCATATTGTAGAATCTTCAGTGGGTAAGTTCTTCCACTTGATGAGATGCTCTGAAATTGATCGATTCCATATCTGTCGAGTTCTTGTTTTTGTGACCGCTTCAGGTTCCAATATGATTTTTCCTTCCTCATCAAGTTCTGAAAATATTGTTTGAACTGGAAGATTTTCACCTATAACCTTCTTTAAGCATGAAACATGGAAAACTGGATGCACTCGTGAAGAATCAGGAAGCTGAAATTTGTATGCCATAGTACCAATATTTTGAAACACCTTGTAAGGACCATAGTACTTTGGTGACAATCTATTATCCTTCTTAGCTTACTTGAGGGACAATTGTTTGTATGGTTGTAGCCGTAAAAATACCCAGTCTCCTACATCAAAACTTCTCTCACTGTGATGTTGATTTTCCTGTTGTTTCATTCGATTTTGTGCCAAATTTAGGTTATCCTTTAAGAGTTGGAGAACTTCTTGTTCATTCTCGATTTGATCTTCCACTGCTTGAGTCTTTGAATTTTCTCTTAAAGATGATGTGATGGATGGTGGATGATATCCATAAAGTGCCATAAATGGGGTCATTTTTGCTGCAGTATAGAAGGAAGTGTTATACCACCATTATGCGAGAGGTAACCACTTGACCCATTGTTTTTGTTTATCAGATACAAAACAACGAAGATATCCTTCCAAACATTTATTTACTATCTCAGTTTGACCATCGGATTGAGGATGATAAGATGAGCTATGAGCTAATTGAGTACCCAAACAAGAAAATAACCCCGTCCAAAAATTTCCAGTAAAAATGGGATCTCTGTCGCTCACAATAACACTTGGGTTTCCATGTACCTTTTGAATTGTGTTCATAAATGTAGTAGCAACTCTACTTGCTTTAAATGGATGAGATAATGCACAAAAGTGTGCATACTTGGTAATTCTATCAACTACCACCATGATGACACTCCTTCCTTCGGACTTAGGTAAACCTGTGATAAAATCCATTGAAATCTCCTCCCAACGTTGACTTCGAATGGATAAAGGTTGTAGAAGACCCATGGTCTTAATTGTCTCAACTTTATTTTGTTGGAAAACCAAACATTCCACCACAAAATTTTGAATATCAGATTTAAATCCATCCCAAAAAAAAATTTCTTCACCCTGTGGTAAGTTTTTAAAAATCCTGAGTGTCCTCCTAAGGGAGAAGTGTGCAATTCCAAAAGAATATTTTGTTTTAGTTTGGAATTCTTACAAATATATAAGCAATCTTTGTACCATAAGGAATCATTTTTCCAACTAAATGTATCATATGTACTAGGATCTTGCCGCAACTTTTGAATGAGTGTCCACACATCTGCGTCCTTATTCCATTCATCTCTTGCTCCGGTTATCCAATCTGGTTGGATAATAGAAATGGCACAAAGCAATGCGTCCACCTCTTCATTCTTTCTTGAGAGCGTATCTGCAACAACATTTAGCTTCCCTTTTTTGTATATTATTTCAAAGTCATAGCCCAACATCTTTGTGATCCATTTTTGCTTCTCTTCTGAAGATAGTATTTGTTCCAAAAAGTGTTTGAGACTATCATGATCAGTTTTTACCTTGAAGTGTATTCCCATTAGGTAAGGTTGCCATTTCTTTAGTGCATGTAGTATTGCTAACATTTCCTTCTCATAAATAGGTTTCTATAAATACTTTCCTTTAATTGGATGACTTTCAAAAGAAATGGGTCTTCCTTCTTACATTAAAACAACACCAATTCCATTTCCTAAGGCATCACATTCCACAATAAAGGTTTTTGTGAATTTTGGCGTAGCTAAGACTGGTGTTAGGCACATTTCCTCTTTAAGATGTTAAAAGGCCTTAGTTGCTTCAGGAGTCCATGAAAATGCATCTTTCTTCAATAATGTTGTTAGAGGTGTTTTTGTTCTCCCATAATTCTTAACAAACTTACTATAATACCCTATTAACCCAAGAAATCCTCGCAACTGCTTTATGGTTGTGGGGACTTTCCATTCCTTGATGAATTTAATTTTGTTAGGGTCTACCTTAAAACCCTCGTGAGATAAAATATGACCCAGATATTCCACCTCTTGTACTCCAAAGAAACATTTGTATGTTTTTGCATATAATTGTTTCTATTGCAATAGCTTGAGCACCCTGTCAACATGTTGAACATGATCCTTCCAAGACCCACTATACATTAGTATATCATCAAAAAATACTAGCACAAATTTTCTAAGGAATGGTTTGAAAATGGAATTCATCAACCCTTGAAATGTAGAAGGTGCATTGGTAAGGCCAAAAGGCATGAACAAAAATTCATAATGACCCTCATGAGTTAGAAATGTTGTTTTCGAAATATCTTCACTCTTCATTCTAATTTGATGATATCCTAAACGAAGATCCAACTTGGTAAAATAAATTGCTCCATGTAATTCATCCAATAACTCATCAATCACAGGAATGGGAAATTTATCTTTAATGGTGAGCTTATTGAGCTCCCTATAATCTGGACACATGCGCCATGATCTATCCTTCTTGTGTATCAATACTACAGGAGCAGAGAAAGAATTTTGACTAGGTTTAATTATACCCAACTCTAACATTTCTGCAATCATATGTTCACTTTCGCTCTTTTGGACACATGGATATCTATAAGGCCTGATGTTTGGAGGAACACTTCCTGGAATCAAATGAATATCATGATCATTATCATGAATAGGTGGGAGTCCTTTGGGAGTTTCAAACACCTTGGAATGATTGTCCAAGACTTTTTGGAGATCTGAAGATATAGATGATTTTGATGTTGGAACTTCTAGTGAGCATAATTGTGCAATTACGCCTCGTTGTTCTTTATTTAGAAGATTTGTAATGACATTAGAGCTTATTATCTTTCCTGGCTTCCCTGCAATACCCTGTAATTCGATTTCCTTTCCTTCTGAAAAAAATTTCAACAAAAGTTCTTGAAAATTAAAAGATATCGTCCCCAAATATTGTAACCATTATACTCCTAGTACAACATCAGCACCTCCCATAGGAATGGAAAGCATTGGCCTATTCAATACATATTCCCCCATGGTTAGCTTCATATTATGGAATTTTCTAGAGAAATTTATAGTTCCTCCATTTGCAACCATCACTTGACATTTTGGTCCTGGGTATAGGAAAAAATTCAATTCCTTGGCTACCTTACAATGAATAAAAGTATGGGTACTACCTGAATCAATCAACACTATTACATTTTTCTTCTTGATATGTCCTTCTATCTTGAGAGTTTGAGGAGTGGTAATTCCTGCTAATGCACTACACGATATGGTCGAACTCATTTCTTCCTCTTCTAGGGTTGGTTCCTAGTGTATATCCTCTTCTTGTTCATTTTCTTCTTCCTCTTCACAATCAATGTAAAATAATTTCTTCTCGGCACACTTATGACCTTTAGTGTATTTGCTATCAAAACTGTAGCAAAGCCATTTTGCTTTTTTTTCTTCCAATTTTTGTGGTGTCAACCTTGTAGGTTGTGGAAATATAGGCATAGCAACACTTCCTTCTTTATAGAAGTGAGTGGCAGGCTTCCTTGTTGCCATAATTTTACATTCAATTTTTCTTTCCAACATGAATGCATTCTCCAATGAATCAGGTTCCAAAACGCAAACATCATGTTGGATGTTATCCTTTAAAGTACCTATAAAGAGATCAATCTGGTGTTACTCTAGAATATCATTTACCCTTATATTCAATTTTTGGAAGTCCTCAATGTGCTCCCCCACTAAACCCTTTTGTTTGAGATTTATCAATTGGCTAAAAAAGGTATTTCTCTTTTCATCCTCATAATGTGCTATCATTTCCTCCATAAAAATTGACCAAGTGACAATTTTTTTATGGGAGCGAAGCCATCGATACCATACAAATGTATTTTGTTCTAAATCTAAAGTTGCAATGCATACCTTTTGTGTGTTTTGCACATTATTGAGATCAAAATATTGCTCCATCTGTAGTATCCATGTTACATGATCCTTTCCATCAAACTTCCTCTAATATAGTTTTGGAATATGGTGGTTCTTCCCACCAACATTATAGTTTATGAAATCACGATTAACATTTATTTTGTTCTCATCGTGAGTTTCCTCTACTATATTTTTACCATTAGGAAACATTTCTTGTATAAACTTTTTCAAACCTTCCATGTCTTCTTTTAGATCATTCTTCATGTTTTCCATTTTTTCATCGATATTAGCTTCCATGTCATCCATCTTAGATTCCATGCCAGATTCCATGCTATATATCTTAGATTCCACGCCTTTCTTCAAATCATCCATATTATTTTCCACACCTTTCTTCAAAACTTCCATGTCATTTTTTGTTGCTCTTTGCGAGAGAAATTTTTTGCACTTGCTCTTGTAATTTTGATATGGCATGTTGCCATTCTTCGTTTTCATGAGTCATAGTAGAGCCTTCTAAAGGCTTAGTGGGTGTTGAATTATTTTAGGGGCCATTTTAGAAACCAATACTGATATCTATCAACAATATGCCCTTGGAATCAATTCAACTTGATTCTTCAAACAAGACTTATGCAATTCGAGAAAAAAAATACACACCTTTTACTTGCTTTTGCAAAGCTCTATATTGAAATTGAATTATCTCTATAATTACAGATCCTCAATATCTGAATTTTGGCCCTATATTAGTCCTCTAAAGCTCCTTTCAAATTCCATAGGTCTGACTTGATTTGGATTCTTCAAGTCAAAGTTATGTCCAATCTCTCACAATGACCTAATTATGGACTAGTTCAGTAGATCAAACTTGTACGACTTGCCACGTGTCACTATTTGCTCCTTTTGCACTGAAATTTATAGAGAGGAAACTAAATTCCGTGTACTTCTAGTCACTTTTTACATAATTCCAATTTGATGCTCAGAGAGAGAGTTATGAATATTTTCCCACGATCACCTCTTTGAGATGAAATTAGGGAGCTTGAAACAAACCTAACTTCCACAGATCATATCTCCGGAAATATTGCGAACCAAGCTCTAAAATTTTGTCACGATGTTCCACATGATCTCAAATTCATGCTCTAAAAATTTCAGCTTCTTAACATTTGTAGAAAAAAATTTATAGTGCACATGTCGTGATGACTTGCTTAAGTGAAATTCAGGAGCCTGTGAAAAGCCCTACCTTCCACAGATCATATCTCTGAAACTATTGTGAAATAAGCTCTGAAATTTTGCAACAATGTTCCTTAGGATTTCGGCTTCGTACCCTAAAAATTTCCACTTCTGAACCTTCATAGAAAAACATTATAGCGAAAATGCCATGATGACCTGTTTGGAGTAGTGAAACCCTACAATCCAAACCTCTGATACCAAATGTTGGGAAACCAGCTCCAAAAATAGAAGAAAAGAGATATCAACGCCTTAGAAATAAGCCAATTCAAGGGGGAAACCTCCAATACATTACATAAATGAACAATTATTGGATGCTTCAAATTACAAAACTTCCTTTCTATATATAGGATTCCATGGGGCCACAATGTAATCCTAGCCGACCTAACAATAATAATATAAGGGAACAATCATAACAATATGGGGGTTACAGGGGTACAATAATACCATTAAGGGGGTTACACTAACAACAATAAGGGACTATACTAGTAATATATGGACCTAACATCATGTCACTGAAACTCCCATCTAACCATCCCATCTTATGGACCTTCTCCTTTGGGTTCGAACGAGCTATTACAATAAGGTGTTCTATCAATTATTCCTCCTAGAATGCCACCTTAAGTGTAATTAATTGAGTCAGGTCAAATAATAACTATGTTTTCTGAAATTTTTCGAAATGCACTAGAACAGAAGGAAAAATATGTGGATGATGGAATATACCAATCGAATACAACTAGACCACATAAAAACTCCTCAAAACCCCTCTGAAATCCCCTCAGCCCACCAATGACGCCAACCTGCAATTGTGACATATTTACCCCCAACTCTAAAAGTCCATCTTAACCATGTCATAAGAAAAACCAGAAAAAAGTAGCATTACATTTCCTAAATGGATATCACCACCCCCATGTGAACTTAGCTACTCTTCAAGCTTATCGATATATAAACCAAAAAGGGTAGTAGATAATGGGAAACCTTGTTTGACCCTGATATCACTTCTAAAACTTTCAAAAATGTCTTTTGAAGCTCTAATATTTACTTTCAACTTGAGACCTAAAACGGGCCTCCAAAGGAAATTATAAAATAATAGTGGAAATAATATAATAAGATTAGATTACATCATCAAATTTTAGAAGGAAAAAAAGAAAAAACTACTTTTTCAACTCATATTTTTAGCTTATCTCCCTATGAGTTTACTCAATTTTTGAGCGAGAATACTCATTGGATGAACAATTTGATTCCTCATCCAAGGAGTACCCATGTTGCATAATTTTGATGGATTTTGATACACGAAAAATTATAAATACATGAAAAACATTATTGCAATCACATTTTTTCATGTATTTCTCATTTTTCACGTAACAGGGTCCATGAAAAGTATGCAACATGAGTCCTTCTTGGATGAGGAATTAAATGTTTCATCCAACAAGTACTCTCGCTTGGAATTTTAGTAAAACCTTAAGGAGACAAGTTTAAAATATGAGTTAAAAAATAGTTTTATTATTTTATTATTTTTTATTATTTTTACATTTTTACTCTAAAAGTGGTGAATCATCGTCCATGGTTGACATCATCATCTTGAATCCTATTTGTTATTATAAATTTTATTTTGGTTGTACATTTTTCTTAGGAGACACATTTACCTCAAAGTTATACCATGATCAACTGTGGAATGTTTAGGTCTAAAACTTGCTTTCCCTTTAGCATGTTTATCTCTTTATTATGCCCACTTGTTGCTTTCATTTTATAGCATGTTTCCAAATAACTTTTCAAACAAGGGGTTTATCATTATTGTCATATAACTCGAGGGATTATTTATGTCACTAGTCTTGAAAATAGGTATTTCTGGACTAGTTTTCCAATCTATGGGGAGCCCATGTTATATGATGGTGTTGAAATTTTTTGTATTGTGAGGTGCAAGAATTTGTAAGCCCCACTATTCTTGGAGTTTAGCTAAGTCTTTCACTTTTCCAACACCCAACTTCTTGATACACATCTCTACCTATTGCATTGTGAAGAGTTAAGTATCATTGTTGACCAATGGAGGAGGGTCAACCATGGATCCTACTCATAAAGTTGTCTTGCGTAGTCGAGCCATTTAGAAGTTGTAATACTATTTTTAGTTTGCATATTTCTCATTTGGAGCTCCTTAAAAAATAATTTGGGGTTATTTTCCCTAAGAAAAATTAGTTCTTCCCTCCTTGAAAACATGAAATCCACATTTTCCTTTCTTAATATCTACTTGTAAGCTTTGAGCTTTATATTATCTCTGTTTGATTATTTCCACATTCTCCTTGCTTTTTTGGATTCATCATCAAACCACCATTAACCAAAAATCTATTTGTTTTATACTTCTTAATTTTTTCTCTTTTCCACTCTGCAAGTGTGCTTTGAATTAAATGTGTTAATTTGTGACTCTAAAGACCATGAATTAGGATTTTCTCCTTCTCAAAGATCCTCTATAATTTTATTTTCAAGGTATTACAATTTTCTAGAGTCAAAAGAATTATTCCCTTTAGGAGGCTTTGTTGAACACAATGAGTTTTCGACCCTAATTGCTTCTTTCTAGTCCGAGATAAATTTAAATAATGTGTCTTGTGATCTGATTTTAAGTCCCAAAGTTGGTCTCCAACCAAAAATTCTTCCATTTTCTCACAAAAACCATGTGATAAAATTACACAATATACTACACTTGCTCCATTGTAACTATTGCAAGTGAAACTATAGGACTTTTCCTATATTATCAAAGCATTACAGATGAATAAATCAAATGCCCCACGTAGATTAAACAATTTTTTACTAAAGAGATTGTAGCCCTTGTCCTTTGAAATTATTTCCCATTGATGATTACTCCATTTTGTAAGCAATATAGGGTCACAATCTTCTTTAAAACAAAGAATGTTAGCTTTCTCACTTGTAGTCCTGAAATTGAAATCACCCAGTATAAGGACTTCACCTAGCTGAGAATATGTTGCAATATTCATTTTTAAGGCTCTAAAGGGATATTTGTGGTTAAGCCATCTACTTTTGTAGATTTTTTGAAACTTGTGGCACAAAATAACATGCTGCAATTCTAATGTGATTTCAATTTTCTATTATTTTAAACCAAATGAATTGTTTTTTTTAGTATTATTTTTCTAGCTGAATGAAACTACCTTATTTTTCCCTCACTAATACCATGATACACCCGTGTCCTTTTCCATTCCATGTTTCCTTGTTCCACGCTTCCATTTTTTAGTACCCTTCAAACAAAGGTGTCTTGCACCCTTCATGATGATGTGTTTCTATGAGGTAGATTATGTCTTTATCTTCCGCAATAGGCCCTAACCCAGATCTTCGTCTCCATGGGTAACCTTTGCAGTTCCAAAAAACTAATATTAAGAAAACCTTAGTATGAATTTATTTCTATTTTTTTTGACATGCAAGACTCACAATTGAGCCTTTGTCCCTCCTTTCACATACTATCCTTTCTTCCTAGTTTTCTGCTAAAGAATTTGTTTCATCTTCATTATTACCATATTGTTTCTCTTCTTTGGAAGGAGGTTAAAATTGCACTATCACAAATTTACCTTTATAAATCCATGTTATCTTGCCCTCATCCCTTGCTACCCTAACCATTTAAATTTCCTCCTTTCATTCCTCTCGTCATCTTACAGTTAAATCTTATTCTAGAAAAAAGTGAGAGCCCCTCAAGAGTTGATTCTTTCTTAGAATGATGTATTTATCATTTAATCTCAGCTTGATGACTTTTATGGGTCTGACTCTTGCACCACTAAACTTACCCACCCTCCATGTTTGACATTTTTATCCTTGCCAGAGTAGCTTGTCCTTCACGTAGTCCCTTGCAAGGTCAAGAATACATTCATTTTTTCCATAGTATTTTACCCCTTTAATAATTATTTTTGTTTCTCTATCTTTCCTTTCCTTGTTTTCTCTATATTTCATGTTTCCAACTTGAATGTTTTCTTCTCCTTCTTGATCCCAAGCTTTGGAAATTTTTTTGGAACCTTCTTTCATTTCTTCTCTTGATTTCTCTTCAAGGTTTTATATTTGGGAAATGGATTTCCCTTTATCCTAGGATGGTTTCACATTCACCACCTTTTTACTTTCTACTACATATTTCCTCTAGTTTTTCAAATCCGCCTTCATGTGTTTCAATTTTGTCTTCCCTATCAGAATAGCTTCATGTAGCAATGCCACATGCTCTTTCAAAACTTTATTACATTATGCTAAAGCCTGATTTTCAATTTTTATTGCATTAAATTTATGATATATTCCCTTCTCTTTAGCTTCTAATACATCCAACCTCTTTTTTTCACTTAACAATTCTTTCACATAAAGATCAAATCACCAAGTGAGAGGTGTAGATGTGGGACTATATAAGAAAATATCATCAATGAATTTTCCTTTGTGCCTGTTGTTGCCACATTCTTGCAAAGGGGACTTGTTTAATTATTTATTATTGTGAAGGGCACGAGTAATTTCCATTTGAAACCATTTTTTTCCTTTTCTGATCCCATTTTAGACAAGCAAGTCTTCATTTTAAAATTCCCTGATACTTTTTAGCATTGACCCAAACCCACTTACCAAATTTTTCTAATGAGGAAAATTTCACGTGTCCTAGATCATTTGTTTCCACGGTTTCTGAAATTTTTTGTTTCATTGTCATATTTGAATGCATTTTTGATGCACTTTCTATCAAATGTCTCCGAAAATGTTGAAAAATGTGTCCAAAAAACCATCAAAATGTAAGTAACCCACAACCATTATATATTTTAAGATCCAACCCCTCCACTGTTGAAATTTAAAACTCCTAATTCTTCCACCTCCCTCAAATCCAATCCCTCCTTTAGAAAAACACTCATTTTTTTTTCTAAAACCCAGAAAAACCAAAAATCTCGATATGTCAAAACCCTAGACTTCGGGACTCATCTGAGAAAACTAGCATCTACAAAATTCAAATCATTTCATTATCATATTTGAAAACAATTATTTGTCTTGCATTTCAAGCATTAGTTGTGTCAAGGAATATCACACTTCTATCTATAGATAATCACCAGAATAATTGTTCGTTGTTTGGAATCACAGTTCATTGTTCACTTATTTCATCATCATGGTAACCCTTACCTTGACATTTTAATGCGCTGTAATTATTTTTACCTCCATGGATGAATGTCTAACTACAAACATCACAGAGCACTGCAGATTCATGTGAAATTGATTTTAGCTGCAATAAAATACAATGTGTATGAATCTTGCAGTTTCTTTTCCTTTCAGATATATGGTAAAATGTTGTGCAAATTTGCAGATATTGTCACATTAGGAAATTCATAGGTAGAAGCCCAAGAGCTTGAAACCCAATCCATCTTAAAGTTCTTGATGCAATATATTTTCAGTAATTATTATTAATAAAACAAAATTGTGTTTCTAGAATTAGTTATTGTTCGCAATTTGTGTGGATCTCTATGGAATTTCAATAGTATTTCCAACAAAATTTATGATGTAATATTTCCTACGAATTTTTAGCTAAATAAATAACAAAGAATATTACAGTGGTATTAAAGTTAATTTTCCTACCATCATGAAGGATTTATAAGAAAGTGTTTTCGAACTAGAAAGAAAAATTATTAGGAAAAGTATTTCAAAAATTCATCGAGACGTAAATTTCTTGCTAGAATGCAGTGAGAAAATTTCCCAAAAATATGACTGCTCAAGTGCGAGGCTTTCCAGAAATTATTTCCATTATCTTCATGGTGAAATTGTTGCCTCCTTAGGCTACTCTTGCATAAAATAGTGAATGGTTCGAGTGGTTAAAGCCTTACAGAGGCACATCTACTTTTGCATACTCACTTGTTTAATAAGGCTACCAACACTAGATTAAAACTTCTCGTTCTATATAAATAGAGAAATTTTCTCTCTTGGATATATGTACTTTCAATAGCGATTTTTAGCATTCCTTCTTCAGGGGATCCTAATGTTTTAGAAGAGGCGAAAAAATAAATTGGAACTCTACTGCAATATTTTCATTTTATTTTTTATGATATGTGAAAAAACCTAACCTATCGACCCAATAGACTTATGGTAATACAGAAAATTTAGGCGTGCCTTAATTTTACTAGAATTCCTCATGAATGGTCGCATGAGATGACGAGACGGATGATTGGTTGTGTACAATGACTACTCTTTTATTAGAGTATTGCAAAGTTGTGGATCAGTAGGTTGGGAATCATAAATTGGATAACGATCTCTCTCTAGAGATATTGATGAAACTTGAAGCAAGGATGGTTGGTTAGATCATCTCTAGGAAATGGAGAAATTGGTGTGTTGATTTTCAATTTTCCTAGGGCGAAAATGATTTAGTAGTGTCTGAAAATCTTGCCAGTTATTCATTTTTATGAAAATATAAATCCTATCACAAGAACTGCCATGCTACTTATTCAACTAGTAATATTTCGAAAATTTATCTGAGATTATCATTTGCATGGTTTTGCTGAGTGTTGGTGGATATTGGTTGAGGTATCCGAAAAATACTTTGATATATTTTCAGAAAAAAGAACAAAAGAAAATTAAGTATTCCTTGTATTTCAAAAATTTATATAGAGGAGATGTTTTAATTAATGACAACCTTTTTATACTACTTAAGTGTCTTGAGTCAAACAAATCATTAGAGAAGAATCCTTGCTTAAATAAATCCCCCCTGGAATTTGATTGCCAAAGTTTGAGCCATTTCCCTATTGGAGATTGTTATCTCGTTCAATTCCAACTTCCAACCTGAATATTTCTCTTCAGATCCACATATGGTTTCTCCTTCTTTGAACACTAATAAAATTTTGTTGTCATCTTACAACCCTATTGGGACTTTCTCAATTTCTTCTTACCATTGGAATAGAAAACAAACTACCCATCCAAACTCCAATTTTCTTATAAATGGCTATAATACACCACCTTTGACCTTATAGTTCTATGACATGAATGAACCTACTACTATTTACTATGGAAAAAATGGACGACCCTTCACTATTTGGCATGAACAATCTTCATCGGTGAACCTTAGAGATGTTATGCCTTACATTCCATGTGGAGAAATTTTAATTATACAAGATCTTGTTGAGCATTTCAAAGCTAACATGATCTATGGAATCATGGGTGTATCTGATGCTTTTGAAAAATGTTGAGCTTGTAGCATGGTAGATGCCATAATATCTGATAATGATGCCAAATTTGAAGGTATATTACTAGAGCAAGAGATAATATCCTTTTATGGAGAAGTCAAATATGTCCTCTGCAAATAAATGAACCATTTTCTAAAGGAAAATAGATTCTATTGTAAATATATACCTGCAAATAACAATTCGGTATTTATTTCAGAAGTAATGTACACTATCCATATACAAGACCCACATGGTTATAAGAAGATATGTTTTCGTGGAATATTCAACAAATGTGTTTTTCCTCTTTCATTTGGACTAGGAGTGATTGCGTCATTTTGTCGTAACGCCACTGGAGAACAAGATTTTTTGGTTACTCCAACATCATCTATTGTAGTCAAGGCTACAAAATAGGTTTTTTTTCATGCTAATGGCAGATACAAAAGAGGTTATGTATCATACTAATGGTAGATACAATACTCAAGACCAGGATTTGTTGCTTACTCCAAATGACTGGTGCATTAAGCGTTGAATTTAGATTTCATTTTTATGTAATATCTAGATTGACGAAGGAATTATAAACTATTTCAAGGTTGTGTTTGTTCAGTGTTTAGTTCTAGAATGGATGCCCCAAAAACCTAAATCTCTTTATTCATTGCTAGGGGGTGCCTTAAATTATATTCAAATAATTATGAGGACTTTCATTTTAGATGATGGTTCATGATTTTGTGATTTTTGGGATGTTGGTGTGAGGATAGCACATTTTCTTAATATATATTAAAAAACTGGAGAAACTTTTAAGCACTTGGGATGTCTATGCAAGAGTTGAAAAAGAGGTGTAATGAAGCCTAAGAATACTAAGTTGGAAATGAAGCATAAAAAATTTACTATACAAAAGAAAAATAGTGTGAGTTAATCACATGAAAATTTTATGACATAATGAGATTTTGTACAAGCCCGAATAAAATCCATAATGAAGGAGAATCATATTGACGATAAAATCACGTATTTATGCATGTGCAATCTAGGTACGAGAGAATTGTATCTCGGTAACTTACTAACTCTAAAAATGGAATATGAAACTAATTACATATTTTACAATAAGAATCCCAGAGTATTAGTTAACATTTCCCTCTTAATATGAAGGGACATCTGACATGTCTAGTAACATTCTGAGCTTTTCAAAATTTTCACATCCCAATGCCTTCGTAAATATGTTTTCGATCTGTGCTGAAGTAGGAAAATGTGTCTGATGAATAAAATTGGCCTCTACATATTGTCAAATCAAGTGATATTTGGTGTTAATATGCTTTCTTCGATCATGAAACTTGGGATTAATTCGCCAACTAAATTGCAATAGATTTGTTAACGAGCAATGGCATTGAATCCTTTTGTTTCTCCTGTAAGTCTTCAAGTATTTTGTGAATCTAAATGACTTCTTTGTAGCTTTCGCTATTGAAACATATTCGGCCACAATGGTAGAATCAATAGGAACAAATTTCTTGTGTAATCTCCATCTGATAGATTCTTATCCAAGACTCATAAAATAACCAGAAGTAGATAATCCAATCTCCTTATCTCCATCAAAATATGAATCTGAATAGTCGGTGAAATGGAAATCTGCAAATTTGGAATATTTTATGCCATTTAATCAAGTTCCTTTTAAATACTTGAGCACTTTATTTGTTGCATTCCAATGACCTTCACATGGCTAATGCATGAACCTGGAAAGCATCTCTACAACAAAATTTATGTCAGGTCAAGTAGTAGTTAGATAATTCAAACTTCAAACAAGTTATTTGTACTTTGTTGGATCTTCAAATGTAGTTCCTTTAGTGGAAGTAAGTTTCAAATTCTTCTCAATAGGAGTAGTGGCAAGATTACAATCCTACACCCCAAATCTGTCTAATAGTTGTCCAACATACCTTTTCTGAGAAATGAAAATGTATCTCGGTTTTTTATCAACTTCAATCCCTAAATAATAATGTAATAAACAAAAAAATTTCATGTCCAAAAATTTCATCAACTCTCTTTTGACAGACGCTATATAGTCATCATTATTTCATGTAATCATCAAATAATCTACATACACAATAAGGTATACAACTGATTGTCCAATATTCTTAATAAAAAGAGTTACATCATCTAGATCGAATAACTTATAATTCAACTTATGAAGGTGCTCAACTAAATTTTCATACGATGCACGAGATGCTTGTTTCAGTCCATACAAGTCTTCACTAACTTAAATACCTTTTTCTCTTTTCCTTTTACAACAAAACCTTCTGGCTAAAACATATAAAAAAATGTTTTAACATCAATATGGTGTACCTTCCACCTATTCTAATCTGCAAGAGAAAACACATTTCTAATTGTGCCCCACTTTGACATAGGAGAAAATGTCTCTGTGTAGTCAACACCTTCCTTTTGATACAAGCCTTGCCTTATATTTATCAAGTGAAACATCTTCTTTTTACTTGATCTTTTACACCCACTTGCAACCAATAGGTTTGACACCTGTAGGAGGATCCACTAACCTCCAAGTTCCATTCTTAATAAGTGCATCATATTCCTTTTTTATTGCATCCTTCCTTTCATCACAATTAGCAACTTATTCAAAATAATCAGGTTCACTAATTGTAGAATCAATAAATTCAAAATCATGAGAAACCTTACCTGAATCACCTTTAGAATAACTTCCTATTTCAAAATCATCATACTTGCTTGGAACTTTTTGAGCATGTGTGGATCTTTGTAAAGGTTGCTAAAGTGGTTGTGATTGTTGCTCATTGTGAATTACAAGTTCTTCATGAACACTTTATGACCCTGCAAAAACAACACTATCCTCCAGATTTTCTTCATAAGTAACATCCTCATCATTCTCATGAGTAAAATATGGAAAAAATATAGACTAATCAAGAATGGGAACCCCCCATACAGTATGTTGAACATCATTATCATATTCAAAATATAACTTTTTAGATGTAAATTTCTCCAAATGAGCCAATTTCCCATCAACAATGGAATTATCATTATTTGATTAAAGAAAAATAACATCTTTGGAAATAATGAACTTATTATTTTCTTCATCATACAATATTTATCCTTTGGAAATATTTGAATGACCCAAAAATATACATTTTCGAATTCTTGCTCCTAATTTATTTCGTTCTTTCTTTGGAATCAAAGCATATAATTTTGATCCAAAAAATATGAACTGTTGAACTGTTGGGTGTTTATCATACCAAAGTTCATAAGGTGTTTTATTGTTAATAATAGAACAAGGGTAATGATTTCTAATATAAGTTGCACAAATAATTTTTTCATGCCAAAACATCAACTTAACATTCTTAAAAAACATCATAGATATAATCATATTAGGAAGAGTTATATTCATGTGTTTTGCAATGCCATTTTGTTGTGTATTATATGGTATAGTAGTTTGATGTTTGATTCCATTGTCCTTCAAATATTGTTGAAAGTCATGATAAGTATACTCACAACCGTTATCAACTCTGAGAATGCCTATATTTTGTTGAGTTTAATTTTTAATCATCAAATAAAAGGTTTAAAAACTTCAAAAACTTGTGACTTATCTTTCAAAAAATATACCCAACACATTCTCGAGTAATCATCAGTAAATATTAGCACATATTTATTTCCATTGGCAGCTGCAAAAGCATAGGTCCACATAAATCTAAATGTATAAGACATCATTTTCATGAATATATGAAAGAAGAACTATGAAAAGGTTGCTTACAATGCTTTCCTAGAATACAAGCATCACAAGGTGTAATCTTTCTTGGATATGTAGGAAGACCTTTAATACCTTGTTTTTTCATATTTTTTATGTTTTCATGAATGATGTGACCAAACCGAGCATGTCACAACAAGCTCAGAGACAATCTATCATTTTTATGCGCCAAAAAATTATAAATTTCAAAAGAATTAGTAAATGAAGTACCATTTAACTTTAAAAGTGTACCTTCTTCCACACCAGCCATAATAACTGCATGATCAAATTATCTCCTTATCTCGATGATGCCATAAAATATATGAATAGAATGCCCCTGCTACCGAATATGGATAAGAGACATCAAATTTCTATGAAACTGTGGAATATAAAGTGCATCGCGTAGAACATAATCTGCAAGATTCAGTATCTTAAAATGAATAAACCCAATGATGATGGTTTAATTTGAGACTTGTCAGTAAATTAAATAACATCATAAATATCATCATTGAAATTTTCAAAAAAATCTCTCTTAAATGTCATATGAAAAGTGGCTCCTCAATAAAAAATCCAACTATCTCTCCATTAAGAAAATGTAGTGTTCAAAACATCAATAATATTAAAATTACAGTGATCAACAATGTAATGTGCGGACTCTGATGCTTTTCCCTTATCAGTTGGTGGATGATATTTCAATTGTTCTCTCCTTTCACTGTCTTTCTCCAAAGGTATTTTACAGTTAGTAGTAGTATGACCAATTTTACCAAAACTAAAACATTTGATAGGTGGTCTGTCATTAAAATTCATTTGTTTTCTATCATTTTGTATGTCTCCCTAATTTTTCCCCCCTACATCTATAATTTATCCTACCACGTCCTCTACTAATTTTATCACCTCTAGAAGTTTCAACATGAAACTTCTGATCCTTTTGTGCAAGGGAAAAAGTTTCTACATTACAGTTAGGTGGGGTCTCTTTCTTCCCAATGGCCTTTTCTCTCGCAACTATTTTTCTTACAAGTTTATCAAATGTAATGTCTTTTAACTGTCCAATAGCTTGGAAAGATGCCAAATAATGTGAATAGACAAGGTGAAGGAATTTTATAAAAGTTGTAATATGTAAATCTACTTTAATTCCAGTGGCTTATTAATATCATGAAAAAAATCTTTTATTTCAAAAGCACTCTTCAATGGATCATTATCTTTCATCTCTGAATTGAAAAACTTCAACAACAACTCAATTATTTCGAGTTTTGAGTATGAACCATATAGTTATTTCAACTTCTTTAATGCTTTGAATATAGTAACAAAAGAAACAATGTATCGGCTTACCTCATCTATCATTGATGTAGTTATTAATGCATATGCCTTGTTTTCTTTTGTCTCTCAAATTTCATGCTTCTTCTAATTATCAAGAGGCTCTGGTGCAATTGATTTTCTGTCACTATCCTTATTTCCCTAAGAAACATCACAAAAAACGTTAAAAATGGGAACTTTTAAGCTTTCTAAAGCACTCTTGATAGTTATCCTTTCCACTAAGCACAACTCCAACTATGGAAACTATTGAAGTCATGATTCTTTTTCAACAAAATAAACTCTTTAAAAAATCCTTTTCAAATTTAAAATATAGGAAATACTATTGAAAAAAATGAATCCTTTCTCCTCTTTTTGCAAATCAAGTTGTCTTAGTGATATAATGGTATGTTTCAAAAATAGATTAGCAAAGATCTTGGTTCAAATCTACACATTGTTTCTCTTTTAAATGATTTAAAACAAATTTCTTTCACAGATAGTTTCCTTTTAATTTAAAATGTGTTTGAAATCACACCCACAAAAATATCATTCACTTTCACAATGAATTTCACAATTCCATATGAATGTAACTTCTAGTTGACTATTATCACTGTGATTTCCCATTTACTGCAATAAATAACATATCCACCAGTGTAACACTTCCTATTTACCAGAATAAATAACATATATACCCCAGTAACTTCCCATTCACTATAGTAAATATGATAAAATCTTTCTCCCAAAAAAAATGATCACACCTTATTAAAAACCGTTGCTAGTAATAAACATTCACCAACAAAATATGGCCTCCAAAGAAATTAATTCCACCGATAAATATTGATAAAAAATAATAATAATAATATAGCCTCCAAAAAAATTATTTCACCATTCTACTATAAATAAATATTCAATGTTATTTATTCATTGTCGACTGTGCCAACAATAAGAGTTACTCGTGTGAAATCAATTTTACCTTGGTTGCTTTTAACTTGATTTCCATCACTCGTGCAATATTTCTTTCATGCATATGCTTTTAAAATTGTATTTTATGAAAATGGTACATTCTTCCCTCCATAAACTTCAAACAACACCTCCTCAAAAAACAAACTTAGTAGGCATGGAGTTTATAAACAACTTAACCGAGGGTAACTTTAAAAGCCTAAATAAAATCCAAAATGGAATAACACAATGAAAGAGCATCATATTAATGATAAAATCACTTATTTATACATGTAAAATTTTGGTACGATATAATTGTGTCTAGGTAACTTATTAACTGTAAAAACAGAATATGAAACTAATTACATATTGTACAATAACAATCCCAAAGGATTAGTTAACAACTTCAAAATAGAATACCAAGGCTTCCTCTCTTGGGATGGTGTGGAAATTAGCTTATCAAAATTTGGGGCAAGAGTATTCCATAACTGAATTATTGAAGACACCAAGGGATATTCTTACAGACTAAAATATCAGTTCAACTGCTTTTTCCATTGCCATTCTATTAGATGGTTTTGTCAAATAAGAGAGAAATGATGAGATTATTGCATCTCTGACAGCTCTATTATATTCATGTACCAAGCATAATCTCAATAGTGTAGGCAACATGAAATCAAGTGAATCCCACAAAGGGACATTGTAAGAAGCAAATACATGCTCCAAGATTATTATTTTTCATAATGATTGACATCTATGCAAAGCACCAACTTCACTTTGGTCTTCTGGTTTACATTGTAGTGTGTTGTTTCATGGGATCACAGATCTTCATAGTTATGCTTGGATCAGTAATGTAAGGATGGGTTTGGAACATTCTACAATTTGCAGCTTCTGGATTGTATACAACACACATTTTCTAAACTGGTCTACGACCTAGGAAATTGGAATCCTGGTATCAATTTTGCAACTTTTGGATTGTATACACTAGAGATTCTCTAGACTTGTCTAGGACCCGGGAATGCAATTTTGGATTACTTGGGACAAGCAATCTCGAAAGGGGGGAATATAACTTCCCATTTTCATTAGGAGAGGGGAAATAATTATTTTAATTATTTAATGTCATATTAAAGATGATAGTGAGTAATTGAATTAAAAAGGGGAGTATTAAGTGACTTTGGTTTAGTTAAGGTAAAAAACTCATAAGGTCACTTTATTATTAAAAGTGACCCATGGTATTTTAGCAACCCATGGTATTTGGATGGGGAAAATTATAAAAAGGAAGGTGAGATTTCATTTGGAATATAAATGATTATCGGTATCTTGTTAATTTTCCCAAGGGTTTTAGTACCTTATAGTGGGAGAGAGAAACCTTGATTATATTTATTGGATTCGTTGTTGAAATATACACCCTACGTAGTGGCATTTGGATTCAGTGGTTGTAAAATCACCATAGCTAACCATTAATATTACAAGGATTTTGAATTCATCCAATGAGGAGTTAATTTATGCATTTGAGTGGGTGGAGATATTGTGCTTCAGAAAGGTCAAGTTACTATTATTTAGAAGGAACAAGATGGTGGACCAAATTGCTAAAATTCCAATTACAGAACCCCAAGAATTAGAAACTTAGGTATCTTCTAGGTTTTTTATGTAATCTATTTTCTAGAACTAATAATAATAATAATAATAAAATTTTATTTCATCAGTTATTGTTTGAAATTTATGTGGATCTCTATAGTATTTTATTAATATTTCCAGCAAAATTTATATTGTAATATTTTCTAGGAACTTTTAGCTAAATAAATAAAAAGGAATATTTATAGATTTCAATATGTGTCAAGGAAATCTTGAATTAAAACTTCACGAGGCTTGAAGAAGAAATGAGATATAATATGTGAATCTTAGAAAAAAGGATAGTGAACTTAAAGCCAAATACTTCAGTCCATAACCCCAAAAGGTTTAATGGTAAGAGGAGAATGTAAAGTCTTAAGGAATAGGTGGCAGTACCTCTTCAAACACATAAATGACATGGAACTCTCATAAGCCTATTATATCATGCTTTCTTTGGCCATTGGGCACTACCCACAAGATGTTTTTCAGCATTAACCATCTATGTATTCAAATTCAACAATTACAATATAATATAGAATTTGTATACAAGTATAACATAAAAATAAAGTGAAAATGCATAAGGTGAATTCGTTTATTACCCATTATTACTTCCTCTATTATTTCGATACTATTTATTTATTTTCTTCTACTTGAAGTACTAGCTAACTCACAACTCAGTCAACCTTCTATTTGATACTTCATTGCAACATAAGAGAGGTTATTTAGCTGAAAATGAAGGGGAATGTTATGCAAACTTATTTGAGGAGCATGGATATGAATAATAGAGCATGAAGCCTTCCCATTTAATTGAACGATAGTTTTCCCATTTGGGTTTTGAGAGTAAATAATGTTTTCATGTGCATTGATTTTTTCAATGTGTTGAGTATGTTTTTGTTTTAATTAGCATCTATTATTTATTGAAGTTTTTGTTTGCATTTTCAATGACTAAATTATATAGATTGTTAATAATTATTGTGGAGTTAATGATATGATAATTTTATTGTCTCTATAATGTGGAGGTTTTTCTTCATATTAGAGTGGTTTTATGGAAAATATTTATATTATACTCAACTAAAGGATTATGACATTGTCTGAAACTCTACAATCATCTTATTATTGCAGCTGCATGGAAGTGCCTAAGGATCTAGGAACCCTGAAGGATCATCCTCCTACAAGGATGAAATGCAGGTTAAAGGCTATAACCCACTGGATATGCCACAATTCAACCATGGAGCTTAAATGGTTGAAAAATAGCATCAAGTGCCTACCATGGAGATAAACCTAAAGTAGATTAATCAACTCTTTTCTATTCTTCAATTTAGGAAAATAATATGTAGATTTTATAGTTTTTGGCATATATTTGATTCTTTGCATCAATGGGTGCTTTCAACTTGGACCACCAACTGCGACATATAAATATGTTCAAAATGCTTCTTCATTTTCTAGTTCGAAACTCAGGAGGAGCTAGAGAGAGTTTTGAAAGAAGGGCCCGTGTTTTGGGGAAAGTCAAGGCTCTTCATTACCCTATGGTTTCCAGACTTTGATGCCACAACAATGGTGGTCTCCAAAATTCTAGTATGGGTAAGGCTTCCAAACCTTCCCCTCCCTTTCTAGAACCACAATATCGTCTAGGAAATTGGAAACACTTTGGGGTATTTTAGAAATATGAATATTGAGAGGACAAATAAAAGGTTATTTTTCTTTTCCAGAACCTGCATGGAAAAAGATCTTAGTAAAGGGCTACTTTATGGGTTAAATGAAACATCAAAGTTTCTAGTGGACCCAAATACTTGATTATGAATATATGACATTCATATGTTGACTTTGCTATCAAATTGGACATTTCCACAACACATTCCCTTGGGAATAAAAACACTTAGATCAGAAGAAGGGGTCGGAACATAAAATAAAAGGTTGGAAGCCTCTAGATCCCTACCAAATAGAGGAAAAAGAAGGAGAAAACAAATATAATGCTCCAAACAAAGAAGAAAGGGGGTACTCAGTTTCGTAATGACAATGCTACCCACAAGAAAAATGGGTCAGATTTAGTAGCAATCTAGTAATTAGAATAAAAAATAGTAGCAGCACATAAGGAGGCTGGGATGGTAGGAACAAAGAAATTTCATATCTCAGAGAGCTCCGATTTTTATAGAGAAAAAAACCATAAATAACCATGATTGATATGGCTATGATACCAGTTGGCCCCAACTCATGGGAATGGAAACAGCTCCATAAAAAGAAACAAAAGAAAGTGAACATAAGTGATTTTTACATTACTTAATCTCCCCCCTTGTATTTTTGTTTGTGTTTTTATTTTTCTGTTATGATTCAAGACCATAAAGGTTTCTTCTACTAAATTCTCATTAGAATATGAAAAATGTAATTTTCTTTCCTTTTTAAGATAAAATTATGAGTTTTTTTCCTTGGAAAAAAGAAATAAAAAAGTGTTATTGTATATTTTGAAATGATTTTACAAAATTACCATATATATATCAAGTAACAAAATGAAATACATATTTAAAATCAAACACAAAGATACATTGAAACTAAAATTCTATTAATAAATAGAAATGTCGAAATTGTTTACATGAAGAATGAAAGTAAGCTAGCTTGGGAAACAATAGCTTATCGTTGAGAAGAGATGTAACAACTAAGTGCATTATTGAATTGTGATATAATTAGGCTCAAAGTCATTTTTATCATGAAGAATCAATGAGAAACCATAAATATCCAAAGACCTAACCTGAGGAGATGAGTGCCAAAGGCTTATGGGCCCTGATCGGGTAAGTTGGAACATATTCATGGGGTTGTAAGTTTGGCATATGATCTCTATTTGGTGTGTATGCTATCCTGTTAGAAATGTTTATCTAAGGAGGAAAAAATACAACTATTGACAATAAATTATTATTTTAGCTGACCCATTCCCAGAAAAACATCACTTAGTACCTCAAACAACTTTGGAAGTGCAGGACCTGAAAACTGCCAAAAATAGAAAAATCCCAAAATAGGAAATTGTATTGTGAATGAGTGGAATAGGTGGGCGGCCACCAATATTCACCTGGATTAGGTAGAACATATATTATTTTTTTGGAATAAATTTGTAATAACATTTTTGTGTGAGAGAGAAAAATCTTAATATATTCATGTTTTTATCGTATATAATGGAGGGATGTCATGTCTAGACTAAACTCAAATTTTAATTTTTATATAATATTAATGGGATTGTGCAAGTATATAAAATCACTTTAAATATAGTTCTATAGGTTAGCTTAATTAATTAAACCATTCACTTAAGACTTGGAAATTAAAATCCAATCAATTCCATTAATATTACAAGTTGTATTATGATGAATTAGTAGTTGAGCCTCCTAGGACGCGGTACTTGGGATACGTCTAAGCAATATTCATGATGCTCCTACATCTCATTCTATATTTTTCAGGCTCATGATGAGGTGGTGTACAACATATCCCCATGAACATGTAATGAAGAATGCGAACAAGATGGATAGATTAGGCATTCATTGCAGCATTATGAATTAGTATATGGAGTGCGCTAAGACTATTAATGGAATGAAGATGATTTTAATGCATAAAATTATTAGGAATTGTAATATCAAGCATTGATCATTCCCTCTGGGTAGACATCACCATGAAATTATGGTTCCCATCAAGGTAAAGCCATTTGTATGTTCCCTGATGTATTTCCTTTCTCTCCTTTATTGTTGGAAGCCTCCCCTATGGGATGCGATTCTTGGTTATTTTTGGGCTCTCTCCCTAGTTGAGCTTCCCAACTTGACACATCCCTAATTTTTGGTTGACCTCATTGGCTTAGAATTCTTCCCTCATTTTTTCTCCCTCCCTCTTAGCCCATGAATCTATCATTTTGTTTTCCATGGCCAATGTCAGCACTAGTTATTAAGGGTGTTATTGATTCTATATTCCTTCCATGATTAAGGCTTAGAAAAATAGTGAGTCCACTATAAGATCCTTTCACATGCAAACCCTTCCAAGATTCTAGGAGAAGATAAAAATAGAAAAAGTGGAGGCTTAATTTGAGAACAAGTGTGTCACAAATGAGGAAATCATTGTCGAGTTTGTTGCATGGATTCTAGACATGAGAAAGACCCATAATAGAAACTCATAGTATTACTAGAGAATTAATCTATATTGGCAGTTAAATTTTATCACAGGAAAGGTTCTTCTGGAGAGAAATTCAACCTACAATGAGATTTTACTATGCATGGATGCTCTTTGGCTCTAGATTCAACAAATAGACCATAGGTAGTTACCATTACCATGAGGATACTAGGGCTAGATGAAGATGGGACTATTATGGCAATAAAGAATACATTTCATGAAGAGAACACCTCCCTCCTATCTTGACATGATGAGGTTTCATGCTTTTTGGCTCCTTTTTTTGAGTGGATGTGCTATAGATAAAAATTCAACTAGTATAAGACATTAAAAAATATCTCTTTTTGTCTCAATTTGGGTCTAAGAAACTTTATTATCCATAATATATTTTGAACTTAGTGGATAAAGTCTTTGATATATTGTCACTAATTTCCCAAGTAATAGACTTACAACAAATGACTTTGTATAACCTATTTCTATTTAATAAAATCCTAATTTTCACCTAAAAAGCTAGTAATTAAACCACCCTCTATTAAAATATTCTATAGAAAATAAAAGATCGTTCTTTTAATTAACAATTAAAAAAAAATGAAAAATATTGTTTATACTAAACTCAAGTTTAAACACTAAAATAAGTTCTACATTCATATAAACAACACAACTTGTTTTCCCTTAATATAAATTTAACATTTATAAAATCTAAATACGAAAAATAAAACTCTTAAATACATCCAACTTATATGATAACAAAATAAAGCTATAAACATTAAATTGCCATATTTTAATTAAGCCACTCTCTTTTAAAATATTCCGTAGAAAATAAAAGATATTTTTTTAATTAATAATTAAAAAACTCAAATTAAAACATATAGTTTATACTCAACTCATTATTAAACACTAACATAAAATTTACATTCATATAAATAACACTAGTTTTCCCTTAATATAAATTTAATATTTATAAAATTTAAATACAAAAAATAAAAATCTTAAATACATCAACTTAAAAAACTCAAATTCAAAAATAGCTTTTATACTCAACTCATTATTGAACTCTAACATTAAATTTATATTCATATAAATAAAACTACTTGTTTCCCCCTAATATGGCTTTAATATTTATAAAATTTAAATGCAAAAAAATAAAAATCTTAAATGCATCAATTTTTACGATAATAAAATAAAATTTTAAACCATAAATTACATATAATTAAAATTAAACTTAATTATTAAATTAGCATATTTTAATTAAACCTAACTTTTAGAACCAAAACTATTAAATTTCCATATTTTGTATAATGAAATCAACCATTATTTACAAAAATTAAAAACAAGTACATACCTTACTAAGCAAGTTATCTTGGATCACATGTACCAAGATCCTTGCAATCATGTGATTATAATATATTAAATAAAAATTCACTATCATGATCAATTCAACGATGTTATTTGTTGATTGTTCAACCAGCCAAATGGATTTGTTATACAAATTAATTTAAAACTTTCTATGTGATCTATTGTGGAATCAATTGATGAAAAATATAAAATTGAATGAATGAAAACATGCATTTTTTAGACATCCTTCAAAGTCTTAGATGATCGTATTTGGGGTTCTTACTATTATATTTGAGAAAAAACGTGTAGATTATTTAAGAGAATGCTTATGTATTCCCTTAGTGAATTATTATCCCTATTGAATGACAAAATAAATTGAAGTGATAGGATCATCTAACATATTATATGTAGTTTTGCTATACCGTTAATACCACCTCTTCATGAAGGTAAGTTATTCATATCATTGTTTTTTAATTTGGATAGAATTAGCCCAATGGATCAAATTTGTTTTGTTCAAATTGTGTATATTTCAGGAAGAACCTTATATCTCGAACACCCAGTAACTAGTTTAATCATAAACTAGCTATTAGAAAATCTAACCATTCAACGAAATAGACACCAGTTAGGAAACAAATTAATCATATTAAGTGGAGATCAACCAAGCTATGAATCTATAGTCTAGGCAAAGGGAATTACCCTGATTATAAGATGAATCACCCAAGTAAGTGGGAATTGACCTAGCTATGAGAAATTTAACCTTAGAGGTGCATACAACCTAAGGAAAATGATAAAACACTAGTCAACAAAACAAAATAACAACCCAGAGGGAGTGAGCAACCTATGGAGGAGTGAAGATATAGCCAATAAAAATAATTTAGTTTAGGTAGTGAAAGTGACTTGTAGGTGAGATAAATACTCCAATAAACAATCAAAGACCAATTTAAAACTTTCTCAACATTTACAACAAACAAGTTTTAATATCCATTAATCTTAGACTTTGAATGGAGTTATATGGTGGGCATTCTTAAGCTATTGATGTACTTCACTTGCATAGAAAAAAGGAATTCCCACACCATAATACAACTAGGCATCACAAGAAAAAGAGTAGATCCAACATCTATGAGAATGTTATGAACCTTGTTCTGTAAAAATGACAAAAAAACTAAAAATTACAGTCCACTTCGACTGAGAAACCTCATTTTACAATGAATACAATGTACTAGATGAGATTTGATGATTCTAATACGTGTGTGTGTGTGTGACAAAGGGTAAAATTATAATAAAATGAGACAATGAAAGGTTCTAGCTAGCCTCCTAATATAAAAATTAATTTAATAAATAATACTTATTAGGGCCTTAATATATGGCCCAAGGGCCATAATATAGCCCCCTTCTTTTAAAGCATATTTTCCCTCAAAACTTATAGTTGAGGGTGTTTCTTCATGAACTATTCATTTTACCAAGTATCTTCTTCTAGAGGTATGCTCTTCCACTTGATTGCACAATAATTCTATTTGAAAGAGATAAAGAACATTGATCCATAATATTTTTTAGTTCAAGAATCAACTTCCCTTCTATATATAATTATGGAAGTTATGTTTGTAATGACATAGTTTGATCCACAATCTATTTTAGGCAAGATACATGAAAAACCTTATGAATGAAAGAAGAAGGAAAATCAAACTCATATGTCACTTTTACAATCCCATGATTAATATTGTAGGGTCCATAATGTTTGGAGCTAATTATTTATTCTTATTTTTCATGAATGTAGATAGATTATAAGGTTGTAGTCTTAGAAATACCCAATCACACTCCTCAAATTTTATTTCACTTCGATGTTGATATGCTTGTCACTTCATCATGTTTTTTACTATTTGAAGGTTTTCCTTAAAAGTTGTCAAATTTTCTTCAATATTCTCCATACGTGACTACATTGCTTTTACTTTGGACTTATCTTGTAAAATTTATGAGATGCTACGAGTTGGATATCCATAAAGAGCCTCAAATGGGGTAACTTTAGTAGAAGTATGAGTCATACCACAATTTTGTGAAACGAAGCCATCTTATCTACTGAGATTACTTATCTAAAGAATAACATCATATATAACCCTTTAAAAAAATTGACTATTTTTATTTGACCATATGTTTGTGGATGACATGTTGAACTCATCTCTAGTGTTGTTCCACTCATCTTACACAATTATTCCCAAAAATTACATGTGAATTTTGGATCTTTGTCTCTTAATATTACCTTCTGAAGACCATTAATTCCATGGATTTCTTCAATGAAGACTTATGGGACTTGGATTCTTATGTACATATATTTTAAATTCCATAAAAAAAATTATATTTTGTGAGTCTATAGACAACCACAAAAATAGAATCTCTAACTTCATATTTTGGTAGCCTTCTAATATATTCCATTTATATTTCTTGCAATATTTGATTAGGTGTGATTAATCGTTGAATATTTTATTACAATCTCTCATTTATTTCTTTGGCAGGCTTGACATTCACTTACAAATTTTTGAATATTTTCGTCATTCATTCCCCAAAAAAATAGTTTTGATTCTTTGATATGTTTTAAATAACCCTATATTCCTTGCCATTGAAGAGTCATATGGCTCCTTAAAATTTGTTTCTTCAACTTTGATTAAGGGCATAATAATGTCCTACTATCGTACCAAACTTTATCACCTTTCCACTCCTAATGTTCCATAGAGTTAATTACTTTCTTTATCTGTTTTATTTATTGTTTAGTATTATTTTCATTCATGATGGGTTTCTTATACCGTACTGAAATATAATATGTAATCGAATCTAAGCTTGAGGCTTCTTATATTCTATAAATAACATCTTCTACCACATTTCCCTTCCTATTCTTGTAAATTATTTCAAAATCAAACCCTTGCATTTTTTCTACCTTTTTTTTTTCTCTTGTGATAACCATAACTTCTCTAAAAATTAATTTATGTTGTAACGGTCTATCTTGAATTTAAAGTGTCTCCCAATGAGATATTATTTCCATTTTTTATTGCATGTAGAATTTCTTGTCCTTTTCACTTGTTTATTTAACCAGCTATTTTCGTTTGAATTGTTTTCATTCAAATGCTACTAAAATGCCTTCTTGTGTCAATGTTGATCCAATTCCTTGTCCTCGTACATCACATTCTACTTGGAATTCTTTCCTAAAACAAGTGTTGTGAATATTGGTGAAGAATACATGCCATCCCATAATAGAGAGAATGAAAAAGTATCCTCATCATTCCATACAAATATTTTTTTCTTCAAGAGAGATGTGAGTAGGCCTACAATGTCTACATTATTCTTAATGAAATTATGATAATATCCTATAAGTCCAAAAAATATGTTAAGATTTTTGATGTTCTTAGGAATAGGCCGTTTTGTAATAGCTTGTATCTCTTAAGGATCTACCTTAACTCCTTTTGAAACAAAATGACCCATATTTTGTACTTCTTGTTTCCCAAAATAGAATTTGTATACTTTTACATATAATTGATTGTTCTCAAGAATTTGTATAACTGTATCCATATGTTTAATGTGATCTTTCCATGGTTTTTTTGTAGATAATATTATAATATAAGAGAAAAAATAAAAAAATTCTAAGATGGATTTCGAAAAAATAATTCATAATGGTTTGAAAAGTAGAATGAGCATTAATCAACTCAAAAGGAATTGTCATGAACTCATAGTTCCCTTCATGTTGCCTAAAATTTTATTTGGGTATGTATTATTTCCTTAATATGATATGGTCATATCCTAATTTAAGATAAATATTTGCAAAATAAGCCACTCCATGAAGCTCATGTAATACCTCATCAATATTTGGGATATGGAATTTATCCTGAATGTGAATTTTATACATACATACATACATATATATATATATATATATATATATATATATATATATATATATATATATATATATAGTTAAAGACTCACAAAAATATATTATTTCAGATTTGGATAAATATGAGATGCTTCTATTCATAAGGTATACATATTAATACATTTTCATTAACCCTTTTTTTTCATCTTCCAAGTGATCTCTTGGAATTCTCATGATTGTTGGCATTCACTTGAGGATTTTTGCTTTCCGTTCAAGTTAATGAGAAAATTTTTCATAACCCAAGAGGCTTATGTTCCAAATTTCAGCCCATTAATCCAAAGGGAATTCAAATACAAGACTGTATGGAAACCAATGGTCGGATGTGCTCTATAAAATGGTTGTTTAAGGAAGACCACAAACCAAATGAGGTAGAAGAACCTAGATTTTTCTATTGGTGGTGGTTTAAAGCTAACCACCAACTCTGAAACTTGGCTCGAAGTAATTCCTAGAACAATTTAGAATGTAGCTAGAAGTTGAAGTGTTTTGCAAGGTGGAAGTGCTCCCTGATGATGGTTTAAAGATAACCACAAAATGATGAAATGTGTAGTAGAAGTTGAATTCTTCTACTAGTGGTGGTTTAATTCTAACCACTAACTAAATCATTCTTATGAAATATAAATATATATGTGGTTGCAACTATGACTCTGGCACTATCTCACTCTAGCTCTATGCTCTATCAAATCGCTTTGGTTTAGTGTATGTTGAGGATTACTTGATATAAATTCAAAGCCAGTATTTTACCATAAATTCCCCCCTATTATCCAGGTGGATATCGGTGGCCACCCACCTATTCCATTTGGACCCGCAACATCAATTCTTGCAGCTTTGCACTTCGAGCAGCTTACTATTTTTAGTAGGTTTTCGCGTCCTGCACATCTGAAGCCATTTTAGGGAACTAATGATCCAGGTGGATATTGGTGGCCACCCACCTATTCCATTTGAACCCCTGCCATTAGTTCTTTCCGTTTTTAAGTTTCAGCACAACTTACTATTTTTAGCAGCTTTTCGGGTCCTAAAATTCTAGAGCCGTTTTGAGGCCCTAAACGATGTTTTCCTGGAAAAAATGGGACATATATTTCTAACGAGCTATTGAGCGCGTCAAATGGAGATCGGATGCCAAAGTTACATCCCCAGGAAGTTGAAACACCAATTTACCCAAATGGGGCCCATAATTTTGGCGCTTCAACTTGTAGGGTTAGGTTTTTTGACATTTCGGGTTTTACATTTTTTCTCAACAATAAATAGGCCTTTGAGCCTCATTGTAACACAATTCAAGGGTCTAGTATCCGACACATCTCTTCTCAGGGAAAAGCTTTACTAGTGCCCTAGCTCGCTTGTTCCCATTATTTCTGTTTTGTAACACAGTGGAGAGGCTTGGAGCCGTCACATCTCTTCTCAGAGATAAGCTACCAATGCCTTTGCCTGCTCATCTATTTCCATTGTGTCTGTCATAGGCCTTCGAGCCTCAATGTAACACAGTTCAGAGGCATGTAGCCACCTCATATCTTCTTAGGGATAAACTACCAGTGCCCTAGCTAGTTTCCACTATGTCTGTAAGCCTATTTTAGTCATTATTTTATTAATAAAATGAAGCATTATTCCTATTGCATCTCTATGTTTGTGTCTATTTTTCTTTTTTATTATGTTCCTGCATAAATCTAGATCAGTGGTATCAGAGCGATCTTCTCGTTCTCTATTTTTCATTTCATGTCCCTAACACGGCCAAGGTATAAGGAGTTCAACCTCGCAAACCCTGACGACCCTCCATGGCAGAAGGAAAGAGAGACGAGGGAGCAGGAGATCCTATAAAATTCTTGCTCGAGGAGGCCCTAGATAAATAGAGGAACACGATGATGGATAAATTTTCCTAGATCCTTCAACGGCTGCCCACTAACAACTCATCTACATCTAGCACATCTACCAACAGGTCCACGACATCCTCGAGAAATCCAATACCAAGTTCAGTAGAATCCCCCCCCCCCTACGGAGAAACTTAACGCAATGGAGAACATTTCTTCCTAAGGGGGAAGGAATGATCCAGGTGGATATCGGTGGCCACCCACCTATTCCATTTGGACCCGCAACATCAATTCTTGTAGCTTTGCACTTCGAGCAACTTACTATTTTTAGCAAGTTTTCAGGTCCTGCACACCCAGAGCCATTTTGGGGCATTAATGGTCCAGGTGGATATTGGTGGCCACCCACCTATTCCATTTGAACCCCCTCCATCAGTTCTTTCCGTCTTTAAGTTTTAGCACAACTTACTATTTTTAGCAGTTTTTCAGGTCTTGAACTTCTGGAGCTATTTTGAGGCCCTAAAAGACGTTTTTTGGGAAACCCAGGAGCAACATTGGTCATAGAACGATATTTCTCAGTCAAAAGTGGTAGTCCTCAGACAGATCTTTCTAACAAGCTATTGATCGCATCAAATGGAGATCGGATTCCAAAGTTACGTCCCCGGGAAGTTGAAACACCAATTTACCCAAACAGGGCCCAAAATTTTGGTGCTTCATCTCCTAGGGTTAGATTTTTGGACATTTCAGGTTTTGCATTATTCCTAAATAATAAATAGGCCTTTGAGCCTCATTGTAACATAGTTCAAGGGGCTGGTATCCAACACATGTCTTCTCAGAGATAAGCGCTACTAGTGCCCTAGCTCGTTTGTTCCCATCATTTCAATTATGTAACACAGTCGAGGGGCCTGGAGCCATCACATCTCTTTTCAAATATACACTACTAGTGCCCTCACCTGATCATCTATTTCCATTATGTCTGTAATAGGCCTTGGAGCCTCAATGTAACACAGTTCAGTGGCCTATAGCCATCACATCTCTTCTTAGAGATATGCTACGAGTGCCCTAGCTAGTTTCCATTATGTCTGTAAGCCTATTTTAGTCATTCTTCTATTAATAAAATGAAGCATTATTCCCGCTGCATCTCTGTGTTTACGTCTATTTTTTTAATTTTATTGTGTTCGTGCACATATCCGGATCACCCTATCAAATACAAGGTGAGAATATGAAGATATCTCCACTACAAGATGTGACAATAATCAAGTATGAACTTTGAGGTATGACCAATATATCTTCTTATTTGTCGAAGACCATTGTTAAGAAGCAATCCATCCAAGGTAAATCTTTGTTATTGAAATAATGTTCTGTCTGGAACATATATTAGAATGATGAGTATGTTTGTTGAAATGGTAAGAAGTTTGAAGACAAAAACACTTATCTTTCACATTTCCAACCCGACAAAATTTTGGTATCTACAATTCTAATGAGGAAGTGGAGTAGGATGTGCAAAAGCTGATGATGAACTATCCTGAAGGAACCCAACACTATGAAACTCGATTGGTTTGGAATATTCTAAAATGTGAAAGGAAACATCCTGCCAGGGGTTGATGATGGGCTTCGGAAGTGAAAGAAAAAAATCTACATCTTCATACGAATATTCTCCTAAAGTGGCATCCCTAATATGATCAGGTGTAGATTTTTTATGGGAATCAACCTGAAATAAAGAGTTTTTCTAAAAAATAAAAAGTTCTGAAGGTTGGCTCTTTGGATGTAGCTCATCTTATTGGAGTTGTGAATTGATATGAATAAACTTAATCTTCTTGTGTGTGTCTTGTGAATTTATTTGAATATTGGCGAGGATGGCTTTGTTGATTTTGACTAAATTGTCATTAGTAGAGACTGTTAGGTTGTTCATAAATATATTAACTCATAAATTTTGACTATTTTATTAATAGATAAAGCTTATAAAATAGAGGGTGTCATATTGAAATTATTAAATTGTATAAGATTGAAATAAGAGAGGAACAACCAAAAAGGAAATGCATAGTGCTACTAAATATATACACCTAAATAATATGTCAAACAACAATAGTTTTCAACAATGACATAGAGTGAAAATAAATTGAGACGATGATAATGGTGAGTGATCATTTGTTGCAATTGTTAGGTCCATTCCATTGGTGATGCTAGCTCGAAAACATGAACTTTGAAATCCCCTTGGAAGAGACACTATTGATTGAAAATAAGTTTTTATTATGTTATAAATAACCTTTCCCTTCTAATTAATAATCTTGATACTCTCTCTCTGGTATTTAAGTAATGTAGGAAAGATTAGACCTTCAACATATAAAATATATACCTCCTCAACATATTTGTGGTATCCATTTTTATTGTTGTGTTCGTACCATTGAACTCTAAAAACACACACCAAAACCACCTTTTTACGCATTGATGTATTTTTGGTTCATAGTAAAGCTAACACCTTGACGTCCTCCCATTTTCTCATATGTCGAAAATAAAATTACGATTCCCACCCCCTGTGATATGATGTTATGCATAGAGAGAAAATAGGAATTGAACACACAATAGTCAAGAGGCGTATAACAACTCTCGAGACACAGTTGCAATTGTCAAAATGCTCAGGCTCCAAAATAATGGATTTCTATGAATAATAACTCGTTGTAATAAAATTTCATTCCTGTATTCTATTACTCACACTATCCATTGAAATAAATCATAAGAATATGGCCTTTTCAATACTAAAAATGACTTCTTAGATTAGGTTGTAAAAGGGTGTTAATATTTCTTTTTTATGTTTCTAGTTGGCATCAATAGTAGAATGCAAATTACACCGTGGTAACTCACCTTTTTCTTCTAGGATAAACCCATTTAGGGTTCTTGTAAACATTGACTCCTAAAAACCATAAATAAGTGGTATACACATCAACTAAATGGAAATATACTTATTGATTCAGCAACAACAACAAAAACAACAAATGGTTATACTTCTCTAGCCCTTATGTAATTCTCATCCTACCAAATTCCCCATCATTTGCACATAGTTCCTACAACTCCAATAGATGCAAATCCAAATACCCTATGCACTACCAAGGAGAATATAAAAACTTTCCCATAGATCACTACCTGAAAAAATGAAAGAAACCCTAGGAAGACAATTCGTTACACCACAATTTAGAGGCCTATAATTGGAACGAGTGCAAGAACGAAAAATGGGAAAGTATTTAAACCATGAAATAAACCAATTAGCCCAATACTAAGCCTAAATTAGGCCACTCTTGTTCACATATATTGGGCATCGACTTCACACAAAATCCATAAACACCATTACATGGCCACTCTCTAAACTGGAAGCCAAAAATAAATTTTTCTAATGCCTCTCATGACCACATTCCAAATAGGTAGAAATCACAACTTAGCATTTACATTGCCACAAAAATATAATACTTATCTTTAAAATGAAACCACCAATATTTTATACAGAAGCCACATAAAATTTAAACATTTTTTTTAACTACCTATACTATAAATTTCAAAGCCAGCATTGTGCCTATACAGTTGGAAATCAAATAATCTAGTTTTCTCGATGACATTAATGTTGGATCTATAGTCGATCAAATTAAAAAATATGCAGAATATGATAGTAATTTTTTTTTTGGAATTACGATGGAATCCACCTTCATAACCAATTTTAAGAAATAAATTTTATGGATGAGCAACATCCATTCTAAACATTTTGAAACTTTTAATATCATGTCCCTGATTAACACTTGAATAACACGAGTTTTGAGCCATCATTTTCATAGAATGACCAATTGTTTTTTATCGAATTACCATGAAGTGAACCATCTATGGAGCTATTTTTGTGAGGGTGTGTGGGGACGTTAAGCTCAATCCATCCATCCATTTCTTCTGACTGAAACTAAACTCCTTCTGCAGACAAACTAGACATCTAAAAAATCGGTGCCATAGTGATGATAGGGAATAAATTTGGTGTAACATGCAAAGAAACTGGCATAAGTTAGAGAAAATATAAAAGATTTTTAGGTTATGAATAGCATGAGAAATCACAATGGTTGACGAGAAAAATAATGCAAAGTAGAATAGATTAGAGTTGGCCAGCATAGTGGCACGTAACACTACAAAAGTGCTCGAGCCAAAAGAAAATATGATGGGATGAGCATATGGAAAATATGAGAGGAAACTATCCTTTTCTCTTACAAACCCATGGAAAGGCATACTACCAATGAAGAAAACATAGGTTGTGTAAGGAGGAATGATAAGTCTAGCAAGGCCACAAATTCGTGGATCACAAACTTTAAGCAGAGTAGGAATACACACACTTTGATACCATGTTACTATTAGAGGAATTTTGAGGTCTAGAATGGGCCTCCTAAGGAAATTCTAAAATAATGGTGGAAATAATAAAATAAGATTATATTACATCATCAAATTTTACATGGAAAAATGACAAAAACTACTTTTTCAAGTTGTATGTTCAACTTATCTCCCTATGGGTTTACTTAAATTTCAAGCAGGAACACTCGTTGGATGCATAATTTGATGCATCGTCCAAGGAGTACCCATGTTGCATAATTTTTATGGACCCTTTCCCTATGGGTTTACTCAAATTTCAAGCGGTAACACTCGTTGGATGCATAAATTGATTCATCATCCAAGGAGTACCCATCTTGCATACTTTCGATGGACCCTGCGGCACGAAAAATTAGAAATACATGAAAAACATGATTTCAATCATGTTTTTTCATGCATTTCTCATTTTTCTTGTAGAAAGGTCGATCGAAAGTATGCAACATGGGTACTCCTTAAATGAAGAATTAAATTTTGCATCCAACGAGTACTCCCGCTCGAAATTTGAGTAAAAGCTTAGGGAGATAAGTTGAAAATGCAAGTTGAAAAAATAGTTTTATTATTTTATTATTTTTTAATAAGTTCAATTTTTTACTCCAAAAATAGTGAATCATCCCCCATGATTGAAATCATCATCTTGAATCCTATTAGTTATTATAATTTTTTTTTTTTTGTACATTTTTCTTAGGAAGCCCATTTTAGACCTCAAAATTTCTCTAATTAAACACACACAAAAATATATGATTGTAAATTTGGATAAATGTGAAATAAATTCTAAAAAATTTACATATTAAAATATTCTTCATTGACCTTTATTTTCATCTTCCAAGAGTTCTTGTGGACTTCTCATGATTATTTTCCTTCACTTCAAGTTTTTTGTCTTCCATTCAAGTGAATGACCCAAGTTTAACCCAACATGATTATGCTTCCAACATCTATAATTACTACACATTATTGAATAATTATCTTTTTTTCTTACCATCACTATTGGAGCTGACAAATGAACTCCTACTATGTTGAATAATACTTGAATCTAGCATCTCTTGTACCATTTTCTCAATCTCCCTTTTTTGTTGATAAGGATATATATAAGGCCTTTTATTAGGAGGAGTGATTCCAGGTATTAATTTATTTTTATTTCCATGATCTTAAGATGGAGGCAAGTCTATGGGAATTTATTGTAATACCCTATATTACTTTTCCAAAGTGCCTTTTAACTCCTCAAGAATATTTTCATTTTCTTCCTTAACTTTCATGGAATATAGTTTAACCATGAGTACATTGCTACTCTTTTTTAGGATATTTTCTATATATGAGAGCTAATGGATTGAGAAGGTTTATATTTTAACTCTTTGAGATCATATTCAATTCCCTCTAATTCAAATCTCATGAAAAATTCATCATTGTTTGTGGAAAATTTACCCAATGTTCTCGATCATTAAATCCTTATAATAATAGCTATACCTCCAACTAGAATGACATATATTGATCTTTCCAATTTATATCCTCCCATACTCATATTAATGTTGTGAAATTTTCCGACATAATCAATACTCCTTGCCATCATAACTAAAAAATTGAAAAATTATCACTAGATATACAAAACAATTGAGTTGTTATGTCAATCCTTTATCAATGAATTTATGGGTACTAGTGATTTCAATAAACATTGTGGCCCTTTTCTTATTAATGTAACCAAAAACCCTTCGGGAATAAGGAGCTGAAAAACCTACCAATGCATGAACATATATCTCGCACCTATCTAAATCAATGTTGTGCACAATTTCCATCTATATTTTGTTTTTTAAGTTGACAAGTTCTTCCTCACTTCTTTCTGTATATGCCTCCATTTCCTCTTCATCATTACTTTCCAAGGTGAACAATTTTGTTTCTTGACATGTATGCCACTTTGACCATTTATTGTGACAACAAAATCATAGTTGTTTTTCTCTTCTTTCCTATATTTCCTTATGCGATATTTTAATAGGTTGAGGAAGGGTTATATTATGAAACCTAAAAAATGTATACATTTATCAATACAATGATGTATTGCCAGAATATCATGATCTAACAATTTTAATCCACTGTTAAATACAGAATCCTTCCACTTAATTCTTTGCGGAAATTAAATCGCCAATTGCAAAACACATGAATAAAAATCAATCGCACATAACAATATGTTTTACCGGGAAAGCTTAAAGATAAAAACCCCAACTATCATATATTATGTATATCAATGGACCATGAAACAATATCATACAAATCTTAGCTCATAGAGCGATCAGTACAATATACAATCGTCTCACACTGTCATACAAAAATTGGTTCATACATGCACCAATTTACTACACCTTGACAGCCTGCCTCCACTGCTCAATCCCTGCTGAAGAAGATCCATGAATCAATGCAATATTGCCTTCCTTGACTGCACAATCCTCATTGGCATCTCCATTGTGTGTGTAGATGCATTGAATGGATCACTATAGTCACAACTGATAGTCAATCACACCCTTTCACCTATCTCTCCACTAGGTCTCCACTGGATCTGACATGCAAGTAGTTAGTTGTTGTATTTCTTCAGTTGCATGTGAGACACTACTTATGAATTAATTAAATAATTAATTCACTGATCTCTCACTAGCATATCATGAGTGAAAACTATAACAACTAAGTTTAACTCACTTAACTGAGTTAAACTAAATAAAAACTCCCATAAATACTCTTCCAACTTTGTTACAACTCTGCCATGATCAGTTACAACGAATTCCACCATGCATGAGCCACCAACCAACATTGGAATGCGTAATTCCTTCAGCTAACTAGTTTTCCACATCAGTTAACTAAAATCAAGTGCTTCAATAGAATAAGTTATTATTTATTCTCTGATTATCATTAAGGGATAACAATAATCGACATGCATTCTATTTTTAGATATGCGATCTATAAATAGACTTCGCCCATATCTCTAAAAATAGAAACTCATATAAAGATAGAATTTACCCAACCATCTAGAATTAGCATCCTGTCAATTTTAAAATATGCTCAACATTCTAAAAATAGACATACACCAAAAAATAGCTTGCAGGCCCCACCTAGTGAAGGTGCTTAATTTTCACTAGGATCATCATCTTGTTGAATCTCCACACTCCCTCTCAACAAGATAGGGATTATCCTTCACCCTGATCCTACCTCTATGGTATTCGAATTTGCTCTTGCTGAGCACCTTCGTCAGAATATCTGCATCCTGATCTTTCATAGGAATGTACTAAACCATTTTGATCTTCCACTGCACACAATCTCTAATATGATGATACATGATATCTATATGCTTAGATATATCATGAAACATAGGATTAATAGAGAGCCTAATGCAAGTTTGATTATCACAATGAATCAATGTACGATCTAAATGATAGCCAAAAAAACCAACCAGGATCTTCCTCATCTAGATAGCCTCACATGAAACTTGACTTGCTGCCATGTATTATGCTTCCACTGAACTAAATGCCACATATCTTTGTTTCTTGTTGTACCAAGAAAATGTTGTAGATCCGATACTGAAAACCCCTCCTGATGTGCTCTTTCTATCCGTTGGGTTGCCTTCCCAATCTGCATCCGTGAAGCCCTGTAACTTCACCTCATCCATCTGTCTGTACCACAAGCCATACTCATATGTGCCCCTAAGATATCTCAGGACATGCTTTCCTGCCTTCCAAAAGAGCTTGGTACGCTTAGAAATCACTTGACTAAGCTGGTTCACCGCATAGCATATGTTCGGTCTTATATTAAAATTATACATGAGTGAACCCACCAACTGTCCATAAACAATGGCATCCACTACCTCTGCCAATATAGCATCCTCTTTCCTCCAATTTCCTGGAAGAGGAGTATGCATGGGTTTGCAGTCCTCCATATGAAACTTACCAAGTATCTCCCAATCATACTTTCCTTAAGACACAAATAGTTCACCATCTCACTGCCATATTACCAATCCAAGGAAATAATGAAGAAGGCACATATCCTTCATCTCAAACTCCTTTGCAAGTTCCTCCTTGCATGAGTGTATTAGCTGCTCATCACCAACCAATATTAAATCATCAACATAAATAACAATAATTAAAATCTTACCCTCCACCACAATCTAGTATAGGTTTGCATCCGCCTCACTCTTGATGAAGCCAAGTCCAGTGAAATTGCTGTCGATCTGAGTGTACCAAGCACGGGGTGCTTGCTTCAGCCCATATAGTGCTCTTTTGAGTCTACACACATGTGACTCGCTGCTGAAGATCTCAAATCCTTCAGGCTTCTCAATGTACACTTCTTCCTCAATGATCCCATTAAGGAACGCAATCTTCACATCCATCTGATGAATGTTCCAACCCATCTGTGTTGAGAGAGAAAAGATGGTCCTTATGGAAGAATACCATGCAATAGGTGCAAAGGTCTCTTCATAATCAATCCCCTCAATCTATGAGAAGCCCCGGAAAACAAATCTTGCCTTATACTTCTCGACGCTCCCATCAGTAGCTTACTTTACGTTGTAGATCCATCTCGAACCTACTATTGATTTATAAACCGGCCTTGGAACAATCTCCCAAGCACTGTTTCTAACAATGGAGTCATACTCCTCCATTATGGCATCTACCCATGTGGGCTCCTGCATTGCTTCCTAAAAGGAATATGGATCTGTTACGGTACACTTGCTCCTGAGAGCCATGTATCTAGTGAATCGGTGAGGTGACTATCTTTGTTTGTGCTATGAATTAGGGACTCCTACATTATGTGCTACATCAAGCTTCAACCTCTCAGCTTCTATGGTACACCTTCTGCCTATTCTAATTTTTGGCTCTGCGTGAGTGGACTCCTCCACTCCATGAATCTCCTCTTGTGGTTGATCCACATCTAGAGGCTCATCTTTGGGAACCAAAATTTCCTCCTCTGCATGCAAAGGTAGCTCCCTCTCAAGCGACAACTTCATGTCTTTCTCCTCATTTAATTTTATATCCCATTGCATCACATTCATCCGACTGTTTGGAAAATACACATGATAATTATGGGGTGTTTCTGTGTACCCCACAAATATCCTAACTTCATCAGTCGGCTCCAGCTTCTTCCTAGTGTTCTCGGTCACATGAACATAAAAAAATAAGCCAAAAATATTTAAATGAGAAACATCCAGCTTCTTACCAGTAAAATATTCTTCAGGTGTACTCATGCCAAGTACTCTATGAGGAAAACGGTTTTGCACATAAACCATAGTGTTGCATGCTTCCACCCACAAGTATTGTTGGGCCTGGAAATTTTCATTCACTTCCATTAAATTTCACTTACATTTCCATATTATCACCTTCACTCCACCTCCATTTCATTACATTTACCTTACCATTACCACTATTGGGTTACATTTATGTTTTTCCAAACATTATTAATTCCTAGTATTTCTAAGTGAATTTGTGGCTAACAATTAGAAAATAATATGCACATACTTATACCTAACAAGTGCAATGAGTTTCTTGCCATGTGTAGGTCAAAAATAATCTTCGAAAAGGGTCTTATGTGGCCTCCTAAGGCCAAATACGAATTTGTATGGTAAAGATCATGGGATCATAAGGATATGTGTCTCATTTCCTATTTCTATTGTAACTCTAAGAAGACATGTGCCTTATCACTTCATATTTGGATTGTAACTCTACAGATATAGGGAGAGATTCATGGACTCTCACTAATGAGATAGCTTCTCATTTTTTTTATAAATAGGGGAATCTTTCTCCTATCAAATCATGTGTAGAATTAGAGTTATGCTCAAGCTTTGAATACAGAATTAGATTGTGGCACCTTACTCATGAATGTTCCTTCATTTTGACTTGATTTTACTTACATATGGAGCATCTCGATTTACCATCTCTCATAATTTTAGATCAACTACCTAAAATGTGTGAGATTTGCTTGCTTTTATAGATTACAGTTCATTTGCTTTATTAGTATTAGATTTATAATGACTATGTAATCTTTGCTTTTCTAAAAAAAATTCAAGATGATAGATTTATCTATTTTCCAATTGGATTAAGTTTGAGGCAATAGAGCTCACAGTTATTTACTTTCCTTTCATGTTCTGTTATTTAATTTCTTATATCAAACTATCAATCCATTGTATAATTGAATGTTCTTAAAGATCAGCCCAAGAAGGTGACTTCTCATACTTCCAAATTGGGTGATTGAATGTTCAACCTATCCAATCATTGTGCTTTACTTTTACATGATTTTACGTTGTTTTCTAGATTTAGATCCCCATTCAATTGTATAATTGGGTGTTCTTAAATATTAGGCCAAGAAGGTGACTTGTCATACTTCCAAATTGGGTGATTGAATGTTCAACCTGTGAAATTATTGAGTTTACCCTTTGCATGATGTAAGTGTTTTCCTAGATTTAAAGACTAAAGTATAATCGGTTTCTTATACATCATCTCAAGAGGGTGATTCTATCATACCTCCATATTAGATGCTAGAGTGATTGAACGTACCTTAGTTTTTTTTCTTTACATACTTTGAAATGCTTTCTTAGATTAAAATTTCAATTCCTGCAAGTGTGTTTGCATAATATATTTTCTTTTGAATTTGTTTTCTTTCTTTTCGTTACTTGATTTCATAGGTTAGTTGAATTTCAGTTTCATTATTTGATTTCATAGATTAGATGAATTTGTTTTTGTTATTTTGTAGTTATATTGAGATAAACTAAAAGATCATTTCTAGCACATGCAATGCACGCATGCTTCACAAGCTTACCATTAGATTAGCAGCACCTTTTCATTTCAGCAGTACACTTTTACTTTCTTTTAAGTTTTGTCATTGTAATTTCAATTTGCTTTTAAAGTTTCAAGATTGGTAAATCATTATAGGGGATATCATTTCCTTGAACAAATATAACCAAGCTTGTTTTTCACTTTAGAATTTCCATTTCACCTTAGAAAGACCAAAAACGACAAAAAGTTAAGAAAGAGGTTATCTTGCACATATAGTGCTCCGCACTTCATCAGCTTACGATTCCCGGATTGACAATTAAATGCAGCAATTTAGGACACACTAAATTGACCAAACACTTACGAAACCCCCAGGTTGAAAAATTAAATGACAGGCAATTATTTTGCCCAGAAAAGTGCATTGGTAGGCCCTGATCATGCAACATATCTCATGTAGCACCCATCATCATTTTGTTCTTCCTCTCCACTACCCCATTCTGCTGTGAGTTATGAGGCGCTATGAGTTCTCTTCGAATTCCTTCTTTGCTACAGAAGTATTTGAATTTGTTCTAGATATATTCACCACCATTATCACTCTGCATAGCCTTCACTTTCTTCCCCGAATATTTCTCCACCAATGCTTTAAACTCACAGAACTTTGTGAATGTTTGATCCTTCTTCTGAATGAAGAAGATCCAACAACTACAAAAATATTCATCAAAAAAAATAACATAATACCTCTGTTTTTTTGTTAAATCAACTGAGAATGGTCCACACACATCTTTGTGAATTCTCTCCAGGATCACCGAAGCATGGTTCTCCTTCTAATGAAATGTGGTCTTCAAAAACTTACCCATAGTACTTCCCCTGCACTTATCTAACTATGCAAGTGTACCCTTGTGAATTCTATTAGAAATCTACTGCAAAATATTCAGGGCACCATGGTGAAGATGGCCTAATATTGTGTGCCATAATTCGCCCTTATCCCGGCTCACCACTTCTCCTGCTTTGCCCACCATTGCAGTGCAACCATCTACCTCCAGCTTGTAAATATTCTTAACTCTAATCCCTATCTTCTTGGTTTGACTCGTTTTTTTATGTCGCATGAAATATTTTCCATCATTGACAACGTCATAACCTCTATCCTCCAAGCATCGCAATTGAGACCAAGTTCTTCTTTAGACCTAGAACATGCATAGCATATTTCAACATAAATGGTTTACCTGACTCCCTCTCAAAGGTAATGGTACCAATTTCAGTCACACTCTATCATCCATTGTCACCCATCTCTATATGCATTTGGAGATCTTTCTCCTCCAAGTCGTTGAACAACTCCTTATCTCCCATCATGTGTAAGGAAGCACCACTATCAAGATACCACACCGATACCATTGCACTTGAAACCAAGCATGCAATCAAAGAGAAATCAAGTTCAAATTATGAGACAAGGGTGTCACCATCTACAACTCCAGCAACCTTCTTGTTCTTCTTTTTCTGTGGGCAGTTAGTGGCGAGATGCCAATGTTCGTGACAGTGAAACACTTCACCTTGGACAAATGCAACTTCTTTCCTTTAGCCTCAGATTTTGAGTGGAATTTCTTCTCCTTCCCTTTCCTTGCTTTGGAAGCCAAAGAAAAATCCTCTTCATCGTCATGCTTTGATGAAGATCCATCCTTGGTATTCTGCCTTATCTATTCCTTCGTTAGATCTGACAAAATTCGCTCCCAATCTGGCAGTTTCTCCCGTCCATTGACAGAGTCTTCATAACTGTGCCAACTCTTCAGAAGCCCAAGGAGAGCCAAGCTGACCAAGTCATCATCAACAACTGTAATTCCCACACTCCCCAGCTCATCCCTACATTGGAAAAACTTCCTGAGACACTTTGGAATACTGTCGCCCTTCTCCATTTTGATTTTTCTAAGTTTATCTTTCAGCGCCAAATTCCTATGGTCGCTGCTACTTTGGAAAATATATATCAAAGCCTTTCGCATTACAAATGGAGTGGATTTCCCTTGAAGGCTTGACACAATATGGTCTTTCACACCTTCCAACAGAATCCTTCTTGTCTTCGCTACTTTCTTTTGCTAGGCGTCAAGTAATGCAGCATCCGTCGAACTAGGCTTAGGAATATCACTGTCGATGAAATTCTTCAAGCCAATATCTTTAATCACCGCCTCCATCCTATCCTTCCATGAATTTTAGTTCGAGCTTCCCTTGAGTGCATACTCCAATCGAAAAAATTTGAAATCCATTTCGATGTATACTCAACTGTCATACCAATAAATTCCTGCAACAAATTTGAATTGTTCCACCAACACAACTCAGCACTGCTTCACTATTGCAATCTTCAGTGATTAACACTGCTCTGATACCATGTATAAATTTATCAATACAATGATGTAATTTTGGACTCTCCTGATCTAACAATTTTAATCCACTGTTAAATATATAATCCTTCCACTTAATTCTTTGTGGAAATTAAATCGTCAATTGCAAAACACATGAAGAAAAATCAATTTCAATTAACAAGATGTTTTATCGAGAAAGCATAACACCCCAACTATCATATATTATGTATATCAATGGAACATGAAACAATCTCATACAAATATCATCTCATATAGCTCTCAGTACAATATACAATCCTCTCACACTATCATACAAAAATTGGTTCACACATGCACCAAATTATTGCACCCTAACAGCCTGCCTCCACTGCGGAATACCTCCTAAATAATATCCCTGAATGAATGCAATATTGACTTCCTTGACTGCACAATCCTCATTGACATCTCCAATGTGTGTTTAGACACATTGAATGCATCACTATAGTCACAAATGATAGTCAATCACACCCTTTCACCTATCTCTCCACTAGGTTTCCACTAGATCTGACATGCAAGTAGTTAAGTGTTGTATTTCTTTAGTTTCATGTGAGACACTGCTTGTGAATTAATTAAATAATTAATTCACTGATATCTCACTTGTGTATCATGAGTGAAAACTAGCACAACTGAGTTAAACTAAATAAAAACTCCCATAACTACTCTTCCAACTCTCTTACAACTCTGCCACAATCAGTTACAACGAAGTCCACCATGCATGAGTCACCAACCAACCTTGGAATGTGTAATTCCTTCAGCTAACTATTTTTCCACATCAGTTAACTGAAATCAAGTGCTTCAATAGAATAAGTTATTATTTATTGTCTAATTATCATTAAGGGCTAATAATCATCGACATGCATTCTATTTTTAGATATGAAAAATATAAATAGACTTCCCCCATATCTATAAAAATAGAAACTCGTCTAAAGTTAGAATTTGCTCAACCATCTAGAATCAACATCCTGCCAATTTTAGAATATGCTCACCATTATAAAAATAGAAATACACCTAAAAATAGCCTGCAGGCCACACCTAGTGAAGGTGCTTAATTTTGCACTAGGATCATCATCTTGTTGAATCTCAACAAAAAAAATATTTTCTTCATGCATATAATCTCATGGAAAAATTGTGTGTAGCCTTATTATTGGCTTTAATATCACTATAAAATCTCATAGCTTCCATTAATTTCTTTTTTAGAAAAAAATTATGTTTAATGTCTTATTTTAATCCACCCATGTGAAATTCCAAAAAAAATTCATCACTTATGTTATCCACCCTTGTGAACAAAACCTAAAATTCTGAATTGTAATCTTCAATATCACCAAATTGTTGATTCTTATAAACTGAATAAAAAAGTATTTTCCCAATATTTTCTATATTGTGCTTGTAAGTCTCTTATAAATAAACCCAAAGTATAACAATAAGAATAGGGCTTCCTTTTAACAACTAGTTGATACCATTAATAGGGTTTTATATCAAAGTTCAAATTTTCTCTATGAATCCTTCACTTGTCGTCCATAATAATATGAAATTAAAAATATTCCTCTAATTGGTGTGCCCAATTAAATACCTTTTGTTAAATCAAATTTAATTAATCAAACATAGGAAGGTTCACTCCTTTAGGCAAACATTCATGATTAGCTCCAAAATTAATGTCAAATACACATGAAAAGTTCTTATTATTAGCATGCAATTTGAATATTACCTTCATTTTCACGAGTTATTTAAGACACATTATCAATTTTGAGGAGCTTCCAAATTACTACTTCTATTATATTTTGTTCCAATTGGTTCAAATTATTATCCATTTCATCCTTGTTTTCATCTATTTTGTGTTTGATGTATTTTTTAACTTATTCTTTCAATTGTGATAATTGACTTCTCAACTTTGTTACCTAGTAGTTGACATCGTCCATTTCTTCATGAGTCATAGATGAGGTTTTAGGAGGTTTAATTGTTGTGGTATATTTTGGATATTTATTTAGGGGAATGTGGGAAGATAAAAATAATAATTGTCTCTATCACAACTTTTAGTCAACCAAAAAAATGGATCTTCTAATTAAAAGTTATGTCACTTGTAAGTTACACACATTTAAAACCTTAATTTGGAGAATAATTGAATGGTTGTCCTTTTTCTTCATATGTATCTAAGATTTCATCCCTTCCAAATCTACAATTTTGGTGTGCAAGACTATGATATGCCTTCTTTACAATTCCATAGGTTTGAATAGAATTTAATGTAACAAATGAAAATTATGGTAATTTTCTAAATCCTTGCTAATTTTTGGCCTCTTTCTAAGAGAAAATTTGTATAATATGTAATGAGTCTGATTATTCAAATATATTTCTAAAACTTTTACCTAATTTACTCTATTATGTCTCCTCATATATCTAAATATGTAGGTGAGTCGGGTATCATAGAAAAATTTTATAGTGAAAATGCCAAGCTCACCTTGAAACTAATTTCAAGACCCTCCACAAACTATAACATATAGAGGAAATATTTATGAAATTACAATGAACCATAATCTAATTTTTTTACGAAATGTACCTAGATATGTACTCTCAATTCTCTCTATATTTCACTATAGGAAACAACATGGACAAAAAATTATAGCAAAAGTGCCAAAATTACTCAATATTTAAAATAGATTTCAAAATCAAACAAAAACTCTAACTTCCATAGTGTATATCGTAGAAATTATAGTGAACCAAAATATGAAAACTTAACTGATTGGTACCAAAGATATCTTCTCAATATCCTCAAAGGTTCACCATCTAAGTTGTCTAAGAAAACTTTATAGGGAAAATTTCATGATGACCTATTTGAAGTAGAAAAACCATAGGTTTTTGTGCTCTAATACCAAATTTTACAAACCTTGCAACTTAAAATGATAAGAAACCAATACTTACAGTTCAATTTTATGGGGAAACTCATTTGACAATGAATACAATATAGACGACAATATTTGACTATCCTAAGACTAGATATCCTTAGTGTGTATGTTGGGGGGGAAGGGGGGAGAAGGAGACAAAGGATACAATTATAATAAAATGGGACTATGAAAGGTTCTATTCAACCTCCTAATATTACAATTAAACTAATAATGAATGATTATTAAGCCTTTGATATAGTTCCCAAGAGCCATAACAAAGGGACTCTCATAATAATCACACAACATCAATCACAATGAATTCAAAATTTTACCCTAGTACGCCAAATGGACAAACCAAAATTAAATGGAACTCATTTTCTTCATTTGCATAATATCTAGTACTATGCAACTCTTGGCCACTTAAATTCCATTTAAGAGTGAAAATAATGGAAAAATAGGGAGAGCTAGAGGATAGGAAAAATTAGGGGTTAAGTGGGAGGCCGATAGCAATGACCCTTTATTTCCCTTTCCTCAACCTTATTTACTATTTACTATTTTATATATACTTTTACAATTACATTTATCTCCATGGTGATTCTAACCTTTTAAATTTCCAAATTTCTCTCACAAGTACTAGGTATTACAACCATTTGTTGGTATGGATACATTTCAGATCACAAATCTCCATGGAGAGGATTTTTGGTCTCAAAAACCAATTTCTATCAATGTAACTTTTGTCTCCTTCTTTGAAATGTGACTATGAATTCTGCGCATGGCTACAATTCAGGCTTTTCTTTAGCTCTGGCTCATGGTTTTGGTTATCGAATCTAGTATTGGCTATGGATCTAGCTTTAGGTATAGCTTGCTTGTTCAAAGAATGCAGAAGTCTACTCACTAGCTCTCATTGTCCCTAAGAAATCTCTAGATCTAAACTTTAAACTCAACATTTATTCTCATATCTCTCTCTTGGAATTGGAAGCAACCCATCTTAGAAATCAATGAAGCCAAGTTGAATGTTAGTCTATATTCAATGTGATCCCAACATGTGACGCCACAATGTAAGAATTCCACAAGGGAAGTTTTATTTTTGTTCTCTTGTTGGAATTAGGTGCTTCCTAGCATGGAAACAACTCTTTAGTGCCAACACTTGCAAACAAGCACATCATTGAATTATCTAGAACACATCCATGGTCATTGACCTCCATGCACTATTCTCCAACACATATATAAGAAAGTATTCTTTTAAGATATTGTAGGTATTAACTATAATGTGGTTGTCATGATTGTAGGAATTAACGTACTATTCTCTTCGATGGTGATGCAAATCTCATATATTGTTATCTCTCCTTGGATAAATTTTTCTTTTTGAATTGGAGATGCCAACAACTCTTCATATTCTATACTTTTCACTCTCCACACCCTTCTCTTGGCTACATGACTTTTGGTTTGAAACTTTGAATGAAATCCAAAACACATTGCTTCACAATGTCCCCTCAAATTATCACATTAGAAAAAAAAATTGGTGTTACAAGTTCCATTGACCATATTCATTGTATCCATGTGTTATCATTTTGTCTCTAATACCCATCTAAGGTAGGTATGCACCATTAAATTATTAATGATAATAAAGTTAGATAAATATGCACTATTAAAATATTAATAGATTATTTCTATTAATAATCCAATGATACTTACCCACTCTATAATTACTCTAAAAAATTAGAACCGTTGATAGAAATAAGCCCTAATAAATAGTTTATTCATACAATTTATTGTTAATTATAATCAATATAAATAAATTGAGAGGGATCTTGGAAAATTGCATTGGATTATATATAATCTATCTCGAGCCCGGAATTTCATGATTACTTGAAAAGCTTTTCTAAATCATAAAACCTTTTTAGTAATTGTGATTTCTAAGATTTACTATGTTGTAATTTTCAGAAAATGCACTCAAAACTTTGATTAGCGATATAGGGTTTTTAAAATCAAAAGCTCGAATATAACGATTATCAATCAAAATTTAACTATTACCATGTGGGCTTTATAATGATACGAAAAATGAACGAATTTGAAAAGGGGAATTAAATTGAGTTCCAAGACTTAATTTTTATGAGATAAATACAACTGTCTTAATTTTTTAATAGAAGGATATGGTAAGTAAATTGAGTGCCAACTTGATTTTTGAGGAAAATTAGGGTTGCGGGCCGATAGTTTGACATATTCGTTATTGTTGTTACAGTGGTGGATACCAAAATGAAGAAATAACACACATCCATATTATCATCATTGATTTTTCAACACTTATTTTGATATATTTCTATGTAGGGTTATCGACATTATTTATTGTTGATGGTTTAATCGATTAAAAAGACAAAAAATAAAAGAGTGATTTAATGCGAGGGTTATTTTTAAAAAGTTAGATTATTATTATATTAATTAATTTCAACTTATTTCAATTGTATTTTGTGTATTTATTGATTTTTAATAAATATATTATATACTATTTGGATAGGATATTTAATTAATATATAGGTAGTATTTGGTATTATGAATGGCATTAAAGTTAGTTTGTTTATTTTTCCAAAAGTTTTGCAATTATATTATTATTAAAAAGTAGTACATATTTTTCTTTTTCTTAGTATTGGTTTGTCATAAAATAGGTTTATTATTTTGATATTAATTATATTATAGGAATATTAAGTGTTTGTATAATGCATAGTTTTATTGTAAGTGTTTTCACTAAGTTGGTACAGATGGGCTGCTCCACCAGACAAGCTAGAGTAACTCTTTCAAACCAACTTCTAACTGAAAAATAGCCTTTTCAGCCTGAGAGGGCTCTCTCAAAGGTAAATATGATTTATTCAAATGAAATTCAATTATATGGCCAACTCTGTAATAGTGTTTTGAGTTTATTTGTATGTAGGTGAAAATGTATAGGATTTAATTCCATTGGGCTTATGGAGTCAGTGTTAAGAAACTCAGTGGCAATGGTTCTTGTTGAGGAAGTTGAGGCTTATAGATGTCCTTATGAAAAAGGAAACACACACAGATATACAATATTGTAATGCTTGAAGGAAGTCAGAGCATGATGTACATTAATTGTGAGTAATCAAACATTAAAATACTGAAAATTAAATAGCAAGATACATGGGACAGGTACTCATAAAAACATCAATTGAATCTCGGGTGAAAAAAACCAACATCCACTATATATTACTACTTAGAAAATTTTTACAGTAGTAGTAATGTAAATAACATCAATCCACCCTTCATTCTTCATAATTCTGCCTATTAATAGGCTTCAGTCCTTTTGCATTGTATCTGCCTACATGGCTAGATCACTGAACTCCTTTGTTGACACCTATCTTAAAAATGAGCATAATAAGTGGAATTGAAACTAGCATCTACTAAATTTAGGACTTACAGACCTACTAGGACTCTTCCACCTATTTCTTACATCAAATAATTGAAAAGACTGCATATTTACATCGAAGATGGTCATGTGCTTGAGTAGCACTGACCATGACCAAGACATTAATGTCCTTACTAACTTAGGAAACTAATCCTCCTACTTTTAAAGGAGTGGCGTCATGATAAATGTTGATTGTCTTCATGATGAGCTGGTGAGCCATACAACCTTCTCAAAGACCATACTTCCAACAAAATATTACTCTGATACTCTTTAAGCTTTCCACATGGCTGGCTAACCTCCAATGAACCATTAAAACTAAAAATTGGTACAAAAAAATTTTCGCTGCATAAACAGGGGAATCAAGGTGATTTCATAGCAAAATTTAGTAGAAAATTGATTTCACCAATCTATGCCACCTGTTAGCCCTCCTTTATGATTTGGAAATGTTCGTTGAGTCACATTAGATGAATACAAATCCCTCCCCCCCCAATTTTGACCATATCCATGATTTTGACCAAAAAGACACCTACAACGATTTTGTAGCGAAATCTAGGCTTCAACCCTCATATTCGCTACGAAATTGCCTAATGGGAAGAAAACTCAAAAATTGTCCTTTTTCTCCAAAAATTTTCTTATGGATCTGCAAATGCTGATTTCTGAATGATGCAATAATGTCAAAAAGGTATTTGGTCTACTCTTCAAGCTCTAGAAGCTTCACCTTTGGTAGTAGGAGGCTGAATCTCTTTGAGTTCATTTATGACTGTGATTTTAAGGCCTATTTTCTTTAACTCTAACTGTATCATCTCCATTTGCTCCTCTAACTCTCCGACCTGGCCTTTGACTTTCTTTCTTTCAGCTTGCAACCATAAATTTCGGTTTCTTGTGAGCTTCACTACCCTTCTCAAAGGAAGTGTCCTTTTCAATAGTTTCTTGGCATTGATCAATGACTCATCATATTGATTTAGTTGGTCATTTAAATTTTCTTTGAAATATTCCATAAGCTTCATGTCTACCTTGGCTTCCTGCAAATCTAATTTTGTCTCAACAACCTCTTCTCTAGCCTCTCTCAATTGCTCGTTTAACACCCGCACTTCAGTTTTCTCAACCATTATTTCTACACAATGATATCCTCTGTTGCTGGAGACAAATAAATGATATATTCTGTGATGGGCTACTTGCCTTTGTGAGTGAAGCCTAGTGAGTGGTTTTCTTTGTTGAAAAATAAACCTTGCATATTCACCTACAAAATAAAGCTTCTTACTAGTCATACCTTTATTCCTTTTATTTTCACCTTTAATATCTTTAGCTCTAACCACTAGAATCTCCTCAATGTCTATAGCTTGAAGAATATCTTCAAGGTTTCCCTTCCCAATTGTTTGAGTTCTAGATATCATTATATGGCTTTTCTTGCTGATATTTTGTTTGCTTATTGCAGGTATAGGCTGTCGAGTTTTTGTTTCTTTTGTAGGCTCTATTTCAATATCCATTGGCTCTATAATGGGCTCCATATCCTCCTCATTCACATCCTTTGTCTCAGCTACAGGTTGGTCACTCTTGCTTGAAGGAGTGGCTTTTGACATTAGATTTTTCTTGGGTGTTACTGAATCAACCTCATAACCACTGAGAAAAAGAAAGGTAGCCCAATCTTTGTTTATATTTTTCAACTCCTCCAGCACTAGCAGTTTGATCAAACCATGATGGAAAATTGAGGTCTCACTATTCTCTGGCCTAGTCTGAACCTTGTCTAACATCTTCCCTAAGATCCTAAACAAGAAAAAAGGAAGATCAAGAGACTGCTTGCCAATGAAGTGCAATAGGAACCTGAAATGGTACGGATAAACCAAATGAAATATACCCTCACAATTAAAGTACTTTTGAATTACAAACAACAATTTGGAGTATTTTTCTTTCATGTACCTCCTTGGAATTCTAGATGCCATGTCTGCTCCAATGTGTTATGGTTTTATAAATCCATCACAATTCTGCATCTTGAACTTAGTGGCTTTGAACCACTCTTCACCCTCCCTTGCTATCTATGTGGCTTGAGAAATGGTCTCAGGTGACAATATAAAAATTAGAACCCCCACCTTCGAAGTTTTACTTGTGAAATTCACTGCAAACTCTTTTGATACCTGAGCATGAAAACCTTGAAGTTTTTGGCAGAATTTCATGCATCAAACATTGTTGAAGGCTTCTGCAAAGCTGGGGTCTTCATTGAGTAACCTGATGTCCATCAGTTCATATTCCTCACACGAGCCTCCTTTGTTTGTGTTCTTATTCATGGCCATCTTCCTTTATACTATGATGCCTTCTTGAAACTATGACACTTGCAAAGAAACAAATGAACAATAAGCTGCTTGCAATGGAGCTAGACTCTTCAAGGATGATGATCAAATGATGCTACAAATTTTGAAAGGATGATGATAGATAAGAGCTTTGGGGGTGAGTTTAAAAAGATGAAATTCGAATATGGGAGGGATAATGACAAATTGGAGGAGTGAAGTGTAATGATGAAAGGAACTCATGATTATGAACTCTTGAATGACTATAATAACTGATCATGTGATCTCACATTCACCCTAAACCTATAAAAACTTAACAGCTCATCATCTTGTTTATTGGTGCATAAAATCATGATTTTGCAATGTTTTCAGGTATAAACCTGGTAGATTCACTACAGACTAGTCAGGTGAGTCCGTAGCGAAAACAACCTGTTTGCGGCTGTATTCACTGTAGATTTGGGAAAAATCATATAGTTGGCCACTACAAAACTTTAAACCAATGCATGTGAACCTAAGGTGTATTTTGATAGATTTGACTATGATGTTCATGACAAATGGACTTTATAAACTTCAGATAGTGATCAATTCACGAGTTTTCATCAATTTCATGAACCAATTTGATGAGACATGTGACAGCTATGCTAATGACCCTATCAATCAAAAATTGAAATTTTATGTGTGATAACAGTAACTTAAAGAGAAAGAAACCATATGGATGATAGTGTCTAATAAAAACATAGAGTTGTGGGTGAAACTAATGATATGCAAAGTTCACCTATACGAGAGGGGAGATATCTACATTGATGTATGGAGGAGTTGCATGGAGAGAAAATAGCCTTCTAACCAGATCAATGACTTGAATTTCCAATTTGTTCACCTTATCCATAACACCATTGATACATAATAGAAGCTCCATTTGTGTCTCTAATAAATACACTAGAACCTGTCCCAAGAGATTTTTGATGTCCCAATGTAACTCTATAGATTTCATATAGTAGGTTTATCATTACACATATCCATGGATTTTTTTCTTTCATCTGAGCTTCGAGATGCATAGAAAGTCAACCCTTTCTAGCTCCCTTTTTACTTGATCGATCTGTTGAGCAAGTCATAAAAAAAGGAGGGTGACACATAATAGTTTTTATCTAAAGAGAAATGAGGATAAGGTTCCTTCCTCATCAAAGACCCCACGTACATGTTAATTTTCTATAGGTGGGTATTGTTCTTTACTTAAGATAATTACATTATATCATTTACACATTGAATTCACCCCACGATGTTATAACATCATTACATCGTATGAAATTATGTATAAATAACAACATCATTAGAAATGCAGTGGAATACTAACAGGAACATCAGAATAAAAATATGCATGCAAAGAGACACCAAAATTTGGTCGGAGATGTTGAAAAATGTGTAACTAGGTTCATTCTTCATAAATATGAAATGTACTTTTGATTATTGTATATTGTCGAATGAAAGAAAAATTATTATTATTGTTTTTGGAGCATGGGTTTCATGCTCAAATTCTTTTATTTTATAGTTCAAGCACCCATTGAGTGCTTCTAGGGTTTTCCCTAGGTCAAGAAGTCAAAAAAGCCAATGCCATAAGTTGAAGACCCCTTCAGGCACATTGTAACTTGTAAAGAAAATTTTTTTTGTCCTTAAAAGTGTTAAAATACCCTCCAAGATCAAGTTGGTCTGGCAGCTAGCAAGCCTAATTTGAGGAGCCATGTCCACCTTTGAGAAGCCTATATAAAGGAGGAAACTTGACCTCCTTGAAGAAAATTCATCACTCAATCATTCAAGAGAAGGAGGAAGAAGAATAAGGCATTGAAGAAGGAAGAGGACAAATAAGACTTGGTTTTGGTTTGTTTCTCTCTCACATTGGGAAGGAAGGCTAGGGTTTCTACAACAGATCTAGGGGCTTCCTATACAAGTTCAATCCTGAAGGAGAGAAGGCAAGAAGTTCAAGAGAAGGTCACAATAAGCCATTCTCAAGCTCTAGAAGTCAAAGAAATGCATGCAAAGATTCGAAGAAGCCATCCTCAAGCTCCATAAGTCATAGAAAGGCAAGTGAAGGTCTTAGGAATTCCTTGGAGGCTAAAATAAGCTCACACATGTAGCAACAACAATTACAGGAGGGCCAAAAATTTCAGGCCTGCAGTGGAGGCCAAAATTCTATAATTAAGGGTCTTAATTTGTGACACTGGAAGATATTTTACTAGGTTTAACTTTAACAAGGAAAGCACATCACCAGGAAAGGTTGTACTTGGTCTTGGAGGATATTTGTCTTGGTCTAGAGGTCGTGGAATTCATGAATTAAAGGATCTATAAGGAAGAGAATGTTTATTTTTTGTAGCATCGGATGTGCTCTAAGCCCCAAATTTTGTGGAAAGTCTTAGACACATGAATTACAAATAACCCAAAAATCATTTTGTGAATTCCACCCAAAAATAGTTTTATAAGAAAAATTAATTGTTTTTAATAAGGACCCTAAGTCTAAATTAGGAAATTAAAATAATTAATCAGTATTAATATAAAATGTTTGTGAAACTTATAAAAAAGCAGATCAAGACTAATATAATATTATCTATTCATTGGACATCTAATATCGGTCGTTGAATTTTCAACAAGAATACTAGAAAGGAAGGATTGAGGGTCATTTGTAAAATACACAAAGAGGATATAGAGATCGGATTTTTCTAATGCAGCAAGTGCTTAGATGAAAATCAGATCTAAGTGATTTTTTATTGCAGTGAGGAGCAGAGTAACTATAGTTGGAGATTTTCCTGAGCCAAGAATACATAGCAGAGAAGACAGAGGGTAATGCGCATAATAATCAGTCTAGCAACTACATAGAGGTAGAATAGTCCCATGTAGAGGCAGCACTGCATCCTTGAGGAAATCTGAAATTAAGCTTAGGATCAATCACATCCAGTGCTGAAAAGCTAGGGTGTGAGACTTGTACGGGCCAGAAGGTGAAATCTACCCAAAAAAATACCAGCAGTGTTGAAGCCATAAAGTCCCCATGTAGAGCGATGCTAAGACTCCATAGTGACTATGCAAAGCAGTGGAGTGCTTTCCATCTGGGGTTTTTTGGCTAGTCGGGCTTCCAGTATCAGTGTGATTTTTTCTCACTAACTCACTATTAGTCATATTATCTACAGGGATAGCTATAAAGGCATCCCAGATTGTATTCATAAAATTACTACATAATAAATAAACCCTCAGATCTGCTGCATCGATTTTACCACATTGGGTTTTTCTGGGGATATTTGTCCAAAAATAACGGTGTCTTGTGTTTATGTTATTCTTTCTTGCTCAGTTTCTGTTATCACAAATGTATTTGAATGGGTGAAGGTTGCTTCATTAAATTCTTTGATATTTTAAGAAGTAATCTTAAATAACTTGATTAAATCATAATTGCAAGTAAGAGAAGTAGTTCAACTTATTCCTGTAGGGATTTCAGATATAGGATCTAGGAATTTTCACATGGTATCAGAGGGTGTATTGTGAAACATGAAGAGTATATCCAGCGCTCAGTCGGAGGTTGAAGAGTTGTAGAAAGAAACAAATTGAATCCATAGAGGGATTGCACAGTCCAAGCCAAGAGGGCTGAATTTCCAGGAAGGTCTCTCTTTGAGTGAGTCGAGAGAGAAGTAAGACTTCCAAATTAGAATTTTTCGAGGAAGAGGGACCAATGCAGAGCCTCATCATAGAGTTGGTGGGATGCATTTTCTATAGGAATATATTGATTTTTCTGTGCATAAAGTCGTAAGAAGAAGAAGAAGGAGAACAATTAGGGAATTTTCTCTCTTAGGAAGTTCCTCGTACAGGAATTTCATTTTTTCCAAGATTTGATCAACGGATACGAGAAATAGGTCTACAAGCTCTGAAAGGAGTGCGTAATCATGTCCATTGGTACGTAGTTGGGGAAGAAGAAGAGAAGATTCGAGATCAGGACTGGTTGGAGGGAGCCCCAAACTACATCATCTAGAAGGAAATGATCTCTTGTCTTCTAGATGATTGTGATCTAAATTTTTTCATGGAGAACATGATAGTTGTCGTAGAAGATCAAGATCTGTTGAAAAATTACAAGGATCATATGGCCAAGGCAAAAATTCTACTCCTGGATGGAGTCAAGGATCATGTTTTGTCCCATATTTCTAGAAAAGAGACTGCGATGCAAATGTGGGAAGCCTTGGCCATGCTATACAAGGGATCTACCGAGCAACGAAATATGTACTTAGAGAAACAATTGAGGATGGTGTAGGTGCGGAGAGGGGAGCACATGATTCCATTCCTGACTAGTTTTCATGAAATCCATGACCAAGTTGCAGCCATGGGGTCTACCCCTTCTTCTTCAACGATGGTAAGACAGGTATTGAATGGAGTCACTGAGGATTGGCAAGTATTTGTCTAGAGTATCCTCGGAAGAGCAACCTTGCCAGGCTGGGAAGATATGTGGGTTACTCTTTAGCAAGAAGATCTAAGGAGAGACTTGGTCAAGTGAAAGCTTGACAGTAACTGTGGCAGTGGAATGAAGGTCAAATAGGATGAGGAAGATGCATCCCTTGCATCGAAGGGACATCAAGAGAAACAAAAATGTAAGAAATATGTCTCGAATATCAAGTGCTTCAAGATTTGTGAACTTAGTCACTATGCTTCCTACTACCCTTTGAAGCAAAAGGACAAAGATGAGAATCACACTCCGAAGGTTGTAGCCATGAAGATCGATGAGACGGGAAGGTAGTATTCCATGAGTACCCACACATCTCTAGAAGGGAGATGGGGAAACATTGAGTTGTATTTTCGCAAGAAATTCAGTTGGACAGGATCTTGGAGGAGTCCACGTCTCGAATCAGAACCTTGATATGGGTGCCCATAATCAACAGTAGGAGGCTAGAGGAGTTTTCAGTCGGTGCAGAGGAGTGTAGAGACAACTGATGCATTGGTTAGTAGCGTTAACTTCTAAGCAACGCAGTGTAGAGTTGTAACAACGTAGAGGGACGCAATGCAGAGTAGCATCAACATAGTTCTTCGGAGGGACATCATGGGACTAGTAGTTGTCAGTGTTTCAGCGTCGAGATGCATCCTGAACACATGTTCAGATTCATGGATGTTTTTCAGTTGCTTCTCTCAGCAGTTAAGGCGTAGTGCAAAGTTAGCAATGGTAGTGCTAGTAGCAGATGAAACATTTGACAGGGAATTGCAAAATGCATGCAGTGTTGATTGTGGTAGGGGAAACAACATTATAGTGCAGCAACAACGTAGTGATTGATGGGCAGCATCAACAATGCAAAGGGAGATGCTTGAAATTCAGAGCAGTGTGCAGCAGGGAATATCTGTTAGAGCACATTCCTCGCTAAGAGGGAGTGTTGATTTTTGCTAGCATCAGATATTCTCTAAGCCCCAAATTGTTTGGAGAGGCTTAGACACACGCATTACAAATAACCCAGAAATCGTTATGGGAAATTCCACCTAAAAACAATTTTATAAGAAAAATTAATTATTTTTAATAAGGACCCTAAGTCTAACTTAGGAAATTAAAATAATTAATCAGTATTAAAGTAAATTGTGGGTGACACTTCTAGAAAAATCAGATCAAGTCTAAAATAATCTTCGTCGTTGATTTGAGATCTAATCTCTGTCGTTGATTTGTCAACGAGAAGACTATAAAGGAAGGCTTGAGGGTCATTTGTAAAATACACCGAGAGGACCTAGAGATCGAATTTTTCTGACAGAGCAAGTGATCAAAAGAAAATCAGATCTAAGTAATTCTTCATTCTAGTGAGGGGCAGAGTAATTCCAGTTGGATATTTTCCTGAGCCGTGAATAAACAGAAAATAATATAGAGGTTAGTATGCAAAAGAGGCAACGTAGAAGCTACGCAGAGGAAGTGTAGTCCCATGTAGAGGTAATGATGTAGCCTTGAGGAAATCTGAAATTTAGGCTAGGATCAGTCAGATCCATTGCTAGAAAGCTGGGTGTGAGACTGGTAGGGGTGAGAAGGTCAGATCCACATAGCAGAATACTAGCAGTGAAGAAGCCACGCAGTCCCCACGAAGAGTGACGTAGACACTATGGAGAGCAGTGGAGGGCTTTCCATCCAGGGTTTGTTGGTCAATCGGGCTTCTACTATCAGTGTGAGTTTTTTCTCACTAAATATCTGTCAGTCATATTCTCTATAGGGATAGAGAGAAATACATCCCAAATTGTATTCATAAAATTAATGCATAATAAATAAACCCTCAGATCTGTTGCACTGATTTACCCGCATTGGGTTTTTCTGGTGGCATTTTTCCAAAAATAACGGTCTCTTGTGTTTGTGTTATTCTTTCTTGCTTAGTTTCTCTTATCACAAATGCATTTTAATAGGTGAAGGTTGCTTCAGTAATTTCTTCGATATTTTAAGAAGTAATCTTAAATAACTTTTTTAAATAATAATTTCAAGTAGGAGAAGGAGTTGCAGTAGGGATTCTAGATCTAGGATCTAGGATTTTTCACAGAGAAGAGATTTGCGAGTTTTCATCTGAAGAGGATAAGTTTTGGCCTTGGATTGCAACCTATATTATGTGTTCTTTTTCTTCTTCTTTTTGGTATTTGTTTGATGATATACAAACATAATAATAATAACTAAAGGAGTTAATAAGTAAGAAAAATTAAAAATACATCACAAGCAGTTATCATAGAAAGAGAAATCACTCTAATCATTGCCCTCAAGATTTCTCAACATGGAATCAGAGCTAATGTTGGCTAAGGGCATCATGATTATATCTACTACATTGAAGAAGTTTTTCAAGAAGTGTTCATAGGTAGCAAGCCACCTTAAAAAAGGTATCAAAGAAATATGGAATCTCCCATTTACTCGAAAGAAGGGAGTCACCAAAACAAAAGATGAGGGAATATTATGAGCACTCACAGGAAAACATCAAGAAGAGATAATTTACGTGATTTACAGTGGAGCATCAAGGTATATGACTAGTCATCAAAATTAACTAAAGTCTCTATAAGAAAATTTGTCTTACTCCGCAAAATTTGTAGATAATAAGAGCTATACTGTGTGGGTAATTGGATCAACCTCAATAGAGCTAGAAAATGCAATACATATTCATCTCAACAACATCATATTTTTTCCAGGATTGCATAAGAAATTGCTCTCAATTTAAAGTTTAGAAGATAAAAGTGATAGAGTAGCTTTCATAGATGGAATTTTTTTCTTTATGGATAAAAAAACAAGCATTCAAAATGCTATATTAATTAGGATTCATGAATGAAGAATTTACAGGTTATTATCTCCTCTTTCTCAAGGTTTAGTTCACATTTAAATCAGCCCATGTGAACTTTGGCATAGAATATTTGGGCATCTCCATTTAAAAATCCATACAACCCTAAACACAATAGTAGATGGAATCTCGTAACTGAAAGAAGGCCATGAAGGAGTATGCAAGGGTTGTGAAATGGGTAAGAACACCAAGAGACCATTTGGATTTAGTGCCTCACAGTCAAAAGAAATATTGGATCTTATTAATTTTGATTTTTGTTTTCCTATAACTCCTAAATTAATTTGAGGCCATCTATATTATGTCACATTTATAGATGATCATTCAAGGAAAAATTGGGTTCTCTTAATGAAATCCAAGGATGAATTATTTATCAAATTTTAAGAATTCAAACATGAAGTAGAGAAACTTACAGAAACAATAATCAAGGTATTTGAACTGATAATGGAGGAGAATATACATCTAAGTAAATCATTACTTTTTATAAGGAGTCTAGGATTAAAAGGTAGTCGATAGTCCCATAGAATCTCGAACAAACTGGAGTTGCGAAAGCAATGATACATGATCAATATCTACTGAACGTTTTGTGGGGTGACACTATAAATATTGTTGTATCCATACAAAATCGAAGTCCCCATGAGTCTATAGATAATAAAACTCCCAAATAAATGTTCCTTGGGAAGAAACCTACCACGGATCATCTCCAAAATTTTGGTTTTCCTATCTACATTCATATACCTAAGGACAAGAGAAATAACTTAGATCGATCAGGAATGAAGGGAACATTTATGGGCTACAAAAATTCTTCTAAGTCCTATAAGATCTACATAAAGCAAGGAAACACGATAGAAGTCAGTGGAGATGTGATATTTGACTATTGTATTTCCCTTATGGACTCTGATGATGAATAACTTCATGTATTCAAAGAAGCAGCTACTAGGGAGGACGAGGAATAAAATCATGAAGATGAAGGTCCCACTGAACCTATACAACATGTGGTTATCCCCAAATCTAGAAAAATACCTAATTGGTTGAAGCTTACACTTCTAGATGCAGAAGTTCATGGAGAAGCTCAAGGTATATTCAAGGAAAATAAGAAGCCCAAAAAATATTCTAGGTATGCAACCGACATGACAAAACTAATAGAATCAGAGCCATCCACTTTTGAATAATTTGTCACTCACTAAGAATGAAAGGATGCCATGAATGAAGAATATCAGTCTATAATGAAGAATGGAGTTTGGGAGATCATACCTAGGACTGAAGACATATCTGTGGTAACTTCCAAGTAGATCTACCAGATCAAACATGTGGTAGATGAAAGAATTGATAGATATAAGGCAAGATTTGTGGCTAGGGGATTCTCTCAAAAAGAAGGCATTGACTATGAAGAGACATTTCCTCCAACAAAAAGGTATACTACTATTTGTTCATTGGTCTATTTGGCAGGATCGATGGGATGGAACATCCACCAAATGGATGTCAAGATTGCATTCTTGAATGACAGAATTGATGAGGAAGTCTATATTGAACAATCCTTGGGATTTTAATTTAAATACAAAAATGCACATTTTTGTAGATTAAAGAAGGAATTATATTTCATCAAGAAAGCACCAAGGGCATGCTATGCTAGGATGGATGCATATCTACAAAGATTAGCCTTCACAAAGATTTTTGTTGATCCAAACCTCTATATTAAGGTTGTGAAGGGAGATTTAGTAATAATTCCTCTCTATGTGGATGATATTCTCTTGAAAAGTGTGGAAGGTCGAATTGAGGAATGTAAGAGGAAAATAGAAACTTAATTTTACATGAAGGACTTGGGGTTGATGCACTACTATTTGGGACTGGAAGTATGGTAAGGACCTCATGAGAATTATCTTGGTCAAGGGAAATATTTGATCAAGAAGTTAATGAATATGACATGATGGATTTTAAACCAATGACAACCCCGATGATCACAACTTGAAGATATTAAGGAGTTCTGAATTGAGCTATGTGGATCATTCCAATCATAGAGAATTGATTGGGTCACTAATGTTCTTGGTGAATACATGACTGGATATATGTTTTGCATTAAATTTTCTTATTCACTTACAAGTGGAGATGAAGCATAAGAGTTGGATAGAAAAAAAACATAAACTAAGATATATGCAAGGAACTATCCACTATTTCCTAAAATATGATAATAGGAATGACATCCACTTGATTTCATATACAAATTCCAACTGGAGGGGTAGTGAGCGGGATGGAAGAAGCACTACGAGAGGATGTTTCATTTTGGGACCCTCCATGATCTCATGGATGAGCATAAAGGAAGACACAATTGATTTGAGTAGTGATGAGGTTGAGTATATTGGAGCATGTGAAGTAAGAAGAGAAGCGATCTAGTTGAGGAAGTTGTTAGTCAACCTCTTCAAAGGACCAATGTAGCCTACAATGATACATTATGATAACACCAGTTGTATACAATTGTCTGAAGACCCACTATTTCATGGAAATAAAAATCACATCAAAAAAAAGTATCACTATATTCAGAAGCTAGTACAAGATGGTGTGATGCATCTACAATATATCTCCACCGATGAGCATGTATTTGACATATTGAAAAAAATTATTCCTAATAATAAGATTTTATATTTGAGAGAAAATATTGGTTTGGTTGGTGTATCCTCCTTGGTTGAGAGGGAGAGATAGACACATCATTCATGTCTTCACTTCAGAAGATAAAATGGAGGATTGGGTAAGCATCTAGAATCTGATACTCTTTAAGGATGAGGTAGGGCATCTAAGATAAGATTATCCATGGAATAGTATTCTTTGAGGACTAGCTATCCAGGATAATAATAGACCAAGGAAGGTCATCGTATGTGAACACCTAGGTGGAGTATGTACCTTGAGAGACAATGATGATGGTGTCTATAAATCATTGGTATTGCCATCATTGTGCTATGATCCTGTGGAGGGATAGATTTTTTAGTCAAGACCTTTCTATATGAAAATGTTGGTTGATATGATGTTATACGGATGGGTTACCAATCTGAATCTTATTATGAGATCTCTTCATATTGAGAATGTCCACGTACCATTTATGAATACCTCCCTAGTTAAGAGGGAGTGTTGAAAAATGTGTAACTAGGTTCGATCTTCATAAATATCAAATGTACTTTTGATTATTTTATATTCTAAAATGAGATAAAAAAAATTATTATTATTATTTTTGGAGCATGATGTCATGCTAAAGGTCTTTTATTTTATAGCTCAAACACCCACTGAGTACTTCTAGGGTTTTTCCTAGGTCAAGAAGTCAAAAGAGTCATTTTCATAAGTTGAAGACCCCTCTGGGCACATTGTAACTTGTAAATAACTTTTTTTTGTCCTTACAAGTGTCAAAATACCCTCCAAGATCAATTTGGCCTGGTATTTGGCAAGTCAACCTAATTTGACGAGCCACGTCCACCTTTAAGAAGCCTATATAAAGAAGGAAATTCGGCCTCCTTGAAGAAAATTCATCACTCACTCATCCAAGAGAAGGAGAATAATAATAAGATGATGAAGAAGGAAGAGGACTAAGAAGACTTGGTTTTTGGTTGTTTCTCTCTTACACGTGCGAAGAAAGCCTAGGGTTTTTGTAGCAAATATACGGTTTTCCTCTACAAGTTCGATCTTGAAGGAGACAAGGAGAGAAGGTTAAGTGAAGGTCATAAGAAGTTGTACTCAAGCTCCATAAGTCATAGAAAGGTAAGAGAAGGTCTTAGGAAGCCTTGGGAGGCTAAAATAAGCTCACACACATGGCAGTAGCAACTACAAGAGGACTGAAGATTTCAAGTTTGGAGTGGAGTCTGAAATTCTGTAGTTGGGGGTTCAAAGTTGTGCTACTGGAAGATATTTGACTGGGTTTAACTTGGAAAAGGAAATAAAATGATCTGGAAAGGTTGGACTTGGTCTTGGAGGGTATTGGTCTTGGTATAGTGGTATGATTCTTCAATTGAAGGATCTATAAGGAAGAGAAGAGATTTACGGGTTTTCCTCTCAAGAGGAGAGGTTCTGGACCTGGAAAGCAACCTATATTCTGTGTTCTTGTTTTTTAGACTTGGAAAAACTCCACAAGGGGGAAAACCATTCAATTCTTCTTCTTTTGTTAGATTTCATTAAATTTTCATCTTAGATACAAATTATATCCATGATGAGGTGCATTAGACATATCTTGCCTCATGGGGCCAATCCAACTTAGTTCACAACTATGTTCGTGAACATACATCTGATAATCAAAGAAAGGTTATGCTACTTTACTATTGCAAGAAACAATAATACTTACAAGAGAAAGGGTATTGCCAGCAAGTTTATTTTCATTATAAATGGTAATCTCACTGATAATATACATCATAAGACATACATTCTTCATAAGCTTCATGATCATGATGCATCATACTGAAAAAATGTAGGCTTACTCCCATATACATAATCACTATGAAATTCAAGGTTCACTAATCTATATATTATTCATCATAAACCACTATGTAATGCAAAGGAGAATATATATTCACTGTCGAGGATAATATATTGTTACTATAGAAATTGATGCCACTATAGAGATACCATGCTATATCATTGAGAAGTACCACAATATACTATAAACTACTGTAAAATATTGTTGTAAAAATACCATTATATATATTGTTCATCAGAATACCATTGTATACAGTTCAATATAAAATGTATTATTTCCAATAAAGTCATCTCCAATGAAGCTTCTGGTGATATATATATAAATGAAGTTAAAAAATTCGTTGGATTTATACACACACACACACACACACACACACACACGCGCGAAGTTACAACCAACCTATAAACAAAGGCTCTGCTGAAGTCCAAAGTATCTGCCTGTGTATACAACCAACCTATAAATGCAACCTCTATTGAATTCAACAAAGTCTCTGCCATCATAGTTACAGAAGCAAGTCATAGAACATAACATTATCTTAGTCAAGCGTAACATATACCTCTATATAAAATGTGAGCTAGAGTAATGAGCATCAAAGATATCAAGAAAAAAAATCATTAGGGATGACAAAGTCAAGTCTCAGTGACATTCCACAAGAAATTAATCCTCACTGTAGCTGAGCCACATGAAATCAGTCAATATAATTTGGATTCAAATATTTGTTATAATAATATGATGCCAAAGCGAGAACCACCTTGATGTGTGTGTGTGTGAGAGAGAGAGAGAGAATGATACCAATGTGTGAGCTATACCAAAAGAAAACAATCCATTGAGATGTCGTGAGAGCTTGAGTGGAGAGTCATTCAGACCAAGGGGTGAAGCTTCATCACTTCTTTCAAATCTCAGAGATTAGACTCTACAATCCATGGACAAACAATTGTAGGCATGTAATACCAAATGTGAACCCTTAAAAAATTCATGTTTATGAGACAGATGAATCATTTTATCATCTCATAATCTATCACAAGGATTTGTTTTTTATATACAATTTGATGATGCCAAGAAGTCCCTTTCATTATAGAGAGGCTGACATTATAATATGTAGGGAAGATTCTATATTTTGAATTTCATTTAAAAATAATATTAAATATATTTTCCAAAATAATTTATAATGATATTTCCTTTAATTGAATACAACTTTGGGCTTATTTGGAGCTTAGGGTTTCCCTTTGGGGAAATTCATCCTGATGCTACCCAATTTTAAACAAGACAAAAAAAAAATTGTTTAAAATAGCCTTTAATCTATCAATTTTAGAGATCGCTCCAATACTCCAATTATGCTTTTAATTAGGATAACCCACTAGGGAGAAAATAAAAATGACCTTAAGCGTTGTAATTTACAAAGGAAAAAGACCAACTAGAGTCCTCTTAATTTTGAAAATAAAAAGAACCAATCCATTGAAGCACTTGTGACCCACATTAGGGGAATTTTGAGGTATAAAATGGGCCTCCTAAGGAAATTATAAAATAATGGTAAAAAATTATAATAAAGTGTAATATGCACAATTTTCATTCACTCATAATGGTCAAAAATTGAGTCTCCTACACTTTTTCCCAATATCTCCTAGGAAAACTCCACTAAATGTCGAGAACTCCAATTAATTGGAGTTCAATTAGGGCTGACCGCCAAAACTGGTGTGACCTTATCTGCTCCGCCAATAAATCCCTGCATTAAAAGTTATGGTTAGGGTGGTGGCCACATGCGCACCCCTAACCATTAAGAGTCTTGACAGTTAGCGGAAACAACAGAATACAAAATCAGATTTTCATTACATACATGCGCGAAGCAACCAGCATCGGATCCCTTTTAGAGGACTTCTCAATGTGGAAAAAAAATAACAACCGTAATAAATGGTACATTGCATATCAGAAACACCACAATTTCACAGATCGCGGCACTTATGATCTCGCATGTTAGAAAATATAATAATTACCATTTATTGCACAATACACATAAGATAAAACATTTGATTTGGCGATTTCGAAAATCGTAGGAATTAACATATCACAAATCGGTTGTCACAACGTTTAACATATAACCTTAACCATAAAATTATATCAACCACAATGTGTGATATACGCTTAAGAACTATATCAACATGTGGCTCCTCTCCATCATCGCATTGCCTCTTATATTATTTAACTCGTGATGTCTTCCATGTAAATAAAACCATTTCTAATTGTGATGCGCGCAATCTCGCCTATTACGATTTAACTCTCTACCATTGATCTCCCATCGTTGCTTCTGCGATCTAATCACCACCCTTCATTCTGTCTGCACTGATCTCTGTTGACAGAATCACAATTCAATAACACTCGTGTCCTACCATTTTTTATTAGAATGCAACATCTTCTTCATACAACATCGGTTTTTGGAACCATTCATGGTGTCGGAATCAGGAAGACAATATCTGCACAACCATCCTGGTTTCAATCCAATCCTGTAATTTTGAATTTTGAGAAAAATTTATGAACTTCTGATCATGCCTCCCCATTGGGAAGCTTTTGGATCCAACAATAATTGATTTCATGTTTAGTAGATGAGGATACAACTCCCTCACTTTTCCAATCTCCATCCATTCTACCTTGATTGGTTTAGTGCCTTTGAGCCCAACCCGAAGGTAGTCAATAGTTTTCCTCTTTGATGCTTTTGTCCTCCTGTCAAGAAATATATCTTCTTTGATTTCATCCAAAAATATTGGCGAGAAATCTTCAATAGAAGGCATTTGAACATCACTTCCTTGATCATCGATCAAAGGAGGCTCATACAAGCGTAATTTTTCAACATTAACAACTGAATACATTTGCATGTAAGAAGGAAAATCAAGTTAGAATGCAGTATTACCAAATTTTCTTATGATCTTGGAAGTACCATAGCGAATGGGTTTGAGTTTTTTACCTTCCCCTTGCATCCTTTCTTTTCTAATGTGCAACCATACCTTGTCTCCCTCTTGAAACTTGTAATCAACTCAGTGTTTTTCATGCCTCTCTTTGTATTTTCTTGGAATTTTCTCAGGTTGTTCTTGAACTTGTTGATGTATCATTTGAATTTGTTCAGTGAAATTTTTAGCCTTATCAATATCACTATGGCCATCAATTTCAAGATCGTTCCCAAAGATGAAGTCTGATGGTGATTTTGGAAAATACCCAAAGCATGCTTCCAAAGGTGAGGTTTGTGTTGAAGAGTGCTTTGCCCAGTTGTAAGCGTGTTGAATGTAATGCAATTATTCATCCCACAACATAGGATGTTTGATGTAATATACTCTCAATTTATGCACAATTTTTGTATTCACCACTTTGGTTTGTCCATCTATTTGTCGATGAAAATAGGTACTCTTTTTCAAATATTTGTCCATCATTCTCCATAGATTTGACCAAAAATTATCCATGAAACTGGAATCCCTATCACTAAAAATAGAAGTGGGAAATCGAAAATGAACCCAAACATTTTGAGAATAAAGTTTAGCAGTATGTTCAGTAGTAATGGTCCTCTTACATGGCATAAGTATACACATTTTACTGAATCTATCCACAACTACGAAAATATAATCATGTTTCTTTCTTGACATAGGTATACCTCCAACAAAGTCCATGGAGACGCTCTCCCACAACCTTGATTATACCAGTAGTAATTTGTACAATCCAAGCTTCCTATTACTAGGCCTACTTTTTTCACACATAGAAAAACCTCTTATAAAATGTGACACACTATCTATCATGCGAGACCAATAACAATACCTCTGTAGATGCACCACTATTTTTCTTACCCAGAGTGTCTAGAAATAAGAGAAGAATGATATTCTCTCCTGAAACTTAGCCTCTCTCCTTGTGGAATGCATAGATTTCCCAAATGAAACAAAAAATTCTTATGCATGTGATAATATCTTTCTTCAAATTTTTTCTGTTCACTCAAACTAGCATACACATCTTTGAAATGAATGTCATATGCATATTTTTCAATGTAACTCTCATGTACAACAGAATAATTTTTGAGTAAAGTAGAAGCACTAATGATTGGTCTCGAAATAATATCTGCAACTTTATTGAATATACCTTTTTTTGTACCTTATGACCAAGTTAAATTGTTGAATAAATCCCATCCACCTAAAATGTCTTGATTGCTACAATTTTGTTTCCAGTTGCAAGTACTGTAATGGTTGGTGATCAGTGAGTACAATAGTCTCTTTACCCATCAAGTAGTGTTTCCACTTCTTGAAACTTTGTACCAACCCATATCGCTCTTTTTCATATGTAGTATAATTAGTCACAACACCATTAAAATTTTCTGAATGAAAGGCGATAGAATTACCATGCTGCAAAAGGACTAAGACCATGGCATAGTCACTAGCATCGGTTTGAATCTCGAATGGTTGTCTCAAATTTGGTAGTGAAAGGACTGGAGCTGAACTGATATTTTGTTTTAAAGCTTAAAAAGCTTGTTGTTGTTTGCCTCCCCATTGGAAGCCTTTCTTCACACTTGTCACTGCATGCATAGGAGCTGTGATGGAAGAAAAGTTAGCAATACATTTCCTCCAATATTGAGCTGCACCTAAGAAACTTCTTACCTCTGTAACTATTTTGGGTGTGGGAAAATTCAAAATGGCCTCCACTTTAGAAGGATCAATCCTCAATTCTCCTCCTCCTACAATTTGTCCCAAATAGACCAAAGAAGTCTTTCCAAACTCACATTTTGACATCTTAAGAAAAAATTTCTCTTTCTTCAAAATATCCAACACTGTATTTACATGAAAGACATGATCTTCTCTTGTTTTGCTGAAAATAAAAATGTCATCTAAGTACACAATAAAAAATTCATCAAGGAATGGTCACAAAACATTTTCCATAGCCCGCATAAAATTTTCTTGTGCGTTACATAAACCAAAAGGCATAACTAGCCACTCAAAGAGTCCTTGTTTGGTTTTGAATGTAGTTTTCCATATATCACTTTCTACAATTCTTACTTGATGATATCCACTTCGTAAATCTAAATTAGTGAAAAAATTTATTTCTTTCATCTGATCAAGAAAACCATCTATTCTTGGGAGTGGGTAACGCTTTTTTACCATAATTTTGTTCAAAGCTCGAAAATCTACACAAGTGCGCCAAGTCCCATCTTTCTTTGGTATCAAGACTATGGGTGAACCGCATGGTGATGTTCTTGGCCTTATGATAGCTTTATCCAACATATCTTTGATTTTCCTCTTTATTTCATCATTCTCCATTATCGACATGTGATACATACCGATGTTTGGAAGAGGACAATCCTGTTGCAACCGAATCTCATGTTGAATTTCCCTTTTTGGAGGTGATACTTTTGGCTCCTGAAACATCTCATGATGCCCATTTACCACATCATATAATTATAATTTCAACTTAGGATCACATCCCTCAAAATATTCATGATTAATATCAGCTTTGGGCTTAATCATAAGAAGAAAAAAATTCTTACTTGAATTTACCAGCCTCTTTACCTGTCCAACATTTAACAAAGAAATGTTTGTCTTCTTGTAGTGTGCTCTAACAATGAACTCATTTCCATATTTGAATAAATGATACTTGTTCTGATGGCAATAGAAGATTTCTTTCCTGTCATACAAGTAAGGACTCCCTAATACAATACTATTTATGTCAAGTGGAACCACATCTAATTCAACTGTGTCAACAAAACTTGCAATGATTGCAAACCTCAATATATACATTTCCTTGTAACCTATAGATTTTCATCCTTACAAATACAACCCAATGGATATGGTTTTGGATGTGGTATGGTCTCAAGGTTAAGTTTTTTGACCAAATATTTAGAGATTAAGTTTCTTGTGACCCACTATCAAACCATGTCTCAATCTTGGTGTGCTTGGATATGACCCTCACATAAAATAGTTCTATTCTTTCTTCTTAATTTGGAGTGTTTATGTGAAATTTTGATGTACTGGTATTGGGTTTATTTTCAATTTCTTTTCCCTTAATTTTCTTCAATCCCATGGCTGTAATTTTAGTCTCATCACTTGAATCAGACCATAAGTCATGTTGATCTGTACCTGCAGTTTTTTGTTTCCCTTTGTTATTGGGTTTCTTTGGCCTCAATTATGGATGTAATTTCCAACAATGATTTTCATCATGGCCCTCTTTTGAACAATGTTTACAATTAACTTTTTCTCCCTCTTTCTTAACAAATGCATTCTTTTTGTTTTTACCTTTTGGAGTTTTCTCCTTGGCTTTACCCTTAAACGATTTCTTCCTACCCTCTTCAGGAATGTTCTTCCCTCTAGCTTCTAGGTGTGTGGCCTGAACACAAACTTCATCTAGAGTGGTGGGGTCAAACATGAGAATAGTATGTTCTAGGTAGCTATGTAAGCCTCCTATGTACATTAGCAAAGTGTCTTGGCTCTGCAAATCCACCCCTAATAAAGGAGCTCTTCTCCTAAATTCCTGGGTGTATTCTTGCACATTTTGTCCCTTTAACTGCCTAAACTTCTGCCAGTTCTTGATGGATTTTTTCATATGATATAATGGATAAAATTCTCATTTAATAGCAGCAATAAAATATCACCATGATATAATAATCTTACCATGTTTCTTGATTTCTTCTTCTGTCTTGTAATCCCACCCAATAAGTTCTACATCTTGCATTCTCAAAGAAGCTAATTGAATTTTTGTATCATCATCTTGAATGTTATGTATTCTTAAATAGACCTCTGATTGTCGAATGGAATTATCTAGCTTGTCTCCATTTACTTCACCATTAAAAATTTCCAATTCGAACTTAACATCAAGTTTTAATAAAGGAGATTTACCAATGCTCTTGGACTTGTGTGGATGATGTACTGAAGAAGAGGTAGAAGATGATGATGATGATGATGAGGGTGAAGATTGTGGCTCTCCATTGCCTCCATTTCCTCCATTTCCCTTCTTTGACTTGTCTTCATCATGTTGACCTCCTGAAGATCCTTGTCCTTCCTTTTGGATTTTAGATCCTTCCCCTTCTAGTCTCTCATTCCTTTCTTGATAAAGAACTGTAACCATCTTAGTCATGTCAAGAAATTATTTCCTAAACACTCTTTCTTCTTCCTTAGGGTTAGCTTCTTCATGAATTTATGCTTCCTTATGAGACATGCTTAATGTAACGTCCTCTTCTTTAGGAGGTGAACTACATGGTGGATATTTTGGCAATATTTCTCTCCTTTTCTTTGGCTCCTTTTGAGACCCTCCTTCTTCTACCTGTTTTCCTTCTTCCACTTTGAGCTTCAGCCATGTAAGCATATAAAACTTGCAAACAGTTAAACAATTATTTGCACTAAACAAAACCAGAGAAAAACCCTGGCTCTCATACCATTTGATCTGAAATGATTGTATTAGTTTTGTTGTGCTAAGGGTCTTTTAGTTTTAAAAACATGTGAGTAATTATTTCATTAGTTGTCATAAGGATTAAGGATTTTTTCCATGAATTATAGATGAAATTTAATCAATTAAAAGCATAAAATAAGTCTAAATAACAACGAACATCTGTGTGAAATAGAGAAATAAGTCACCACGTGAAATTTACATAGTAGGCATGATGAAGCAGTTCACCCCTCCTGGGCTACATCTGCTGGTCCAGCTCCCAATGGCTTGTCCATATTTCATTATGCTCAAAAAATTTCTATTACATGTAGTTACAGTGCTCTAATGGATGTTTTATCTACACCAATGGCTTCAGAATGCTCCAATTAGTGAATAATGACTCTTCATTCACTCAAAATGGTCGAAAATTGAGCCTCCTACACTTTTTCCCAAAATCTCCTAGGAAAACTCCACTAAATGTGGAGAACTCTAGTTAATTGGAGTTAAATTAGGGCTGGCCACCAAAATTGGCACACCCTTTTCTGCTCCGCCAATAAAGCCATGCATTAAAATTTATGGTTAGGGTGGTGGCCACATGTGCACCCCCAACTGTTAAGAGGCTTGACAGTTAGCGAAAACAACATAATACAATATCGGGGTTTCATTACATACATACGCGAGCAACCAACATCGGATCCCTTTTACAGGAATTCACAATATCAAAAAAATTCTCAACCGTAATACAAGGTACATCGCAGATCGGAAAAAATAAAATTTCACAGAACATAATGCCTATGATGTCGCATGTCGACAAACATAATAACTACTGCCGATTGCACAATACATATAATGTAAAATATTTGATTTGGCGATTTCGCAAATCACAGGAATTTACTTATCATAAATCAGTTGTCGCAGTGTTTAAAATATAACCTTAACCATAAAATTATATCAACCGTGATGTGGGATATGAGTTTAAGCGTTATATCGACACGTGGCTCCTCTCACACCATCGCATCGTCGTTTATATTATTTAACTTGTGATGTCTTCCATGTAAATAAAACTGATTGCGATGTGCGCAATCTCTGCTTTTGTAATTTAACTCTCTACCATTGATCTCCCACTGCTGCTTCTGCGATCTAATCACCATCGTTCAGTGAACCTGCACTAATCTCTGTTGATAGAATCACAATAAAATCTATGTCCTTCCATTTTCGATTAGAAGGCAATACCTTCCTCATACGACATCGATTTTTCGAACCCTTCATGGCGTCGGAATCAGGAAGACGAGATCTAAACAACCATCGTAGTTTCAATCCAATCACGTAACTTTGAATTTTCAGAAAAATTTATGAAATCTTGATCACAAAATGATTTTCTTTTCTTCATGTGAAGCCAAGTCCCAATATATAAATATAAATCTTTTGATACCACATGCTTATTGATTTCTTTAACACATACAAGGAAAGTTTCTACCTGCATACCAACTCTTGTTTTCCTTTCTCAGCAAATCCTTTTGGTTGCTTATTTTCTATTTATTCTCCCAGATCCCCATGCAGAAATATTGTCTTCTTGTGCATCTATTCTACTTCAATATCAAAAGAAACAACAACACATAAAATAAATCAAATAGAAGTTAACTTGGAAATAGTAGAAAAATTATCATCAAATCCAATTCCCTCTACTTAGGAATAATCCTTTGCTACTAACTAATATTTTTATTTCTCTACTTAGAATTTTTTCATTCAAATTATTCTTAAACGAATATTTTATACCAATGGTATTTCTTCCAATTGGAAGATCCATTATATCCCAAGTCTCATTCTTGGTCAAGCCTGTCATTTCTTTAACCATGGAAATTTTATGCAGTTTTCCATTCTCTCAATTCACTACCTCACTAATATTTTTAGGATCATCATCAGTAACAAACAAAGAAAAATTTTAATGAAAATCAAGTGGATTATACCTTTATAGCTGCCTTCTTTCATGAACTTATCTCCTTAGTTACATATTGTTTTTTTTCTTCTTTTTATAACTCATGTTATTTTATAGAGATTGCTTCGTCATCCTTCAATTCAAACTCTATATTTTCTAGTTCTTTCTCCCTCGGTTGGAATTATTATTTAATAACATCTTTAAATTTTGTAAATACCACATATCACATATACACTACCTTTTTATTTTTTCGGTTCCAAAGTTTTTAACCTTTCAGAACATCTTTATATCCAATATAGATACACTTTTAAGCTTTCTTATCTAGGTCACTCCTATGATCCTTTCGAACATGTACGTAAGCATAATAACCAAATACCTTGAGATGTTTAAGACAAGGTTTCTTACCAATCCATACCTCATGTAGAGTTTTATAATCCAACATTGATTAGGGTAATATACTTAATAGGTAACATGCAATATCCACTTCCTTTGGCCATAACTCTTGTTCTTACATAGAAACACTAAGCATGGTCTTTTATTTCTCCATCAACTTCATGTTCATCCTTTTGAAACTCCCTTTTTTTGAGGTGTTTTGATCTGAATATGGAAAACCTATTTTTTTTGTGGTAGCTTCCTCATTAGTTAAATAAAAGTGTGCTTAAGGATAATCTCAATTAGGAAGTTATAAGAGGGTTTATGAGTCAAGTTTGTGTGTCTTTAATGATAAATTATTTAATTAAATTAGCTTTTCAAATTCTTAACAACAAGTAAAATTACAAATAAATAATACAAAACAAACACATTACACAGTAACTCATAATGGATTTCACCCCTCCTGGGCTAAATCTCCATGGACCTGCTTCAATGGCTTGGCCCTTCTTGGATTAAATGATCAAAAATATGAATTATAATCAATTCCTAAGCTCTTATGGCTCTCAAACCTGCTCCAAAGGCTCTAGGACACCCCCTATTTTGGTTCTGATTGGGTCAAATTCTGAATCTTTGGGAAAATGTTATGCCTCTTTCAGTACCTTGGCTTGGGCCTCCATATTATCTCAAAATGGAAAAAATGTTGTTTACAGTCCTCTATAGCTCCTGAAACCTACTCCAATGCGATCAGAGCATCCAATCATCTATGATTGACTCTTTTTTAGCCTAATTTTGTCAAATAATGCTCCAGTTATGGTTTTCTCAATTTTGGCCTAGGAAACCCCTCCACATCTAGAGAAACTCCAGTTGACCCCGAAAATTCTGGAGCTCTACCAAAATTAGCAGACTACACAAATTAGTGCTAATCTGCGCTTAATTTCAATTTGGGGATCAATTAATGGATAAGCTTGATTTAATGGGAGCTTAGGCACTAATTACGCATTAAGCCAATCTGCAACATAAGTTAGCGCCTTTAAAACATGTTTAGCAGTTAATTAAAGAAGGGTTAAGGTTTAATTGTGCACACTAAGGTTAGGCCTCCACCTAGTCAGGGGAATGTTGTATGGTGCATTGGGGGTGGCCCCACGGGGCTGGTGCCCATTTCCTTCCACCACCACTTTATTTAAATGTTAAATAAAAGTTTATATCCATGTTATTTAAGATTCGATGGGGTGATGTAGTGGAAAAACATGGAATTTGTGTGGGGGAGGTCACGAGGTCAAGCCGTACCTCTGCCTAGCCTCCATAATATATTTTTTCCCAACATATAATATGCAATTTCGACTATACATAGCCAAAACTTTCGACCTTGGAGGGGTGCGTGGCGGCCTCTGTTCTAGCCATGTGTCAACACCCAATTCGAGGAACAAAAACCAATCAAATTGCACCAATAAACCAAGAATTCAGGCCAACCATAATTAAAAACTTATCAATACACCATTGGTCGAAGGAAAACAAAAATTTTTACCCTTTTGACCCTGTTTGACCTATTTTTTTAAAATTCGCCTATTTGGCAAAGTAGATAGAAGACTCTAACTTTCACCTACAGACTCTATTTTCGATGAAACAAAGTGTTCCATATTCCTAGTGATGAGACCTATCCGGTCTTTCTGGTTTGGAGCGATTCTTAACACTTTTAGTTTTTAGCAAAAAATTTCCCCTAATTTAGTTTTTGATCAGTCCTTCCCACTGACATTCTTTTGGACCCACAAAATTTTGTTAACTAATGAGAGTTTAATACTCTTCCCTTTCCCAAGTTATATCAACTTGATTATACTTGGAAAATATCCATGAAAACCACTTGGGTTCACTGACATCCCTTGCCTTGCAAATTGCTTGGCACTTCAACCAACGTCCTCCTTCTTTTCCTACCCCATCCAACACTTATTGGCTGATTAAACACTTTTCTGTACCAAAGAGATCCCTCGGTTCTTGGAAAATTCACTAATTGTGTTCCCATTGAGAATCTTGTTCCTCCTTTGCACATACATGCAATTGATGCAAGCTTCTCCTTGGAAACCACTTTTCCAAGTTAAGTGCATCTAAGTGAACTAAAGAAATGAATTCCAATACCAATAATCACAAGAAAATAAATTACCATTCTTTTTACCTCCACGGTTCCAAATTCCACATCTAGAAGAATGCATTCATCATCTCTTTCGCTTCTTGGCGTCAACACATCAAATGGTCTACAGTGACTGTTGTTTTTTCTACAATATTTTGGCATCTTTTCCATATTCCACATATTGATTCCATCACCATCCAGTATTGACATGCTTCTCAGGCCATGATTTGAGAATGAAGGCTAATCATGAGCCTCTCGCTCAAGAGTGGACCTTCCAAAATCCTGAGACATCTTGTCACAAGAAAAACCATTAATCTGAGAAACACATCATGTAAGAAATGCAACTTGATGACCTATTCCTTTTGCTCCTTCAAGGCAACAAAATGTGACATCCTATGAACATCACGATGTACTCTAACATCTTGGTGTAGAAAAGCATTGACCAAATACAATTTGACAAAACATGCCTCTTCAAACAACTAACTCTCAAGTCAAACAAAAGCATACACAAATTTCCATCTTTGCTACATCTAAGTGAGTCAACATAACCCTACTTTTCCAACATCTTGCTTCATGCAATATGAAACATACTTTCAAGAGAAAAGAAATGCATTCAATTGTCAAAGAAATGCATCAATAAGGCAATATTTGCATCAATCATCAAAATAAATTCAAGGCCTTAATTGGTTAGGAAATATAACCATCTCTTTCCAAACCACTTCAATGATGCTTCTTTCAGCTACACTTCATCATGTGAATCATCCTTACCCACATCAACTATGGAATACTCTTTTCCATTATTGTCAAAATATTGCTCTGCCTCCTTCAAATGTCATGGATGAATTTTGGATACAAATTCCAACACTTTTCTACAATATGACCTTGTTGTTATGAGGAATTTTAATCTACGAATAAACTAGTTTTCCCTGAGTGTGGTGTTCCTTCACTCAGAACAACAGAAGAAAGTTAAATGTTATTTTCTCTAAGATAAATAGATAAATATAAGGAGAAGAGACCTACTTGTGATCCTTCTCTCTAATTCCTCTTCTTTCTTCACTTATGTCACTCTCAACCCAACTGAACTCGCTAGATCAATACCTGTAATGAAACACATAAGACAAAAAACAACAATCCAAATATACAATATCTATTTACCTTCCCAAAATTGAACCGATTAAATTTGAGAATAAATTCACAATATATAAGTGCATATATGAGAGGAAGAACAAATATATTTATTGAAATAATAGGAGGAGTACATTAGAACCAGTGGATCAATTCATCGTCAACCTGCTCCAACTTCATTCTTCCCTCATCACACCAAGCATCATCTCATCATCATAACAATACTTTAGCTCTCAATAATTGAGAATCCAACAACATAACACTACACAAATTTATTCCTCCCATGCACTTAGATGAGTGCTCAATTTATGGGGAATTTGTAGGTAGTTTCAAAATAAATGGTTATTGAATGGCTTTCTAATAATAGATGATGCATGTTTCCAGGTTCAATGGTGATGGATGAACACATCTATTCGAAGTATGACACCTATGAGATCTTCTAGAAGGAACTGGACATGTGGAGATTCCCGGAACAATGATGATTTCGCTCCCAGGTGACCAATGCACCCTTGCATGGGGGTAGGTGCTTTGAAACACACTTAGGCCCATTAAGAGGAGCGTTGATGATCCAATGGGTAATTTTAACTATAATTCAAACATTGAAACTCTCATGAACTAAAGACATTAGTGGAATGACTTCTCTAGGGCATGCAACAACTGAATTAGGTGATGATAGACCCTTCTCATACTAGTCTTAGGGATGATGCCAAAATTGGCCTATACCAGCCGCCCCATAAAGCATGAAGTCAAAATAATGATAATATTTGGATGAGATACTTTATGGTGTGATGAGTAGGATCTGAAGCGGATGGTGACCTACATCAATTTGAAATACATTACATCATGATATATACTACATCTTGGACATGAATTTTTGAGGGAGGCATACCCATGATCATCACATAAACTATCATAACACATACATAAATCAAAAATTTGCCTACAGATATAGGCCATGATAGGATGACCATTTGTATGTAAAGCCATCATATGGATGATGTGGTACAATTCTTGAAATCGCAGCCCGGATGGACAAAACTAGATCTGGGGTCTTCTATCTCGTTTCATTTATCCTTCAAGTACAAGTCTAACCATGTGAATATGTGATCTGATGTCGAACATGGGAATACATTGTCTGATACTCAGTCGAAGATGTAATCCATTAACAGACACAAGAGAAACCACCGTTGATGTTAATGGATCTCAAGGTACTGTAGTAAAATTCACAAGGCATGAAGAGATGATTTGATGTCGAACGCCAAACAAAATATTTCAGTCGAAGGTTTGTGATGTCAACCTATCACCAGAAGTGAGAAACCTTCCATTGATGTAATAAAGTTCCAAGGCACTGGAAAAATGTTTCTAATTCAACTTCCTAGATGATGAGCTGATGTCAACAAGAAGCGACTCATCGCAGATATGACATGAAATGGGAGTAATGATTTTGGAGAAAAATGTGACTTGATGAAGGAATGTTCAGGGATGGCGGTCATGAAAATGAAGGTTTATGAGAATTGCAGAGATGAGGAATTACTGGATGAATTCTCTTGAACGTATCAATGACACAGAATGGATTGGCATCATTGACCCATAACCGAAGTGATGGATGGTATGATAGACTATCAAGAATATTACCCAACCCAAAGCCATGGAGATGAAGTGAAAGTGTCATGTTCAAGAGTGACATGCTACCATAAATTGTTTTGTTATTTTTCCCAATTTTTCCCTAGTCATTGCTGACCAGTACCTCTTTATTTTTTAACAATATTGAGGAAGGTAACATATGTTTGATACATAATTCGAACCTTCGGGTGAATCCATCATTATTTGATGATTCAATGAGTCTAGAAATAGTGAAACTCGATGTTATCATGATCATAAAATTCTGTCTCTATTTGATGTTTTAAGGAGTCTAACGCTAGTGAGAACTTGGTCCTTTTTCATGTTTAGAACATTTAAAAAAATGGATGAAAATAAAACTCCATGAGCCCTTTTTCGTAAATTTGTTGCTCGGGTCCGAAAAAGTGTAAAATAACACCTGAGAAAACCTCTTAGCCATGTTCCACTAAGGTGTTCCTTTTTCGTAAGTAATCTATCTCAGTCCGGAGAACGGTTAAACTTATACTGGGTAAATGTCATTTCCTATCCTTTTATGAGCTCGAAAAGACAAGTGCTCGACAATATTTTCACATTAGCGGAGTCTAAAAAGAGCTAAAAGAAGACTCCAGGGGTGTTCCTTTTTTGTGTTTAACAGAGCTTGAAAAAGAGACAAAGTATGCTCTAGATGACTTTCAATTTAATTTACGAGCAGCAAAAAAGGGAAAGAACTCGGAATTTTCATGTGTTTTATGAGAATGAAAAGATAACAAAAGAAGCTCAGTATTTTCATGAGTTTAACGAGTCTTGAAAATAATAACCAAAATGGACTCGAGATAGGTTTCATTTTTACCCAAGCTTGAAACAGATAAAAAATTATGCTTGAGAGTGGTTTCATTTTTACACAAGCTTGAAACAAAAAAGACTATGCTTGAAAGTGGTTTCATTTTTACACAAGCTTGAACTATGCTTGAAAGTGGTTTCATTTTTACCCAAGCTTGAAACAGGGAAAACTATGCTTGAAAGTGGTTTCAATGCCCCCCAAGCATAACCTACAATAGCACATACCCCCCAAGATTCATGTCATTCACCTAACTGTACTACTGGTTACTAAAGGGTGGACGGAATGAAGGTTCATTTATGAGATCAGATGAAAGACTCGACTCAATTAGGAGAGGATTTGTTTCATTTTTAACGAGCTTGACACATGAAAAGAAATATCTCATGATGGACTGATTCATTTTTTAACGAGGTTGACATAGGAAAAGGAACTATCCTCATAAGCACTTGTTTCATTCTTTAGCAAGGTTGACACAGGAAAAGGAACTATCCTCATTGGCACATGTTTCATTTTTTAACGAGGTTGACACAGGAAAAGGAACTATCCTCAAGGAAACCTGTTTCATTTTTTAATGTGGTTGGCACGGTAAAAGAACCATCCTCATAAGAATCTATATCATTTTTTAATTAGGTTGACACAGTAAAAGGAACTATCCTCATGAAACCTGTTTCATTTTTTAACGAGGTTGAAACAGTAAAAGAACCATGCTCAAGGTGCAATGGGACTAGTGAGTGTGCGTTGGAAAATACATAATCTAGCGGAATCATCATTCAAGGAGTTAGATGAACACCACAAATGATAATTCATAACATGCGTATATGGGTCTTCTCCAAGGTTTCCATTGAGTTTTTTAATGTCAGAGGGTAATTTATGTGGAGTCGCCAGCAACCGAGGAGAATAGCTGATGAGACCAACTTGATGGTGAACTGAAGATGTGAATAAATGATTAAGGTCGTTCAGTAATAATTAGAGATGAACCAAATAAAATTCCATATTATGAAATGGGTGAATTCCATGGACTTGAGGAGGCACCAGAGTAGGTTCTAGATATAGACTGGTAGCTTGGTTGGATGAACAGACCACCATAAAGATATGACTTGGGTGACATGGCAAAAATCGACGGAGTAGCAACAATATATGTTGTTGTAACTGTAATAGATTGTACAATCAGAGATGTTGACTCATCCATGGTCAAATGACCCAGTTAATACCCTATAGAATCTATGGGAACTTGGATTGAAACAGGATCAACTGAAGCAATGTAAGTTAATTGAGGAAAACACTCGTAAAAATAAATCCCTGACCTAAAATTAGTTAGAGTTGAGGATATTTATTTTTGAGGTTCTTCCTGAATCTAAATCAAACCAGGTGGAATAATTTCATCGTTAGGCCCGAGATATACTTCAAGTTGTTGGCTACATGATAAAAGGGAAGAATTAATGGCAATGAATGACTGAGGAGCGATCGATACAAGAACAACTGCTTGTCGTTTGACTTCAGGATCTAGATGTTCTAGTAAAACAACGATGGGATCCAGATCAACATTTGGTTGAACAACATCAGTTTCTGGACATATGGTCTCACTGATTGGAATTTCAATGTCCACAGCTAGCGATGAGGACTTCTTTTCAATGACAGTAGATAAACCAGGATGTGTAGAAACGACTCGAGACAACTCTGGTAGATGTGATGAAGATGATACACTAGAGGTGCTGATGTTACTGGATTGGGTAGAACAAGCTTGCCTTCGTCGAATAGAAATGGCTTCTGCTAGTAAAGGTTGCTTAAGTGATATTCTACGCAAACGATAGGGAAAGGGTTGTTCTTATTCCACGATGAATGATTGATTTTATTATAGAAAAAAATTAAAGGGTGATACTAGGAAAAAGGATTATGAAGTAATTGTGAACTAAATAATACCTCCTGGAAAACTAGGAAGTATGAGAAAGAAATCTCACTGAATGTTGTGTTCGATGTATCACAAGTTATAAGGCAGTCGACTCAGTTACCTATGGATGGTAAGCAACCTAAAGTTGTCATCCCAAATATACCTGAAGGTACATGGAGGCCTGAATTTGTGTTAGCGTTGTCTAATGTAAAACCACATAGTGAGAGCACCCCCTTATACTTTTCATACTAGAACACTGCCCTATATACCCGAAGGTACATGGAGGAACTCCGTTATACTTACGTACGTGGAGTGGCATTTCACACTCGGAATGTATCGCAGGAAATTTAGTGACAACTACTATGCTTAACCATGTTAGAACACGTCTCTATCCTAGACCTTCTAAGTGTTATCGTTAATCTTACAATGATTTCTTAGGTTGATTGAGGCTAATTTTATGTTAATATTTCTTAACAATTTATCTTTCAGGTTCACCGTGAGATGTAGTGGGAAATTCCTAAACTGAAAACTAAATGAGAAGCAATATTTTTAGTTTAGTTTATCAATGAAAACCTTAGCTACTAAAGGGATGGAGAAATCATATTTTTGAGCATAGATTCAAGAGCACAAACTAAAGGGAGATTTCCCTAATCTCTTCCTATCTAACACTCACAATAATTAAATGCATATGCATGTTTTTTGTTTCAGTTTCCTTTAATGTGAATGATTAAAAGGAAACTAAATGCATAAATCAATCAAACAAAGTTTTCTTTTTTGAGAAATGAGAACTAAAACAACAATTTTCTCTTCGGAAATGAAGATTGAAAAGACAATTTTCCTTATGAAAGCAAAGAATTGATATAATGAAAAATTTACAAATTTGGATTTAATTTGACAATGATAAAGAAAACATCTAATCAAACATTGAAAGAAAACTATCCAAAGGAGGAAGAGCTGGCAATGTTTACTGGCCTCTAAGGTCAAACAAGAATATGAGAATACAAAAAGAAATAGGCTGAAACTAAATGCAAAAGAGAAATTATAATATAATTTGGCCGGCTGAGGGGCAACACACCCCTTAAGGGCAGACAGTGCGTTGTGGAGCACCTCTGAATGGGGGATAGTTCTATGCAAAGAATTGTACCCTAACCAACATTGCGTTGGGTGTAGTGAAGCTTTCAAATCAAGCAAGCTAAACATACTTTTAAGGAAAAAAATACATTCAAATTATTGAATAGATGAAGTAAATTCTACTAATTATTGGTAAAAAGGACATAAGCACCAGGAATGATGGATTTCTCCTTGGTGGAGTCACCAAGAAGATTATCAGGAATTCTCATCTATGGATAAACTAGTTTTCACTAAGTTTGGTGTTCCTTCACTCATAACAAAAGAAGAAAGGGAAATGTTATTTTCTCTAATATATATAGATAAATAGAAGGAGAAGAGAACTACTTGTGATCCTCCATTATTGTTCCTCTTCTTTAGTTGCTTATGTCGCTCTCAATCCAACTGAACTCGCTAGATCAATACTTGCAATCAAAGACAGAAAACATCAAACGACAATACAAATATACAATATCTATCTACCTTAACCAAATTGGACTGATTAAATCTGAGAATTCACTCACATTTTGAGAATAAATTCACAAGATATAAGTGCATATACGAGAAAAAAACAAATATCTTTATTGAAATAATAGGAGTAGGTTACAACTATTGGATCAATTCATCATCAACCTGCTCCAACTTCATTTTTTCCTCATCACACCAAGAATCATATCATCAATATAACAATACTTCATCTCTCAAGAATTGAGAATCCAACAGCATAACACTACACAAATTTCTTCCTCCCTTTCACTTAAATGTGTGCTAAATTTATAAGGAAATTATAATTATTTTCTCAATAAATGGTTATTGAATGGATTTCTAATAATAGATGATACATGTTTCTAGGTTCAATGGTGATGGATGAACACATGTATTTTAAGTATGACACCTATGCGATCTTCTAGAAGGAACTAGACATGTGGAGATTCCCGGAACAATGATGATTTCGCTCCTAGGAGACCAACACACCCTCAAGTGTCGGGAAGTGCTTTGCAGAGCACCCTTGCATGGGGGTAAATTCTTTGCAATTCACTTAGGCCCATTCAGAGGAGTGTTTATGAGTCAATGGGTAATTTTAACTATACTTCAAACATTGAAACTCTCATGAATTAAATCCATCAGTGGAATGAATACTCTAGGGAATGTAGCAACTGAATTAGGGGATGATAGACCCTATTTTTATTGAATTAGGGGATGATAGACCTTGTTCATATTGGTCTTAGGGATGATGCAAAAATTGACTTGTAACAACTGCTTATGGAAATAAGTGCAAAATAATTGCTTCTTCTTTTCAACATGGTTTTCATTATCCAATGGGCCTTTGGCTTTCTGTATCCTTTTTTTTGAAAGTTTCATGTGCATGGATATATTCTTCAAACACCTCGAAACATTATGGTTATTCAAATCAAAAAAGGAACATTTAAAATTTCTCCAAATCTTATGTGATGATTTTCCATGTTTATCGTAATCAAAATCAACTTGATTAAAGGCAGATTTATACCTTGCACATTCACCTTTATCGCCTTCTTGAGGAGGTGAATTTAATGAGGTAGTGGCTCTCTGTAGAATACCAACAATGACTTCAATGACTTTAGAGATTTCAACATCCTCTTGTTTTCCATTTTCATTAGTTGCATGCTTATGAGCATCTTCTTCCAAAGTGGATGTAAAATTTTTGCATTCTGTTAGGTCCATATATTACTAGTATAGTCCCTTATTGTTGTCAGTGTAACCCCCTTATTTTTATTTTTGTACCCCTGTAACCTCCATATAGTTATTGTTGTGCCCTTACATTATTATTTTTAGGTCGACTAGGATTACATTGTGGCCCCATGGACTCCTATATATAGAGAGGAGGTTTTTTCATTTGTATCATCCAAAAAAATTTCATTTATGTAATTTATTGGAGGTTTCCCCCTTGAAGTGGCCATTTCTAAGGCATTGATCTCTCTTTTCTTCTACTTTTGGAGTTGTTTTCATAACATTTGGTATCAGAGCTTTGGATTCTAGTGTTTTTCTGATCCAAACAGGTCATCATGGAATTTTCGCTATAACTTTTTTTCTATGAAGGTTCAGAAGCTGAAATTTTTAGAGTACGAAGCCGAAATCCTGAGGAACATCATCGCAAAATTTCAGAGCTTGGTTCGAAAAATTTTTGGAGATATGATCTTTGGAAGTTAGGGCTTTTTCTAGGCTCCTCAATCTAACCTAAACAGGTCATTACAAAATGTTTTCTATAAAAAAATTTCTATAGGCTTCAGAATCCAAAATTTTCATAGAGCGAAGTAGAAAGACTGGGGAACCTCCTGTAAAAATTTTAGATCTTTTTTCGCAATATTTTTGTAGATATGATCTATTGAAGTTAGGATTGTTTTAGGATCCCAAATTTCATCTCAAAGTGGTGACCATGGGAAAAACATCATAACTTTCTCTCTGAGCATCGGATTTGGATTCTATAAAATGTGGCCGCAATCAAACAGACTGCAATTATTTTCTATATCAATTTCGCTCTACTGAACCAGTTAATAATTAGGTCATCTTAGGAGATTGGGCATAACTTTGTCTTCAAGAATCCAAATCAGGTCAGACCTGTGGAATTCGAAATATGATTCAGAGGGATACTTCAGGACCAAATTTTAGATATTGAAGATCCTAAATCACGGAGATAATTTGGTTTCAATATCGAGCTCCGCAAAATGAAGAAAAAAGTGCGCATTTTTTTCAAATTTCGTAAGTCTTGTTTGAAAAATCATTTCTAGGTGATTTCAAAGGCCTATTGAGCATAGATATCAGCATTGGGTTCTGAAATGCCTCCTAAAAAGAATTCAACACCCATTAAGCCCTCATAGTACTCTACTATGATTCATGAAGGTGAAGAATTGCAACATAATCTATCAAAATTACAATAACAAGTGCACCAAAATTTTCCTGGCAAAGAGCAACAAAAAATGAAATGGATGTTTTGAAGAAAATCATGGAAGCTAAGATGGAGGGTTTGAAGAAATGCATGGAAGCTATGATGGATGGTTTGAAGAATGGTATGGCAGAAAAAATGGAAGGTTTGAAGGAAGCCATGGAAGGTTTGAAGGAAGTTTTGTCAAAGTTGATGCAAGAAATGATTCATAATGGCGAGAATATAGTAGAGGAAAATCATGATGAGAAAAAAATAAATTTTAATCGTGATTTCATAAACTCTAAGGTTGGATTAAAGAACCACCATATTCCAAAGATGGATATGAGGAATTTTGATGGCAAGGATACCATAACATGGATACTACAGATGGAGCAATATTTTGATCTCAATAATGTGCAAAACACAGAGAAGGTACGCATTTCAACTTTACATTTAGAACAAAATACATTTTTATGGTATTGATAGCTTTGATACCATAGAATAATTTTCACTTGGTCAATTTTTATGGAGGAAATGATATCACATTATTAGGATACAAAGAATAACACCTTCTTTAGCTCATTGATAAATCTCAAACAAAAGGGTTCAGTGGCGGAGCACAATGAGGACTTCCAAAAATTGAATATAAGGGTAATTGATATTCCAAAGGAACAAAGGATTGATGTCTTCATAGGGACTTTAAAGGATAACATCCAACATGAAGTTCGCGTTTGGGAACCTGATTCATTAGAGAAGGCATTCAGGTTGGCAAGAAAAATTGAATGTAAAATTATGGCGACAAGGAAGCCTACCACTCACATCTATAAAGATGGAAGTGTTGCTACTCCTAGACTTCCACAACCTACAAGTTTGACACCAAAAAAATTGGAAGAAAAAAGAGAAAAGGGCTTTACTACAGTTGTGATAGCAAATACATTAAAGGTCATAAGTGTGTAGAGAAGAAACTATTTTACATAGATTGTGAAGAGGAGGAAGAAAATGAACAAGAAACTTCAAAAAAAGAGGATATACACCAGGAAGCAACCCTAGAAGGAGAAAAATGAGTCTAACCATATCATGTAATGCATTGGCAGGAATTACCACTCCTCAAAATCTCAAGATAGAAGGACATATCAAGAAGAAAAGGTAATAGTGTTGATTGATTCGTGTAGTACCATAATTTTATTCATTTTAAGGTAGCCAAGGAATTGAATTGTTTCCTATACCCGGAACTAGAATGTCAAGTGATGGTTGCAAATGGAGTAACTACAAATTTATCTATAAAATGCCATAATATCAAGCTATCCATGGGGTAATATTTATTAAATAGTCCAATGCTTTCCATCCCAATGGGAGGTAATGATGTTGTACTAGGAGTACAATGGTTACAATCTTTGGTGACGATAACTTTTAACTTTCAAGAACGTTTCTTGAAAAAAAATTTGGAAGGAAAGGAAATCGAATTACGGGGTATCACAGGGAAGCCAAGAAAGATAATAAGCTCTAATGTCATGAAAAATATTCTTAAGAAATAACAATGAGGCGTAATTGCACAATTATGCTCACTAGAAGTTCCAACATCAAAATCATCTATTTCTCCATATCTCTAAAAAGTCTTGGATAATCATTCTGAGGTGTTTGATACTCCCAAAGGACTCCCACCTATTCATGATCATGATCATGCTATTCATTTGATTCCAGGAAGTGTTCCTCCAAACATCCAGCCTTACATATATCCTTATGTCCAAAAGAGTGAAATTGAACGTATGATTGCAGAGATGTTAGAGGCTGGTATAATTCAACCTATTCAAAGTTCTTTCTCTGCTTTAGTAGTATTGGTGCACAAGAAGGATGGATCATGGCACATGTGTCCAGATTATAGGGAGCTCAATAAACGCACCATTAAAGATAAATTTCCCATTCATGTGATTAATGAATTATTGGATGAATTACATGGAGCAATTTATTTTACCAAGTTGGATATTCGTTCAGGATATCATCAAATTAGAATGAAGACTGAAGATATTCCAAAAACAACATTTCGAACTCATGAGGATCATTATGAATTTTTTGGCATGCCTTTTGGCCTTACCAATGCACCTTCTACATTTCAAGGGCTGATGAATTCCATTTTCAAACCCTTCCTTAGAAGCTTTGTGCTAGTATTTTTTCATCATATACTATTCTACAGCAGGTCTTGGAAGGATCATGTTAAACATGTTGAGAGGGTGCTCAAACTATTGGAGGAGAAACAATTATATGCAAAAACATCCAAATTTTTCTTTGGAGTACAAGAGGTGGATTATCTGGGTCATATTGTATCTCACGAGGGTGTTAAGGTAGACCCTAACAAAATTAAAGCCATTAAGGAATGGAAAGTACCCACAACCATAAATCAGTTGCACGGATTTCTTGGGTTAACAGGGTATTATCACAATTTTTTTAAGAATTATGGGAGAATAGCAGCACCTCTAACAACATTATTGAAGAAAGATGCATTTTCATGGACTCCTGAAGCAACTAAGGCCTTTGAAAATCTTAGAGAGGCAATGTGCCTAGCACCATTCTTACCTACACCAGGATTCACAAAAAACTTTATTGTGGAATGTGATGCCTCAGGAAATGGAATTGGTGTTGTTTTAATGCAAGAAGGAAGACCCATTTCTTTTGAAAGTCATTCAATCAAAGGAAAGTATTTACAAAAGGCTATTTATGAGAAGGAAATGTTGGCAATACTACATGCACTAAAGAAATGGAGACCTTACCTAATGGGAAGACACTTCAAGGTAAAAACTGATCATGATAGTCTTAAACACTTTTGGGAACAAAGACTATCTTCGAAAGAGTAGCAAAAACCGGTCACAAAGATGTTGGGTTATGACTTTGAAATCATCTACAAAAAAGTGAAGCTAAATGTTATTGCAGATGCACTCTCAAGAAAGGATGAAGAGGTGGAAGAATTTTTTTGTTCCATTTCTATTATCCAACCAGATTAGATAACTAAAGCAAGGGATGAATGGAAGAAGGACGAAGAAGTTTTAATATCCCAAAATTGGGATTGCATAGCAAGCCTACTAAAATAACGCACTTTTGGGATATTTATGCACAGAAATGAGTTTGCAGCGCTTGGATCCCTTAGATCAGCAGATCTAGAGTCTAGATCCAAAAGGGGAGTGAAAACAAATCAAACTAGGTGTGGTAAACAGATCTCCCACAACCTAGTCTAGCTGAAAAACACCCTACAAGAGGGGTTGTAGCTATGCATAACAAAATGCTTCAGAAATAACACAGTCTTGGACAGAATGAGCAGGAGGCCATCAAATAAGATCAATCTTTGAGTAGACAGCAGCAAATCAGATTTACAATGATGTTCTTACATTATGCAGTAGAATACAGAAGGCAAGCGAGAAGGTAATCTACAGAAAATCAAGCTGCAACATATATATAAACTACAAAATAGCTTAACAACATTATTTTATGGAGTTGCAGTAGCTAAATGTTACATTTTAGATCTAGAATAGATCTGTGGATAAAATATCAGATCCATTTCATATTTGTACACTAGAAAGACCCTATTACAAGATCCCCTTGGGGTTTTGATCAAATCATGCAATACAAAGAGTATATTTGAGTTTTAAGTAGCAGATCTGCAATATTATTCATAAATTTATGAATATGACTTTACATGAAAACAGATCAGATCTATATAGAACATGGATCAACAAGCTAACCCATGGATCACCAAAGTGAAAGGCAAAGCCCAGCACCAGAGGTCTCTCATCAAAAGTGGGATCAAAACACCCTGCAAAACCTCCACTGAAAATAACGCAGTCCCTCAAGGGAAATTGTGTCGTAGCTTGAATAACTGGGTTAGCCTGATGCCAAGATACAAATCTTAAGCTTAAACAACTGATACACTCTTCCAGGAGGTTAAAAGACACACTCACTGAGAAGAGGCACCAATACAAGATAGATCTGAACATATCTAGAGTTCCACTTGCTACAGCTTACAAAAGAAACCAAACCCTCATTGGGTCTGGGTTGCAGTTGGAAGTAGAGCTTGTCCAAATTCTTGATAGCGTATGAAATCAGCAAGACTCCTCCAAGAATCCTTAATGGAAGAGGTTAAATCTCTACATAGGAACTCCAAGTGCTAAGCAACACTATTCTCCACTGAACAGCAAAGAATGGTATTTCTCTAGACAGACAAGATACTCAGAAATATAGACAATTGACAACCTTCTCTTGCTGCCTCCCCCTTCCTTTTATAAGATGAAAGCCTTTGCTAACCCTAAACCATCTTGATGAGTTAGCTCTTTTCACATGAGGGGCCTCCTTCTAGAACTACGTTGTCCCTTCATGAGGTGCATTGTATCTAGATAGCGTTGTAGATTTGGTTAAGGTTGACCCAGTCTCACAGTTGAAACCACTTTCACACCTGCAAGTGATTTGTTTACATGATCCCGATTTATCCATGTTCATTTGGGAATTTATTTACACATTCTTTTAGGAGTTTTACATGTCCTCCTTTATTCATTTATTCATGCAATATAAAAATGAGACAAAATTTCATATTCCTCTTAGCTTAGGCTAAGTAGGAATATTATAGTCCTCCCCTCCAAAATGTTGCTTGTCCTCAGGCAAATGATAGGGTGAGAGTTGTAGTACTTCCCCTCCTCCATTGATGACACCATCAATGAGCAAGTCCTCATCATAAGCCAAATGTTCATCAAGCCAATATATCATGAATTATTCCTCCAAGTTTAACATAAGATGTGCATAGTCCATCCCACTAGGAGTGAAAAATTCAACAAAGATAAGCATGGTTGGAGCAATGCTCCATCTAAAAAAAGTATCATGAGGTACAAGGAGAAGTTCCAATCCATGTGGTACATACAAACTGCGCATCCTCCCTCCATACAATCCCATAAACAGTACAAATATATCATCCAAGTATGGAAGCAATACTACATATATGCAAACAGAAATATGAGCTTGAGGAGGTGGGTCAAAATCCCACATGTGATGTCAGTGCAGTGTATCCCCTGCATGCATTAGATCAAAGTGTGGCAACTAGAATTCACACCATACATTTGCTGCATGAGTCACTTTAACATGGTTGAATATATCAGATATGTTTGGTGCCTTTGGAAGGCACCCATCATGAAAAGTAATTACCCTTTGCACAACAAGGGAGTGGCCAAGTTCAACATCTCTATTGGCCCACCCAAAGCCATGAGACCCACATGATCTCTCACTCCCTTTAGGAGTCATATCCTACAAAAACATGGTAAATGAATGTGACAAATCAGAAAATAAATCTTGCTCTACATGATCAGATCTTTCACCATCAAAGTTCCTCATACACATGGGGTTGTGCATGGGCATTCCCCTTCTCTCAAAAGAAGGAAGGAATGGCTTAAATGAATCTTGCATAGATTCCATTAGATGTCCCAACCCCACATAGCTCATGCACTCTTGAAAGTGCTATTGTAGTTCCTTTCATAAGCCTTCCCAATCAAATCTCCTCATAATCAGGGTATAGATCTTCATTGAATTCATATGGCTAAGAAAGAATTCTTTGTGTGCCCCTTGTAGTATCTTCTGCTTGATTTTGGAAGCTCTACCCAAGAAGACCCTACCATGATGATAGATGACTCCACCTTGGACTAAGTATCCCTCTTCTTGCTGCATGTCATCTAGTATCATACATGTCTGGAGATCTTTGGAATACTCTACAAGCAGTTGAGATTTCCAATACAAATCCACACTGTTCAACAATGACAGTGCTAGTGATAAATATATGGAAGTTCCTATCATGTTGCTAATCTCTCCCTTGACATCTATTATGACAAAGTTGTGTGTTGGAAGGTTGATCCTCCCATTCTTCTCCTCCCACAGCGCAGATCTAGAAAAGATATGGGGGGAAGGATTTGCTTATGGAATGGGTGGACATGAAGAGTGGTAAACCTCAAATGATCCAAGGCATGCATAGTTATCCCTCACCTAGCACTTCCACACAAACAACAAAGATGGATTTCTGCAGTGGAAGCAAGGATCTCACAGATTTTTCTCTTATTCTCATGAGAATCCTATAGGGGACATTTTTCTCTAGTGGCAAACCACCTGGGAGGCCACTAGATTCAGATCTTGTGGGGGAGACCTCACAAAATGCTACTACATTTATGGAAACAATTCAAAAGATACATGGACACCCGAAGATTATTGTAAGTGACATAGATCCCTTTTTTACAGGAAATTTTTGGATGGAATTATTTTCTTGTTTGGGTACTCAACTAGCTCATAGCTCATCTTATCATCCTCAATTCGATGGTCAAACAGAGATAGTGAATAAATTTTTGGAAGGATGTCTTCGTTGTTTTGTATCTGATAAGCAACCAAAATGGGTCAAGTGGTTACCTCTCTCTCAATGGTGGTATAACACTTCCTTCCATACTGCAGCAAAAATGACCCCATTTATGGCACTTTATGGATATCATCCACTGTCAATCACATCTTCTTTAAGGGAAAATTCTAGGTTTCAAGCAGTGGAGGATCACATCGAGCATCAACAAGAAGTTCTCCAACTCTTAAAGGATAACCTAAATTTGGCACAAAATCGAATGAAACAACAGGAAAATCAACATCGCAGTGAGAGAATTTTTGATGTGGGAGACTGGGTATTTTTACGTCTACAACCACACAAAAAAATGTCCCTCAAGCAACCTAAGAAGGATAATAAATTATCGCTAAAGTACCAGGGTCCTTACAAGGTGTTGCAAAATAGTGGTACTATGGCATACAAATTGGAGTTTCCTTCTTCTTCGTGATTGCATCTCGTTTTCCATGTTTCATGCTTAAAAAAGGTTATAAGGGACAAATTTCCAATTCAAACAATATTGCCAGAAATTGATGAGGAAGGAATAACCATATTTGAACCTGAAGTAGTCACGGAAACAAGAACTTGACAGCTACGAAATCGATCAATTTCAAAGTATCTCATCAAATGGAAGAACTTACCCACTGAAGATTCTACATGGGAGGATGAGAATTTTCTGCAGAAGGACCCAGAGCTACTCAAGCGTTGAGGAAAAAAAATTTTTGAAGTAGAGGAGCATGTTAGGTCCTTATATTACTAGTATAGTCCCTTATTGTTATTAGTGTAACCCCCTTATTTTTATTGTTGTACCCCTTTAACCCCCATATTGTTATTATTGTGCCCTTACATTATTATTGTTAGGTCGGCTATGATTACATTGTGGCCCAACTAGGATTTCATTGTGTCCCCATGGACTCCTATATATAGAGAGGAGGTTTTGTCATTTGTATCATCCAAGAATTGTTCATTTATGTAATGTATTGTAGGTTTCCCCCTCGAATTGGCTATTTATAAGGAATTGATCTCTCTTTTCTTCTATTTTTGGAGCTGGTTTCATAACACATTACTTATGAACACAAACTTCACAAGATTTAGGTAATGAAAATGTAATGAAAGTCTTTCTTGGAACACCTTCATGTGCTTCCCTGGCTTTGAAGCATTCTCCATCATGTTGTCCATAACAAAGACCCAAATACCTATACATTTCCTCAATAAAAATTGTCTCAAATATGCCTTGTGCATGTCTTCCCAATCCTTTACCTTCATAGCCCATATTCATCAATAATTTTGACCCTATTCCTCTAGTGTGCCTTTCAAAAAATCCAAAACATTCATCTTGAGATGAAATAGAAGATAAACTTGAATTGCCTACCTCTTTTTCATGAACATACTTGGCTAGGGTTTCATTTGCAATATGGAGCTAAGTTTCCATCTCATGCATATTTTTAAGAAGCTCTTTCTTTTCATCCTTGATGGAAATCAAATACTCTCGAAGTATAGTACTCTCCCTCTTACCTTCATACATCTCTTGCACCATATCTCTCAAGATGAAGAGCTTCTCCAACATCTCTTTATGAAATAGTCTTACTAAGGAAGATTGTTTAGAAACATTGCTTGATGGAGCTGCCATCACACTTGTAATGCATAGAAAACTTATTTGCTATGATTTGAGAGTTGAGTCTTCAATCTTGAAGTTCTCTTCTCTTAAGCTTACACACATAAACTTGCACATAGTTAAATTATCCTTGGACAAATACAAAACCAATAGCTAACTCTTTAGCTAAACTTGGTAAAACATATCAGGACTAAAATGAGCTAAACGGTGCTCTAATGCCAACTTGATCTGAATATGGACAAACTAGTTTTGTTGTGATAGCTTCCTCATCAGTTAAATAAAAGTGTGCTTAAGTTACAAAAGAATTTATTTTTCAATTTTGTGTGTCTTTAATGAGAAATTCATTATGTAAATTTTCTTTGCAAATGCATAACATTAAGTAAAATTGTAGAGAAATAATACACAACAAACATATTACATAGTAGTTGATAATGAATTTCATCCCTTATGGGCTACATCTACATGGACCTGCTTCAGTGGCTTGGCTCTCTTTGGATCGACTGATAAAAAATATTAATTACAATCAATTTATTAGCTTTGATGGCTCTCAAACCTGCTCGAATGGCCTTGGGATACCCCCAATACCCCTGTTTTGGTTCTGACTAAGTCGAATTCTGAGTCTCTAGGCAAACATTATGCCTCTTTCAGTACCTTGGCATGGGCCTATATATGAGTTCAAAATGGTAAAAATGATGTTTACAACGCTCTAGAACTCCTAAAACCTGATCCAATGTGCTCAAAGCATCCAAATCATCTAGGATTGACTCTTTTTGAGCTTAATTTGATCGAATAATGCTCCAGTTATGGTTTCCTCAAATTTGGCCTAGGAAACCCCTCCAAATCAAGAGAAACTCAAGTTAATGCCGAGAATTTTGGAGCTCCACTAAAATTAGCAGACTCCACCAATTAGTGCTAATCCACACTTAATGTTAATATGGTGATTAATTAATGGATAAGCTTGTTTTAACAGGAGATTAGGCACTAATTGCGCATTAAGCTAATCTGCAACATAATTAAGGTTTATCGCCTTTAAAACATGTCTAGTGGTTAATTAAAGCAGGGTTAAGGTTTAATTGCACACATCAAGGTTAGAACTCTGCCTGGTCACATGTGCATGGTGCAGTGCATTGGGGCTAGCCCCCATTTCCTTCAGCCGCCACTTTATTTAAACCGTAAATAGAAGTCAATATCCATGTCAATTAGGATCTGATGGCACGGTGTAGTGGTAATACATGGAATTTGTGCTGGGGATGTCGCGGGGTCAAGCCCGACCTTCACCTAACCTCCATAATATATTTTTTCCCAACATATAATATGATATTTTGACTATACATAGCCAAAACGTTCGACCTTGGACAAGCATGTGGAAGCCTTCAGGCTAGCCACGTGTCGACACCAAATTGGAAGAACAAAAACCAATCAAATGGTGCCAACGACCTAGAAATTTGAGCCAACCATAATTTGATACTTGTCAGCATGCCATTGGCCTGAGGAAAACCAAAAATTTGACCCCTTTGACCCTGTTTGACCTTTTTTTTAAATCCGTCTGTTTGGAAAAGAGGACAAGAAGCTCTAAATTTCGCATAAATACTTTGTTTTCACTGAAACTAAGTGCACCGGATTCCTATTTATGAGACGTATCTAGTCATTTTGGTTTGGAGAAATTCTGAGCAATTTGAATTTTTAGCAATTTTTTGCCCCCGATTCAGTTTCTGATCATGTGTATAGAGTAGTATTTTTAGCTTCTATACCACATTTATTACCAAATTATTAAATTCATTCCCACATAATTAGATATCAATATCTATCCTAAACACCTTAATTTTCTTCTCTCTCAAATTTTCCAAAATAACCTTAAACTCTTTTGATTTTTCAAATAATTCATATTTTTTTATGAGGAAATAAATCCATGTATTCCTTGAGAATTCATTTATAAATTAGAAATAATAAAAAAAAATTTACCTAGTGATGGTATTGACATAGATTCAAACAAATCAATATGCACCGACTGTAATATTTCCTCTAACATCATTACACTAAAGAAGAATCTTATTTGATTTTTCTTCCTGTATAAATAATGTTCAAAGAAATCAAAATCCAAAGATAAATTAGACATATCTTCTACCATACAATTATTGTGTAGTGCTCGAAGGACCTTCTTGTTGCATGTCGAGCCTGATTATCTTCCTGAATTAAAGGTATATTTTCAGCCGCGCTTGGATCCCAATCCCTAACAGGGGGATGTGGAGGGGCTTGCACCCCCACTATTACTACCTGGGGGTCTAGGGGAGGAGATTGTATGTTTGGATCCCACCACTGGCAGGGGTTCGAGGACAAAGCCCACGAAGCTAAAAATAGATGAAAATTTTCCTTGTAAAATATTGTCATTTTGTAGTCAATCTGGGTCATTCATTAGGCAGATGATCTGACGGTAGAAGTTATGTTAATTTAGGGTTTTTTTCCTTAGAAGGAAACACTTAGTTTATATTATGGAATAGTATTTTGGTTTGGTATTAATATTATGAGGGAGAAAGACAGAGGATATTGTATGAGACCAAAGAAGAAATTACAACAGATTTGTTGTAGGTTGTATCTCTTGATTTTGCTGGATAATATAAACAGAAGGACTAGATGTTTCTCTGTGGATGTAGCCCAAATTGGGTGAACCACGTATATTTATGTCTCTCTTGTTCTATGAATTTCTATATTTTTCTTTTCGCAATATTTTGTGTATTTTATTACCCTGTTAATTAATTTCTTACACTTCTCTCCAATATTTCCTAGCATTTGACGCTCTAGCATAGTATTTTCTCCAATATTTCCTAGCATTTGACGCTCTAGCATAGTATTTTCTCCAATCTTTGCAATATTTTTTCCTTCTTATGATCCACTCTCAAGAACAACAAAACTATTGCACCCATCAATAACAATGCTTCCCAATAAATTATATATATCTCTAATCGAAAGTCCCCTCAGTAATACCATTTCTCCTTAAACCATTCTATGAGTATCATTTTCAAACACTATTTTTACACCTATGTCACTTGTCTTCCTTATAAAAAATAACATTTTGGCTAATCCTAGGGCGTGAAAAAAATCAAGTAATGTTCTAATCCTTCCACCCATGAACTTCAAATTAAATTTTCCTTATCCTATGATTTTGTTCATTGAGTCATCTCTTAAAAATTCACCACCAACATCAAATATTTAATACATGAAAACCACTACCTATAAGAATTCATATGAAAGAATGTGCCTAAGTTAACCATCCATACCTCATGATTTACAAATGTACTTGAATAATCCAATCACACATCCCCTCCTTTATATGAGGAGGTTTTTTCTTATGCATAAAGAGAATTTTCAAATCCTTCCCTTTCTTAGAAATTTTAGATCTACAATATTTTATAATTCCCTTGCTTTCCACATATCCAACTTACTTTTACAAAATTTCTTAAATATTTAAATATTCCTCTAGATTTAGATCTTCCGCATGAGGACTTATTTTTATTTCGATTCTAGGATCATCCTCTTGCAAACAAGGCATATCCATTCTAGATTTCCATGCTTTTCTGTCATCTCCTATGATAACAAGGATATGACTATTTAATCAAACCTTAAAGTAGTTGCATTAATACCTATGGAAACAACCAAACTATCCCACGAGTTTTGTAGGGACCATAACAAATATATCCACTTATATTCATATAAAATATTAATATCAACATATACTATTTGACTTAACATAGTACTGAAGGAATTCAGATGCTCTGTGACTAAGTGATCCCCATCCTTCATCATCAAGTTATACATCTCCTTTGGTAGGAGTAGTTTCTTCACCAAAGACTTATATTGATACAAAGCCCCTAACTTGTCCCACAATGCCTTTGTTGTATATTTCCATGAAACATTCAGTAATATTGAATCTTAGAGACAAAATAGAATTTTTCTGATTTCCTTTGGTCAAAATTTGTATAGTATTATGTTGACATCCCTATCAATGAAAAACCCATATACACAATGATTAATTCATCTATCATTAAACCAAAAATTCTTCCATTTTTAGTTTCCACAACTCAAAACTCTACCCATTAATTTATCGATCTGTATTTTCGAGCTACTCTCTATTTCCTTTCACCAAAAAAAGCACTTTTGAAGATCTCCCACTGTACCATGGTCTACACAAGTCTGATTTAAACCCCTTAGTTACAAAGGCATCCCCTTGAATTCAAAACTAATATAATACCAAATGTTATGGTTAACCTTGTAGAAATAATTTATTCAAATATATTCTTAATTCCACGAAAAATATGTAATAGAAAACATAGACATTAACACAAAGACCTTATCCTAGAACCCAAACCAGTTTGGGTTGCCACCACAAGATCTTTGTGTTAATGTGTGCGTTTTCCATTGCATATTTTCTATTTTAATTAAGAATATGTTTGCAAAAATTAAATCTAGAGGGTCAAATAAAACATTTGGTATCATAACACTAGAAAACATACACGTTAACATTGATATCTTATCCTATGAACTCAAACTGGTTTGGGTTTCTACGATAAAATATTTTTGTTAATGTGTGTGTTTTCCATTGCATCTTTTCTGTTTGAATTAAGAATATATTTGCAACAATTAATTATATGATTAAAACATACACTGAACAAGAACATTTAGTTGTGAATGGGTAAGAATAAAAATTAAACAAACTCATCAAATCCTTATATGACGTAAAATAAGCATTGTGAGCTTGGTATGAAAACTTAATTGAGCATCTTCTAAAATTACATTTCAAACACTTTTATCTCAATGATGCAATTATGTTGTTCAAAAAATTTGGGCAAAGTCATTATGTCGATAGAAATAATGAGGTTGTTGAGGCTATTGTTTATGACACTGTTGAGATTAGTGGTCCTCAATAGTGGTGGTTGTGAATCTCAATAGTGTCATGTTTGTTGAAAATTTTTCATTAAATACTACTCCTCGACTATCTTCGTGCTCAAGGGTTATCTTCGTGCTTAAGCATTAAATACTACTCCCCAGTTACCTTCGTGTGTCATGCTATCTCAAACTTTAATAGTAAGAAAGACTGTGTGGGTTTACTACCCGTACACCTATAGATCCCTTGACTAAGATAGAACCAAGATTGTCTCTTTTCCACCTCATTCACTCCATCTAAATAGTCCCCATCACTTCCATGCTATTCCCTTATTTTGATTGTTGGAGCCTGAAATTGCCTCTCTACCTCTATCTCTGGACTGCTATTCCCTTATTTTGATTGTTGGAGCCTGAAATTGCCTCTCTACCTCTATCTCTGGACTGTTATCTCCACCACCTTATCTGAACACCTTTTCTTATTGAACCAAAATCAAGGGCTGGATAGAACTCCCTCCCATTAAGGCTAGCTCTAGCTCGATCAGGCTGGTTGTTGGCTCGGGGGTTAGTGAGGGCACGAAATCTTATGGTTTCACGTGACTATTACTAGTAATCGACGAATTTAGAACCCCGAGTTAAGCGCCTGTTGCTTGCTTGGTTGGTAACAGAAAGAAAATTGTGTGATCGTAAAATATTACAGTGATTATGAGGCTACTCGCAATTGTCTCACGTTGAGGAAATTTTAGAAAATGCCATCATAACTATGTCAGGAAATGTCGTCATAAATTGTTAAATACAACTGCAATTAGGGTCAATCGAATGGAAACACTAGTTCATGATCCTCGTAAAACTTAGTTGGGATGCTTGAATATGTAAGAGTTTTAAATTCACATATACATCTATGGAAGTAGTATTTGTCAATTCAACAACCGATATGAGTAGAATGTTTGAGAAAAGTTAGAAAATTTTCTGAGCATAGAGACGTAGGAGCATGCTTATAATTAGAAGTCAATTAAAGACTTAGTATAGATTACACAGAATACAAACAATAATCCAATTCTATTTACCTATATGAGCATGATAGCTTGAATGGTTTTCAAAATTTCAACTTCTGAGAAAAATTGTTATTTATTACGATTTACAGTTGCAAGCAAGTGATCAAGTATTAGTGCCGACTTTGGGACCTTTACCCATATTTTTATATTTCACGTATTCTCTTTATGCAGGCAAACAACATAATTTAGTGATATAACGAACCTGTAGTAATTTGGTAGCATGGCCATTTTCGAACACTTTGTACCAACAGGAATTTCTGGGGATTGTTGTGAGGGAAATAAGGTGCGAGCACACATTTCTGTGAACATTTTTTTTTATCTTGTAAGCATCACACAGAGATTTGTACGATGTTTGTGACTTGGAACCAGTGACTTCCCCATCTGCAAAACAATACAATTCCAGCCCTTTCTGTTAGCAATGCCTTTTACAACAATATTGTTATCTCAAAAAAATATTATGCTACGATTTCTTCCACAAGTATTGATTACCTTTCAGTTGTTGTGTGAATTCCCAGTGTTTTTCGAACAAGACATAATACAGAGAAAATGCAAGAAGCAAAGTTCATGCGAGGACTAACGTCGTAATTAAAGGAAAATATAAAGCAGGTTTGAGATACAAGGAACGAAGTAATAATAGATGTGTATGCGTTGATGGAGAAGTATAGATAATCATAGTCAATCCCACGTTGTTAAATGTACATGGATGAAGTAATGTGTAGGGTTCCGCTGAGCTAGGTGGTTTAAGAGGACTAATTGTTGCTGCTGTGGGATCCATTTGATCAGAATTTTCGTGGAAACAAATTCATAGAAAATACTGAGCTCGCTGAGGTCAAGAAACGGTAATTCTCACCAATTAAATATCAATATGTTAAAGAGTATATTGTTACTTGGTTTTCAATTTCCAGTTTAGAGTACCTTATTGAGGTAGACTAGCAAACCTGTTGAACCAAAGAATGGAAATATACCAAAATCATGTTTTATAAGTGAAATCCTCGTAAGAATACAGTTAGCCAACCCATGGTTATATGGAGTTATGGATTTTTAATAATTAGTTTCCATTTTCCTTGATATTAGTATTGACGTCGATATTCATATTCATATTAACAGTCATATCCCTATTACTAAGCTTGTTGAGGTCAAGCAAAGGTAATTTATAGCTATTAAACATCGAATCCACAATCAACCTAACGATTTCAATGTAACATCAAAATCCCCCATGGCCAAAAAGTGATCCTTTATAATTGGTTTATTACAGATACGTGAACCAAAGATCGCATAATATATATTCAATACTTGTGCTAAGAGAATTTGTGAATTCACCATATTCTATGCCCAAAAGTGGAAAAAGTTGCATGTCGTATCCAAGCTGTGCGAATTTTATGGATTTCATTCTCAAATTCGGCAACATATGTTATTGGATGAATGAGAAGCTGGAAAAGATCCCACGCGTTGGCTCATTCTCCAACTCATTGATTTGTGGTGTAGGATAATTGGCAACTCTTAGGCCCTTTTCCACACCGACCAACTTGTTGTAGGAAACTAGTAGTCTAACCCTCCTGCAAATTTTGGTTTATGGCAGTGTGTTTATGTGGAGTTCACCAAACCAAACTTTTCATTAGGGAAGTACTTATGATAACGTATGATATGACTCTAGAAAGGTTAAGGTAATTAGAAAGGTTAACTAAATCTATTTAGTAATAAAGGATAAGGTAAGAAAGGTTAAATTTTATCATTAGTTTTTTTTCAATTTAGATTACAAGTTTCAATAGGCAGGTTAAGAATTTGAATGAGTAGCTTCAAATTTGCAGCTTTGTAGAATTGATTTAGAAGTTTTTCAAAATATTGTATTTATTTATGTATTCTAAAAATACATTTAAATAAAGAAAACTTTAACCTAAAATAAAATTATCTTTTGAATTTTTTGTAAAAACAAAATATAAAACAATTAAACTATATATTCTATCATTTAACTATTTTGTATAATAATAATCCAATTTTAAGGTCACCGCCAAGCGAGAAGTGAGACACCAAATTGTTGTATGAGATCTGCTAAGTCTACCAAGGCATACATACTCTACCCTCTCTAGTTTTCAGCCTGTGACTTCTTAGGAAGAAACACATGCTCTTAACCATTAGACCCAATCAAGCTGTATATTTATATATTAAATGTTTATTATAACTATATTTAAATAACTAAAACGACCACTAAATAAAACATTAAAATTATAAATTAAAAAAATATACTTATAAATTTATTTTCTCAATTTTATATACGTATCATTTTATAATTTACCAGCCTAGATCCATCTTAACTCCGGATCTATCAAGCGCCGAGAGGGATCAAATCTCTCGAGGTGAAAACCTCTTTTTTGAGTGCAAAACTTGAGGAAAGGTTTTCACCTCGAGAGATTTGATCCCTCTCAGCGCTTGATAGATTCGGAGTTAAGATGGATCTAGGCTGGTTTCATTCGTGTGTGACCAAGGAAAATATATCGATAATAGGAGGAACATATGCTTAATTTTATCAATAATATGTAAATACATCTAATATTGACATAACCATTTTAAATATGTTAAATATGTCTGAGATTTATTGAGTCATTTTAATTTTAAATTTGATTAGTTACCTCAGTTTGTTGGGATGATAAATATTGTAAAATAAATTTAATTATGAAATAAAATTTTGAATGCAAAGTGATAATGTAATAATATTGAATGATAGAAACTGTGAATAATAAGAATGTAGTCAATTACGAATAGTCTTCATTGTGATCAATTTCAAACTATTTTCTTCTACTATTCTTATTTTCACCCATGTTAGTTTTGTCATATTTTCATATTGATTATTTGAAAAGGACAGTTGGAATCGTAAACCATTTAAATATTTAGCTCGAGATGTTGTAGTAAACATCATACCTTGTCTCTCTTGCTCTCCAATATTAATAGGTTGAATTACTATAACACAAAAATCAATGTACATTTTCAATAATTTTTTGTGCTTACACTGAAATCATTGCACACACACTATTAATCCAATGACTTTAAAATTAATGTACCATCATACATCCAATTACATCAAATTAGAAATCAACATATACACTGAAATCAATGCAACTAACGCAAGAAATCAAATAATAATAGAAAACAACATCTACACTAAAATCAATGCATCTAATGCAAGTAATAAAATATGATTAGAAATCAACATCTACACTCAAATAAATGAGTCTAGTGCAAGTAGGAAAATAGGATTTAAAGCCAACATTTACGCTGAAATCAATGCATCTAGTGCATGCAATCAAATAGGATTAGAAATCACCATCTGCACTGAAATAAATGCATTTAGTGCAAGGAATCAAATAGTATTATAAATCATCTACATTTAAATCAATGCATTTAGTGCAAGCAATCAAATATAATTATAAATCAACATCTACATTGAAATTAATGCATCTAGTATAAGCAATCAAATAAGATTAGAAATCACCATCTACACTAAAATCGAGGCATTTAGTGAAAGAAATCAAATAGGATTAGAAATCACCATCTACATTGAAATCAATTCATTTAGTGCAAGCAATCAAATAGGATTAAAAATAATCTACATTGAAATCAATTCATTTAATGAAAGAAATCAACTATAACCAAAAATCAAAATCTACATTAAAATTAATGCATCGAGTGAAATCAATCAAATAGGATTAGAAATCATCATCTACACTGAAATTAATGCATTTAGTGCAAGCAATCAAATAGGATTAGAAATCATCTACATTAAAATCAATCCATCTAGTGTAAGTAATCAAATATCATTAGAAATCAACATCTACACCAAAATCAATTCATCTAGTGCAAGAAATCAGATAGGATTAGAAATCACCATCTACACTGAAATCAATGCATCTACTGCAGGAAACCTTCATCCCTCTCTCCCCCATATATATCTATATATCCATCCATCTCTCCTTCTTTTTCTCTTTATCTCACCCCACCATAAACACACTCTCTCTCACTCCATATCTATCAATTTCCTTGTCCCTCCCTCCTTCTCTCCATCTATATTTTTTTCTCTTCACCTTACATCTATATCTATATCTCACTCTATCTCTCTATATCAACTCCAAAACATAAAATCTCTTTCTCCAATCTATCTATCTATCTATCACTCCCTCCTCCTCCTCCTCCTCTCTCTCTCTCTCTCTCTCTCTCTCTCTCCCTCTCTCTTCCTTACTGCTACCCTTTCTCCCTCTCTCTCCATCTTCTTTATCACTCCCTCTCTCTCTCTCCACCTTCCAACCTCTATGTCTTTATTCTTACCTCCCCCTCTCTCCCTCTCCATCTTCATACCTATTTCCCTACCTCTCTTCGCTCTCTATCTTCCTTTCTCTCCCCCCCCTCTCTCTCTCTCTATCTTCACCTTCCAACTTTCTTACCATATGCCTCTCTCTCTCCTTCTCTCCCCCCTTATCTCCATATCTCCTTATTTGTCTCTTTATCTCACCCCAAAACATACACACTCCCTCTTCATCTCTCCCTTGTCACCCCCCCTCTCTCTCCACTACTCACTCTCTATGTATTTATTCTTCCCTCCCTCTCTCCTCATCCAGCTCCATCTCTCAATCCCTCCCTCTCCCCCCCTCCAAATCCATATTTCTATCCCTCCCTCTCTCCTCCCCTCTCTCCTCCTCTCTTTCAAGTCCCCTCTCCTTTCCTTCCTCTCTCTCCCTTTCTCTCCTACCTCCCTTTCTCTTCCCCCATCTCTCTCTCTCTCTCTCTCCATCTCTCAATCCCTCCCTCTCTCCCCCTCCAAATCCATATTTCTATCCCTCTCTCTCTCCTCCTCTCTTTCAAGTCCCCTCCCTTTTCCTTCCTCTCTCTCCCTTTATCTCCTACCTCCCTTTATCTTCCCCCATCTCTCTCTCTCTCTCTTTCTCTCTCTCTCTCCTACAATCCTCTTTTCCCCCATCACTCTCTTACTCTCTCTCATCATTCCTCTCTCACCTCCTTCTATTTGACTCCCCAACTCTCTTTCTTTCTCTCTCTCTCTTTGTCCTCCAATCCTCTCTCTTCCCCCATCACTCTCTCTCACTCTCCAACTATCTTACTATTTCTATCCCTTTATCCTTCTCTCCCCCATTGTCTCCATCACTCCTCCTTTCTCCTTGTCTCCCCCTTGTCTCCATCACTCCTATGTATATTTATCCAACCCATAAGCATACACACTCTCTCTCCATCTCTCCCTTGTCACTCCCTCTCTATTTATTTCTTCTTCCTTTCCTCGCTCCGCCTCCAGCTCCATCTTTCTATCCCTCCTTCTCTCCTCCACCTCTCATCATTTCTCTCTCTCCCTTTCTTTCCTACTTCGCTCTCCCTTCCACCTTCTTTCTCTCTCTCTCACTCTCTACCGTCCAATCCTCTCTCCTCCCTCCCTCTCTCCTTTTCTCTCTCCCACCTCCATCTTTATGTCTCCCTCTCCCTCTCTTACCCTTCTCTAACTCTCTGACTCTTCTCACTCTCTCTCTCTTCATTCCTCTTCTCCCTTCTCCTTCAATTTATCTCCATATCTCCCTTGTCACTCCCCCTATTTCTCCACCTCTATCATATATCATGATATATTAATATATATTACAATATAATAAATTTAATATTCTATTAATCTAAAAATATTAAATTTAATAATATTAATATTTTAATATTAATGTTAGGGTTAATAATGTTTTTTTTTGCATGGTATTAATAATAATTTGGTCCATGGTATTTGACCCTTATACTTCATATATAATTAGATCTTGATTTCTAATCATATTTGATATATTTTTATTTATTTACCTTACCTCTTTATACCTCTTTTATATTTACTTATTTACCACACCCATTTTATAAATATATTATTTGGCCCATGGTATTTTCCCATGGTATTATTAATAATTTGTCCCATGGTATTTGGCCCATGGTATTTTCCCATGGTATTATTAATAATTTGTCCCATGGTATTTGGCCCATGGTATTAATAATAATTTTTCCCATAGGCTTCACCTAAATAAAATCTGTTTTTGAGTTTTTGTAAATATAAAGTGGTTTATTGAGTAATATAAAAAGAGGTTTTATTTATTTACCATACTTATTGTTTATTTATATTTTTATGTATTTACCATATTTTATTTATTTACCATATCTCTTTTTTGAGTGTTAGTAAACTCTTCATATTTTAAGTTTATATCGTTTAAATTTATTTTTAATAAATTTTTAATTGTTCATTTATATGTTTATGTAAGCTATTGTTCAAGCCGACATTTTTTTTGGCTTCCGACATACTTACACATCGGGGTCATACTGGGCTGTAGAATGCGCCTCTCGGCGCAATAAATAATTAAATTAAAGATTTAACTTTTTAATTATTGAATTTTTATAGTTACGTTTTTTTTTATTTTAAAATTTAAATATAATAAATCTTATAAATTTTAAGATATAATTTTATATATTTTTAAAGATTATGTAAAATTGATTTTATTTCATGTTGATGAAATTTAATATTGAAACTATCCACATAAACTTTTCAAATTATTAAAGTGAACTTTTTAAGTTATTGGTTTAACAATTACATATCAAATTATTAAATGATATCCATTTTGATAAATTTTCTATCAATAATATCAATGTATATATGTTCATATGGATTATATTTAAATATGGCAGCAAATTAAATATCTTTTAATTAAAATATAGGAAAAATTATGTTATAAATTTTAAAAATAATAACAAAAGTATTCTAATTGAGGGATAATATTTTAGTTGGATATTACTAAGATTGCATTTTGTTAAATGGATTTATATAGGGTTGTTTGGTATAATGGTTATTATCTTCCTAACTAGGTTCACTAACTAGGTTCAAACTCTCACTAGTAACATGATTGGTTGTAATGTCTTAAAATTATGTTGTTATATTGGCTTTGAGCCTTGTGAACTCTTGAGTATATATGTGGGTTGGCTTAGTACCAACAACCCACTTTAGAGAGACGTTCATTTCTTTACTCCATAAAAAATAGAAAATGGAAAAGATAATTTTTTTAATATACATATATTATTTAATTATGTATTATGTATTTATTCCTGTATATTAAAAAAATTATGTATTAACAAATTTAACAATTTTTTATATAATTTTTATTTTATTTTATATAAGATGGAGATGAATTATAACAATAAAATGGAGTCGGGGATATCATTTGTGTTTTTCCTTGAAATTCAAATAGCCATAAGTTTTCAAAATTCCCATGTTTTCAAACAAAACAAATTGTTATCCATTTAAATCTATCTAGTCCTCCAAGCTTCATTTTCTAAACTTTGAAACAAGAATGGGAGCAAGTAATCCACTTTACCCATCCAAAATCACAACATGATAAAAATGCTCAAGGATTTCATAAATTGTAGTTGAGAAGGGCACCAATTCAATTCGTTTATGCTTTTGAGCACCCTATGAAATGTGGGTTTCTCAATTTTTTTGTTCTCTTCCCATCCAAACAACGTCTCATCATAATATCCAGGATGTTGTTCAGAGAAGTTGGTAGAATATCATAGTGATGTCTCCTAAAAGGTTTCTTCTAATTTAATTATGAGTTCGATGATATAAATCTAATATATTATAGATTCTATAATGCACTTTAACCCACTTGGAAAGCTCTATTTTACCAATACTTTAACCACTTGTTCCTCATGCCTCTCACTTCCACATCCTTGTTTCCTACAGTGCTACCTCTGCATTACTCTACATTCATCTACACTTATATCTGCATATCTTTGCACCCTTTTGGTGCAAATGCTAGTTTTATATATTGTGGTATATGTAAATGATCTACTGAACAATGGAAACTATATTGAATCCATAAAAAAAGAGTTGAAGAAGGGAATTAAGATGATAGATTTAGGACATATTCACAACTACTTGAGAATTGAAGTGACTCAACATCCAAGGTATATATTTTTCTCCCAAAAGAGGTATATTAGAGAATTGTTGAATAGGTTTGGCACGATTGAATGCATTCCTTTATCTAATCTGATGGAACAAAATTTGAAACTCACATCAAAATAAGAGAATGAATTTGAGGATGCAACCAAGAAAATAGAACTTGTGGGAAGTTTATCTACCTTAACACTACCAAACTAGATGCTTCATTTATTGTTAGAATTATGTTCAAATTTATGCAAAATTCTTGTGAAGGGCATTGGTTTGTTGTAAAAATTGTTCTAAATTAATTCAAAGGAACTCTGTGACTTTGGACTCAAATATTCACAAATGGATAACTTCACATTCATTGGAAATTTTGATTGAGACTTTGACAAAGACAAAGAAAACAAAGTATCTATGTTAGGATATATTCTAAGCCTTGGATCATAGTTTTCTCCTCGATGTCACACAAATATTAAATTCTAGAAAATTCCATGAAAAAGGTATAATATGTAGAAGCTACATAAGATACAAAGGTTATTATTTGGCTTAGGAAAATTCTGGAAGACTTGCAAGAGAAAGAAGTGAATTATAGTTGTCTTATGTTTGAAAATACTTTTGTAGTCAATTTGGCCAAAAATGCCATATCCCATGGTCGAACCAAAAAAATTAACATAAATTACCATTTAATTCAATATCATGTAGAGGCCAATTGTATTCATCTAAAATATTATTCCATAAATGATAAAATTGCAGACATATTAACCAAAGCACTTTAAAGATAAAAGTTTGAAAAATTCAGATTGATGTTTGGGCCCATAAACACCCCCTTAGCTTAGAGGGGGGAATGTTGGACACATAATACTTTAGATTTGTGTGTTTGTATCTAATTTTTAAATAAATTGTAAATGTTTTAAATATGAAGAGTCACTCCTAATAGGTGGATAGGAAGAATCACATTGACATTGGAAGATGAAACCAAATGAAATTTCCAAGGTTATATACTAATCCACATTAATGCAAAATAATTAAATTTGGGAGTTATCAATATTCACTTAACATATATGTATATGCATATCATTCAATGAGAATTTCATTTCATTATCCCCCTTCCTATTATTTCAAGGAAAATATTTTCCAAACGTTTTTTAGTTCTTATCCAAGTGGCTATTCAAGAATATTATTGTAAAAGATGTGGACCTCTTTGATGGATGCTAGCACAACTAAGAGTTAAGAGAATATATAAGAATACGATTTTGTTTGTCTAGGTCTACAAACCTATTATTGAGATGGTATAGAACCTAGTGACTTATTATTGTTTCCTTAAATTGGGATTACCTTGTTCAACAATGTGGTTAGAGACTAAAGTGGAATTACTTTAATATTTTCACAAAGTATAAATGCGTTGATATGTATTAGTAGCTTAGCTTCATGCCAATGTTTGATTCCAAGTTGACAAAATTTGGATACTAGACTCAATGTAGTGTACCTAGTTGTTTGATTCATGTTCGCCAATGCTTGTAGTGCATGAGAGTTTGAAAATGCAACTTCCACTTTTACAATAATATGAATTAATCAAGCACTTGAGTTGATTTTTCCCCTTTGAAAAGTGAGTTTATGAATGAGTCTCAAACGTATGTTGCTAGCCTCTCCTTGGGTAGGTTAGCTACAAGTCTACTTTCCTTGAAGTGATCTCCCTTCCACCATTAGACTACCAAGAAACACAACAACCTTTTAAAATAGAGACCTTATTTTTATATACAAAAAATGACATGCATGTGTGTTTAAAAATGATTATTTTGATATATTAACCTAGTACGATGGAGCTCTAATCAATTTTTACTTTTTTTGTAGATCCAAGTGGAAGCTATGAAAGTGGAATTACATTTGGTGAATCTCCAACAATTGATATAATTTTGGGAGTCGGATCCATACACAATGAGTCTAATTTACCTAGAGATTCATTCTTCCCTTACCTTCCATTATGCAACATGCAAAGAAGGCTACCATGTTCAAAACTACAATGAACATGGAATTGAAAATCATGAGCATAACATCACCCCACCCCATCCTCGGATAGATAATAAGCTCCCCAACATAGCTTGTTTATTTTGATGGAGAAGCATTGTAAGCTTGATAATGAGCCACAATTTATGTTATGTGATATTTAAAAAAAAAATATGAAAAAAAACATATATAATAATAAATAAAGGAGATGGAATTGAGGAAGAAAATATAAAATCATTTGAGAAAGCAAAGAAATTTGGTTGATTACAACTCTTTTAACCTAGATCGTTAACCTATACATGTACAAACTCATGGGAACAGGCCATCTAGAAAGAGTGGTAGGTTGTTCAGATACTTATCAATGTGATGGTAATATTAAAAACTAATCAATATTTTATCTAGAATTTATTGTAAAACTAGTGCAATATGCTCTTGCTCTATTTTTTCCATGCACATATTTTATTGGAAATAGGCACGTAATAGATTATTATGATACGCAAACATGCTCATTATCTTCCTCCTCATGATTTTTTTTTTCTTTTGAAGAGAGACATAGGAAGAAAATATGCTATATTATCATTTATTTAACCAAAAAAGCTACTTGATAGTAGATATATAACCAACTTATCGCAAATGCGTCTCACTTTCTTCTTCTTTCCTTCTGGATATATTATTATATAATTCACATTGTTCACTTGCCTTATTGATTATTACATTTGAATTATAAGGTCGGTGGCCTTAATTTTTGTTTTATAATTATTTTTACAATTTATTTTATATGTTTGTGGTCATTATAGTACAATGGTGAGATTGAATCGTGTTCAATCCTAGTAGTAATATTTCTTATTTTTATTTATATCAATATTTTTTCTATATTAATAGAAGCAACAACAATGACATTTCCTTTTTTTAAATATCAATAGAAACAACGACATCACATAGTGATGATTTGATGCTTGGAAATGGCATATTTGTTTTTATTTTCAATGCTAACAAAATTCAGTTACAATGTTAAATGTCTCAAGTTTTTTTTTTGTGATGGATGAAAGTGGATGTTGTTTTATTTTAAAACCTTCCATATAGTTGGATTACTAGCATCCTAGTAAGTATGTTGCATGAACTATTCTGCTAAAAATTTAGAAACCAATATTGGGTACCTACCATCGCAGAAGTAGTTAAATACAAAAAATTTAATAACCAATTGAACTAATTATTTAGACATGAAGTGGATCCTTTTACTAACTTAATGAATTCACATGGTGGCCTCCTCTAAGGTGAGTTAGTAATAAGTGAATTTAAGGCGTTGGGATGTTTGTTTTTATAAATTCCAATTTAGATAAACACACACACAATCGACATTAAACATTGTCGGTTCTACTCTTGGGATTTACCCGATCATGCCAAGAAAACTAAGCATTTCATTTGTATTGAGTCCAAGATCATTGCTAGGATTGATCACTTTCATCATAGGAAGTTTAGGGAGGTCATTGAAATTAAAAAGTAGATAAACAATTTTAATAAAGATAATGGTTGGATAATAAGCAAGAGTTTGATTCCTACCCTTCATCTTTTGCTTAGTATGTGTTCCCCTTTTCTTCTTTCTTAGAAGTCTCTAATATACCCTTTATTTTTGTGTTAACCCGTATATTTATTTATTATATTTTATTTATAAATGCAACTCTTCATTTAGAATAATATTAATTTATTGATTATATTTTATATTTTATTCATACAATTTTTAATGATATATTTTTTTTATTACTTTATTTTTCTCATTTATTTATTTTTCCTTTTTAACCATGTTATCATCACTTTATACCATTATAATTTTAGAGATAACAACGTTCAATTAACTATAGAATATATTAAATTCTTTTATGTACACATTATTACTATAACAAGGCCGTATAGCTAGCATTTCGTGCTGCTTGGTTTAAATATAGCTTTCTTTTTTTTGGTAAGTTTCGTAATGCTAATGCTACATCATAGTCATCTCCAAGAATAACACTCAGGGGCAGTGAATTGAATGAGTGACTTAACATATAGGAGTGCCTACCCAATCATAGTCTATCCAAGACCTAGTGGACAACTAAATTAAAATAATTAAAATATGGAATTGTTTCACATTTTATTTGTTGATTTTAATTGGGATTGATTAATTTCAATCATATAGTTATGAAATGAAAAATTGGTCTATTATTTTACTTTACTTTAATATATTGATTTATTAAATGATTTTATTATTCATTAATTAGGATTATAATTTAATTATTTTTATTCACATGTAAATTTAAAATGTAAAATAATTAAACTTTTGATTAGAATAAAATAATTAATTTTTAAATGACATTATTTTTTATTTGAATGGGGAACCCTTTGGATAATAATGAGATATTTAGATTTTGAATTTTCTCTCAATTAATAAGTTCCTCCTAGGAAAGTGTCGTCCAAAACAATACGAGAATTAAAATGAGATACCATGTAATACATGTTTGTTAGTTGGTTGTTTTGAGTGTGTTGCAAGCATTGAGACATTTAACTTAGGGAAGAATAGATGCCATATTCCCCCTCTAACAACTTACAACTTCTCGGCCCATGGCAGATCCTTCCTGGCACATGATATCTATCTAGTATTAGAGGGATCTAAGGTGGTTGTATATGTATTGAAGAATCATGGTAGATGATATTTTCTATTAAGCCATGTTTCACTTGAATACCATTTGAACATGTCACAAGTGGAAAATGCAACCAAATTAAGAAAAAGTGAGACCACATGGCCCCTTTCCACCCTCACTCTCCATGGTGAGACATATGCCATTATTGACTATAAAATTTCTTCTTCATCACATATTTTCTAGGAGCAAAGGAATCAATCTCTAAAGTTTCATTGTAATGTCTACCCATAAACGTTAGAATATTTACCATAAAGAAATATTTTACTACTTAAGTTATAAATAAAATACATGAATATAATTACTATAACTTTTACCTTTGCGTATACTTGTAATAATTATATACCTTTACATGTCCATTTGAAACTTACCTTACCTTGGAATCCTTGGGGTTTAGCTCCCTATGTTTAGTTCTGCATATGGACTCTACCAATCCCATCGCAGTATATGAATATAATCACATTGAATCCCATTAATCATATACTAAGGGTACCTTACGGATAACATTATAATAAACTCGATGTATTACTTATTCATTAATTATTGGACTGATGGATTCAATGTTGGATATTTAATATGATTGTCCTACCGACTGGTTGCAACATCAATCCTCGTGAAGATGAAATTTTTTTACATGTTTTAATTGTTTAAGATTTGGTTACACCCGCCTCATATCATTGGTATACATGAGGCATTCATGCAATTGACATGTGTTCTTCTCTACGCCCTTGGATCTTCGAAAAATCCACAGTTGAATATGGTTCAGGGGTGGTTAGGGTGTAACCCTACCCCCCAAACCCTAACTATTTTCATTCTTCTCCTGGCACTCTGTCGGATCTTCTCTCTCGTTTGGTTCTCAATTCAGCTTTCTGGCATGTCGCACAGTGTCGAGATAATGGGTTTCTCGTTCAGTATTTTCTGCCCATCTATGTCACACCTCGTTCTTCACATCTTTATGGTGCTCTGTCGTGGTTTTCCCGTAACGTTGAGGTGCTTAACTCTGTGTTGAAGCCATGATTGCTTGGATTGCGTTGACGTAATACTTACAATGTTCCTCTAGGAAAACATTCCCATACTGTGGTCTTGCATGCTCTAGAGGAAAAATTTTCGACTTCACTCAAGCCAGCTCAGGTAAATATTAGGTTTTGTGGAGGCTTAATGGATTTTGTTACTGCATGATGATTTTATTCCAAATTTTTTACAGCCCTTAAATTGGTTTATTCTCGTTGCAGGGTTTATCATCTCAGGACTTCTTTCAGCTATGAGGTAAATCATGACTCAAGTTCTGCATCTGAGTTATGGGATTTTCTTATTTTTGTTTGGAAACATGAGAATTTTTTTATGTAATGTGTGCTCTGTGGTTGTGTAGGTAAATTATTACCAAACCATACATTCTACAGCTCGGTAGCTCGGTCTACACTAGCCTAAGATCTTTTCCTCGTGCATTTCCACGTACTCCACTCCTTTGTTGTCTTTGTTGAGACTATTCCAGCCCCTTTCGACCTGAAAGTGTTTTAAAATGAAGTTTTGAAAGTTAATGTTTTCTGTTGAGATTATTTAAGGTTTTGGTTATGGCTACTAGCCCATTGTGGCTTCTATAGAAGGACTTATTTGTTTGACTGTATCTATGAGTTTTGGATATGGAGGGCTGAGAAGTCGTTTTTTTTCTTGGTTGACAACATGATTTGCTATTTTGGTTTTTTTTCATATCTTTATTTATGGCTCGACCCTCTGTAATGTCAAATCTGTAATTGTTTAAGTAATGACTCATGAAGTAATTCTGCTTAAGGTAAATGATGACTACACTGTTTATTGAGTATGTGCCACAATGAACTCTTATTTGTGAATGTAAAATATTTACTTTGTTTTACCGTGTATATGCAAAATATTATCATAGTTTCTCATTCAAAGATAATGAGGGGTTTTTCTAGATTCATGCAAAGCTGGTCAATAGCATTTTTACCCTCTAGGATCCTATCTATATATTTTGTTTGGTTCTATTAATTTATATCTGCGAAGTTAGCATAGATGGAATCCTAAATCTATATATATATATATATCACAGTTGGTTGTATTCATACTTTCTAGCCATGTTGTTCCTTCAGGAAGTTTACTATGTATTTATTTTCTTTCATTACAGGTTATACTCTAAGAGTTAAATTCTTATTTGTTTCTTGTTTGATATTACGACACTGTGAATTTACTATTACAATTTATTTGTTACATTAAGAAAACTTCCTCTTTCTTTCCCTTTTAATAAATTTTCCTTTCTAGGTGTTTGGACCATCTGTAAATAAAGGGGGTTCCTTCCCAAACCCTCAGTCTGTGTATAAATAGTCCACTGGAGGGAATATTTTCCTATCCGGAGTTTATTCTCGGATGGAACTAACTATTCCGTCATTTGTTTACCTTATTTCATAGTTTCCAAACTTAATAACTAAATTATTAACATTCCATTACTAAGACTGTCCTTTGCAGATTGGGGCACAATTTTCTCTAACAGAAATACTCTAGTGTAGAGGAAAAATGGTTTATAGTTTATCATGAATTAAATATTTTATATCTAACTGGTACATTTCTCAAAGTTAATTCATCACATAATTTATCTCACTCTAAAGTTACACACACAAAAACTCTTTCTAGAAGTAAGGTAGTTATAAAGAAAACAAAGGAAACTTTATGCTATTCCTTTCAAGTTCATAGTACCTACTTCAATTAAGCAAAGTTGATGGTTTCCTCCCAACCAAGAGAGAGGCTATTATTTCCTCTCCTACCCTCATGCTCCTCGTCAAAGTGTGATTTATTAGCAGTTTTCTCTGGAGAGAGAGACATCAAGACTTTCATCCAGTCTCTTTTTCCATTTGAGGCTTTTATCATATTTCCACTGGCTCCAATCAGCTCTGGACACTCTCACCTTTCAACTATCTTGTTTTTTCCCCCTCTTGCACAAAACCCCTTTTCCACTTCAGGGTTTTATTTTTATTCTCAGAGGAAAGGTAAATGTCCAGTAGCTACTTTTAATCTTACCACTCTAGTAACTTGGACACTTAACCATCTATTTATGGAGACCGCTCCATAATTTAATATTTATAAAAAAATAAGAATTAAAATTTTGTTCATAATTTTCTTAATACACTCATTAAGACAGTTAAACTTAAAGAATTTTAAATGTATCAATTAAAATAACATAACAAACCAAATCCATATATTACATCTACCCCCACTCGAGGTAAACACCGTCCTTAGTGTTTTAATCCATTTTAGTGAATAATTTTGGATAGGCCTCTCGAATGAACCCTTCATCTTCCCAAGTAGCCTCCTCCAGGCCAAAGTGCTTCCACTGCATTGTAACTTGGATGATGTATAGCCTCCAAAGCGTTATTTCTCTCTGATCAAGAATACAAAGAGGTTCTACCAGAAATTTTTCGTCAGGTTCGACCTGCAACCAAAAAATATTTAAATTATTCAAAGTGCTAATTATCTTCTTAGGACACTTAGCTTTCAATTAAAACCTACTTAAATGTTCTACCAATGTCTTATGTGCTTTGGATCATGGAGATATATTTTCAATAGGGACACATGAAACACATTGTGTACCCGAATATGTCTTGGTAAAGATAAATGATAGGCCATTTGTTCCACTCTTTCCAAAATTTGGAAAGGTGCAAAAAACCAAGGGGCCAACTTGGGGCAAGTGGTCCACCTTAGGGTGCTCTTCTTGCATCTAATTCTTACATAAACATGATCACCCAATTCAAATTCCCGGTAGTTCCTCTTCCAATCAGAATACACTTTCTGCTGATCTTGGGCAGCTTTCAGATTTTGTCAAATTTTCTTCACTTCTTGCACCATCTCTTCCAACATTTCAGGCCCAATAATTAGCTTGGTTTCTGGGCCACTCCAGTTGATGGGTGTACGACATTGCCTTCCATATAATGCTTCAAAAGGACTCATACTAAGAGATTATTGGTATCCATTATTGTAAGAAAATTCCACGAGCTGTAAATAATCATCCCACTTTGTAGGTTGTAGCATTACATACATTCGCAACATGTCCTCCAAAATATGATTTACTCTTTCCATATCATCATTCGTTTGTGGATGGTACACAGTACTGAATTGAATTTGTGTGCCTAGAACAGTGAACAGAGCCTTCCAAAAACTGGAGGTGAACTTTACATCTCTATCTGAGATGATTGTTTTGGTTTATTCTGTAGTCTAAACACTTCTCTCATAAAAATATCAGTAATCTGTATGGTGTTATAATTGGACTATACTAGAATAAAGTGAGCTTCCTTGCTTAATCAATCAACTACCAACATTATTGAGTCATTGTGTCACTTTGTTTTTGGTAGGCCTGTGATAAATTCTAATGATATAAATTCCCCCTTCCATTCACGCACAGGAATAGGTTGCAACAAGTCTACTGGGTGTTGATGTTCCACCTTGACCTCTTGTCATTCCAAACATTTAGTCAAGTATTCAATGATACTTTTACGCATTCCCCACCAAAAGTCGTATTTTGTGATTGTTGTTAACATCTTCTGGTAACCAGGGTGACCATAATAAGCACCTCAACGATATTCATCTAAGATCAGATCCTTTAAACTCATTCGATTAGGAATGCAAAATTTTCCCTCAAAATGTCAATAACTGTTCATCGTTGATGCTGTACTCTATTTTCTTTCCTTGCTCTTTTGCTTGTTGCATTTTTTTCCATAGAAATGGATATTTTGGATCCTATTCCAAATCCTCCTTCAGTTGTTCGTGGAACTTAAATTATGCCTGGTTAAAATAGAGTTCATACACATAGTGTAATTTTCTACTTAAAGCCTCAGCGACATGGTTTTCTTTTCCCTTAGCATGCTGAACTTCAAAATCAAATTTGCTTAAGAATGCATTCCACCTAGCTTGACGATAATTCAAGTCAATTTTTTTTAAATAGTTGGTCAAACTATTGTGATTAGTTTTTAATACAGCTATTTTTCCCAATAAGTAGTCCCTCCATACCTTCAATGTGTGCACTACTACATTCATCTCTAGATCATATGTGGAATATTGTTTTTCATGATCTTTTATCTTCCTAAACTTGTAAGCCACAACTTTTCCCTCTTGTATTAGTACAACTCCCACTCCTTCTTTGCAAGCATCGGCGAAAATTTCAAATTCCTTGTTTGGATCAATGGCCTTTAATACAAGGGCTATAGTTAATATTGTTTTAATCATTCGAAGCTCATTTGGCACTCACTGGTCCATTTAAACACTCGTCCTTTTCATTGTAATGAGGTTATAGGAAAATCAATATTAGAGAACCCCTCAATAAAACGTCGATAGTAACCAGCCAACCGCATGAAATATCATATGTCTGCTACATTCTTAGGCACTCCCCATTCCATGATAGTTATTTTTTTTTTAGGATCTCCTGCTATACCCTCATTAGAAATAACATGGCCTAAATATGGAATCTTCTCTTTATAAAAATGACACTTACTGAAATTGGCATAAATTTGATGTTCTCTCAACATTCTGAACTCTATTTGTAAGTGGTCTTTATGCTCCTCCATATTTTTTGAGTAGATAAGTATGTCGTCAATAAATATTAAAACAAACTTATCCAAAAATGGATGAAAGACGCCATGAATTAAACTCATGAGTTTTGTTGGTGCATTGGTTAAACCAAATTGTGAAAACAAAAATTCATAGTGCCCATATCAGGTACTGAAAGTTGTCTTATATATGTCTTCGTCCTTTATCTGTATTTGATGGTATCCACATCTTAGATCTATTTTTGAAAATACAGTTGCGCCTTTCACATGATCGAATAGATTGTCTATCTTGGGCAACGGGTATTTGTTATTAACAATTAGATTGTTAAGATATCTATAATCCATACACATTGACATAGTACCATATTTCTTCTTCATGAACAATAATGGCGCCCCCCAAGGAGACACACTAGGTCAAATATATCCATTATCCATAAATTCATGTAATTGCATTTTTAGCTCAGTTAACTTAGGTACACTCATTCGATATGGTGCACATGATATTGGTGTTGCTCTTGGTATTAATTCGATGGTGAAGTTGATGTCTCATTTTGGAGGTAAGCGTGATATATTTTTTGGAAATGCATCCATAGAGTCTTGTACCACTGGTATGTTATCCATCATAGGGGTCTTGTCTTTAGAGTTAGAAAATCCCACCTGAATGGCATTAATTTGGAAACCTTTTAGGATGCATTTTCCCAACTAAGATGCATTAATAGGATGCAGCTAAAGTGGTTTCTTAATCCCTTGAAATTCCTGGCATGTTCCATCTCTTACTTTGTAATAAATGATTTTCTCTTTTTTGTTTACCAGTGACTAGTGCACTTCCATCCAATCCATTCCCAATAAAAGGTAGGATATTCAATTAAACATTTATGTTTTGGTTTCCAACTTCTAGGGGACAATTGGAAACTTTAGCATTAACTCTTATCTTGGCCCCTCTGGCCAATTGTACCAACCAGGGGTTTTTAAACTTCTGGCTCTACAAATCACACTTCTCTACTATCCTAGGATTTACGTAACTTAAACTCACACCAGGATCAACCAAAATTGAATCAGTTTGGGAGTACAACTTACCTTCTAGTTCAATCATGGTTTGTTGATAATCTTTCTGTCGATCCTCAAGCCCTACATTAATTCTTGGTATAATTTGTGCCACATCCCCTATTATAGATGCATCCTACAAGTTAGAAGCAATCCTGTTCTTCCCACGGCGAGGGCAGTTCTTATAGTAGTGTGCTTCATTACATCCCCAACATTGTAATGGTGGTTTCTAGATATTTCCATGATCAGGTCTACTAGAAGATTTTGTGGGTCGCTCATCACCTCGCCACTTGTTCTTTTGTTGATTTCTTCCTTGTTGTATATTTGTTGTATTTCTGGCAGTATTTTTATAATTGTGAAATTTATTGCTCCCAAAATTGGAATTATTTTTAAGTACCTTCTTTGGTGGCTATTTCCTACCAGCTTCTCTTTTCACCTTGGACTGTTGGTAACACATTCGTGCCTTTCATATCACTTCTTCCATGGTTTTTGGATTTAAAAACTTGATTCTTTCCTTCATATGGGTAAGTAATATACTTAGGAATCATTGTACTCTTTCTTTTTCATATTTTAAGTATGGTACATATCTTTAAAGGGAAGTAAATTTTGAAATGAACCCATCCATTTTCAACTCTATCAATCTCAAATCATGAAATTATCGAGGCTTTTCTTCATCAAAATGCTCAGTTAATATTTATCCTTAAAATACTGTTGGAATTCATCCCAAATCACGTTCTGGTCTTTGATTCCTCGTACGTTTTTTACTTCCTCCCACCATAATGTGGCTTTTTCCCATAGCTGATAGATGGCCAAGAGAAATTTCAGTTTACAATCATATTCATAGAGTTGAAAGTATTTATTCATGTTAATTATCCATGATTATGTTACGTCTTCTACCTCTCCGTCAAATGTAGGCGATTTGTTTTTTTAGAATTCACCTTGCAATTCCACTTTCTATTTTTTCATCTCCTGCTGATATGAGACATTTGCTGACGCGGCTTCATTATAGTTCTAGTTGTTATTACTCCGCTAGGTGTGGCTACTTTCTCTATTATCATAAGTCTGTTTCCATTTTTCACCCTCTTCTCCTATATTTCTTTCAAGACAGGGTTGAGTTGTTCCTTGATTTTTTCTATCTGAAAGACTTTTAAGAATTCTTTAATGTTCTTGCATTAGCTTCTCATTGTCACTCCTCACCTGAACCATCTCTTCTTGTAATTTTTGTACAATACTAAGTAATATATTGGTCTGTCGTTGTTATTTTTCGAGTAGTCTGTTGGTTTTTTGGTGTTTTTCCACACTCTGCTGCGCCCAAATTTCTAGATTTATTTCTAGGTTAGTCTGAGGAGGTGCTTCCCCTATAGTCCTGGTAGCCTGATGTACTGAGCCTCTCCTTATTGTACTCTTTCAATTTTTTCTTCTTTCTTCCGTGCACAATTTACACATCAATTTGTTATTTAAGTGAACTAACTGGGTCCCAGTGTGTGAACGTTGCTCTGATACCACCTGTAACATCTACCCATAAGTGTTAGAATATTTACCATAAAAAAATTATTTTAATACTTAAGATATAGCTCTAATACATGAATATAATTACTACAACTTTTACCTTTGCATACACTTGTAATAATTATTTACCTTTACATGTCCATTCGAAACTTACCTTACCTTGGAATCCTTGGGGTTTAACTCCCTAGGTTGAGTTCTGCATATGGACTCTACCAATCCCATGTTGTTCTATGCATATAATCACATTTAATCTCATTAATCATATACCGACAGTAACTTACGGATAACATTATAGTCAAATTCATGTCTTACTTATTCATTAATTATTAGACTAATGGATTTGACATTGGATATTTATTATGATTGTCGTGCCAACTGGCCGCAACATCAATTCTTGTGACAATGAAATGTCGGTACATGTTTTGATTTTTTATGATTTGGTTACACCTAGCTCATATCATTGGCGTACACAAGGCATTCATGCAATTGACAGGTGGGCTTCTCTACACCCTTATATCTTCGAAAAATCCACGGTTGAATATGGTTCAGCAGTGGTTAGGGTGTAACCCTACCCTCCCCCGATCCCTAACTATTTTCATTCTTCTCCTCGCGCTCCACCAACTCTGTGCTCTCATTTGGTTCTCAGTTCAGATTTCCGGTATGCTGTAAAATGTCGAGGTAATTAGTTTATCGTCTCATCCTAGTCACCCATTTATTGCACACCTTTTTCTTCACATATTTATGGTTCTTTGTCTTGGTTTTCCCGTAACTCTGAGGCTCTTAACTCTATGTTGCAACCATGGTGGCTTGGCTTGTGCTGACATAATCCTTCCATTATTCCTCCACGCGGTTATTCCCATACTGTGGTCTTGCATGCTTTGGAGGACAACTGTTCAACTTCACTCAAGCCGACTTAGGTAAATATTGGGTTTTGCAAAGGTTTAATGGAGCATGTTCTTGCATTGTTATTTACTTCCAAATGTTTTTACAATCCTTAAACAGGTTTATTCTCCTTGCAGGGTTTATCATCTCAGGATTTCTTTCGTTTATGAGGTAAATCTTGACCTGAGTTCTCCATCTGAGTTATGGGATTTTTTCATTTTATTTTGGAAACTTGGAAATGTTTTTTATGTAATGTGTGCTATGTGGTTGTGTAGGTAAATTATTACCAAACCTTACCTTATACAACTCGGTCTCCACCAACCAAAGGTATTTTCCTCTTACATGTCCAAGTACTCGACTCCTCTGTTGTCTCTGTTGATACTATTCCAACCCCTTTAGACCTGAAAGGGTTTTAAAATGATGTTCTAAAAGTTAATGTTTTCTATCGAGATTATTTAAATTTTTGGTTATGGTTACTAGCCTGTTGTGGCTTCCATAGAAGGACATATTTTTTTGAATGTATCTATGAGTTTTGGATATGTAGGGTTGAGAACTAGGTTTTTTTCTCAGTTGACAATACGATTTCCTATTTGGGTTTTGTTGCATATCTTTATTTCTGGCTCGACTGTCCTTAATGTCAAATTTGTAATTGTTTAAGTAATGACATATGAATTAATTTTGTGTATGGTGGATAATGAATTTAATGTTTATTGAGTCTATGCCGCAACGACCTCTTCGGTGTGAATGTAAAATCTTTACTATGTTTTATAGTGTATATGCAAAATATTATCATAGTTTCTCCTTCGAAGATAATGAGTGGTTTTTCCATATTCATGCGAAGCTGGTCGATAGGGTTTTTACCCTCTAGAATCTTGTCTATATATTATGTTTGGTTCTGTTAATTTTTATCTGTGAATTTAGCATAGATGGAATCCTAAATCTGGAGATGATTATATATATATATCACAGTTGGTCATATTCATACTTTCTAGCTATGTTCTTCCTTTAGGAAGGTTACTTTGTATTTATTTGATTTCATTACAGGTTATACTCTAAGAGTTATATTCTTGTTTGTTTTATGTTTGATATTACATGATACTGTGAGTTTAATGTTACAGTTTATCTGTTACATTCAAAAAATTTCCTATTTCTTTCCCATTTAGTAAATATTCCTTCCTAGGTGTCCGGACCATCTGTAACTAAATGGGGTTCATTCCCAAACCCACAGTCCACGTATAACTATTCCAGTGGTGGGAAGACTGTCCTGCATGGATTTTATTCTCCATATGGAAAAAAATGTTCCATCAGTTATTTACTTACTTTCATATTTTCCAAAATTAATAACTAAATTATTCACATTCCATTATTAAGACCTTCCCTTGCAGCTTGGGGCATAATTTTCTTTGATAGGAATACTCTAATATAGAGAAAAAAAGGTTTACATTTTATCATGAATTAAATAATTTATATCTAACTAGTACATTGATAAAATTTAATTCATCATAGAATTTATCTCATTCTACACATAGTAACTCTTTTTAGAAATAAGGTACTTATAAAGAAAACAAAGTAAAATTTATGCTATTCCTTTCAATTTCATAGTACCTACTTCAATTAATCAGAGCTAATGGTTTCCTCCCAACCATGAGAGAGGATATTACGTCCTTTGCTCCCCCTGTGATCCTCGTCAGAGTGGGATTTCTTAGCATTTTTCTCCGAAGAGAGAGACCTCAAGACCGACGTCTAGTCACTTCTTTCCTTTCATGTTTTTATCAGATTTCCATTGGCTCCAACCAGCTCTGGACGCTCTCAGCTTTCAAATATCTTGTTGTACTTTCCCTCTTGCACATAACCCCTTTTCCTCATCAGGGTTTTCTTTTTATTCCCAAAGGAAAGTTAATTATCAAGTAACTTCTTTTAATCTAACCACTCTGGTAATTTGGACACTTAACCATCAGTTTATGGAGACCACTCCATAATTAATCTTTATAAGAAAATAAGAATTATACTTGTTTTCATAATTTTCTTAATATACTCATTAAGCCAGTTTAACTTAAACAAGTTTAAATGTTTCAATTATAATAACATAACAAACCAAATCGAGATGTTACAGTCATGTTATTGTTTCTTTAAGTAGATGAAGATTGTACAGAAAGATATTTCACTTTATTCTAGGAAATTCAAGTCCTAGCTAATTGAAGACAACTAAGGATGTGATCTTCAATGATAACTATTCAATTTCTCAAATAACGACAAATGATATATTTACGCTGTAAAGTGTCCCTCTTTGAAAACAACTCTCCCAATTTCCACTTCTACCATTGTGCACCATTGATTTTGATGTTAGACGATTGAAATAATTTCTACCTTCTGATTATTTACGATTATTAATCAGTTATTAAGATTATTTACGGTTATTAATCAGTTCTTACGCTTATCTTTATATGCGTTATAAATATATTCAATTGCTTTGTAAAGAAGCGCAATGTTTTTTGTTCCTATAAAAGGTGGCCTTTTAGCGAAAGGGCTTGTTTACTTTTCTTGGTCTACCTTCTTCACTTGATCTGATGATGGGATCTTAGACGCTACAAGAGCATCCACACCATTGGCTATTGTAATTGGGAGTATCACTTGAATCATTTTGTCCCCTTCAATGCTATTACTCCTGATCTTGTTTTTAAGGTTGACATGTTTAGTGAAGGTTGACATGTTTTGAATCTTTCGAGGCTCAGTAGCTACAAAATAAATATAAAGGGTAGTTTTTAGTGTTATTTTTAATTCGTTGTGACTATTTTAGAATTGGCACTACTAGTCCCTGTCATGTGTGATTTGAGTGATGATTGGTCCTTAGGCTTCAGGGCATTTCATCTAAATTTAAAATTCTTTCATAGAAAGCGGATTGATTCTTGGCAACTTATTGAAGAAGATTTAATTAGAGGTCTGTTACGGAATCTATATGAGCATTTGCTAGAGCGGATTGATTCTTGGCAATTTATCCAAGAAGTCTTAATTAGAGTTTTGTTACAGGATCTATACTAGGTGTTTCATGTTGATTATATGTTGTCTTATGTTTAAGTAGTCTGAGTTCATTTGGCTTTAACATTGTATATGCCTGACTTGGGAAAGAATTGGTCGTTGGGCTGCAGGGTAAATATATTCCTCTATATTGCGAGTTGATCATATAAAGCGAAATATTCTCTGAAATCTTATCAACTAACAACCATCCAGCCAGTCAATGAAATATTTCAGGTCGATAGATTAAAACTCTTTGTGCGTACTTTGTAGTGCTGGATATATTTTATCATTCAACACCACAATATTCAGCCTTAGGTATAAATAGTGTTGTAAATTTTAGTCTTGTCTATTTATATTTCGGTCATATATCGGGATTATACACCAGAATCTACTTCCTTAGGCATAAATTGTGTAGGTCAATGGATTGAAAGGTGGTGGATTAGAGGGAATTTTAGGGTCGAATACATCGTCCACAAGGTTTGTTGTTAATCTCTGATGGGTTGTTTCTAGTTTAGTATATGTTTATGTTCTCTTTTTGTTTGAGCGGTGCAAGGTTTTAATGTGAAACTGAGGATGAGCATGGTAATATTTCTAGATCAATGATATGTGTTTGTTTCTAATGTCTAGTTCTTCTTTGAACACATAGTCACCATATTCTCCTATTACATATAACACTTCATTTTTTTGGGCCACTATCCTAAATGTGTTACAGATAATACTTCTATTTGACCTTAGTACCACAAATATGTTTCTGTTTGTATTTTTGCAAGTCCAAGAACAGTGTCGGCTAAGCTGGCATAACGAGGTAGTGGATGCCATTCCTACAAATGCGGTTGTAGCAGGTTCACATATTTCTTAAATTGTTTTCTTTGTGACACTGTTATATTCCTGGAAGTCCAAAAATTGCAACGTCAAGAGCTGGCACAATGAGCTGGTGGATGAGATTTATTAGTTGCGGTTTTAGAGGGTTCACATCTTTCTTAATTTGTTTGAATTGGCCATTGTCTTCAGTGGCCTTCATTTTCCATTGTGGCTTTCATTGTAATGTATTTTTTTCACCTCTAGCTTCCGATGTGCATTGAACTCATCTCTGGAAGTGGTCTTATTATCTCAGATAAAGTATTCTTTTCATTTCCAGATTTCGTCATGCGTTGAGCACATCTAGAGAATAACTCCTGTAGCAGGTTCACATCTTTCTTAATTTGTTTACATTGGGCACATGTTTCAATACTTTCCCTTGTGGCTCTCATTGTACTGTCTTTTGTTCACCTTTGTCTTCCGTTGTACATTGAACTCATCTATGGAAATTGTCTTACAATCTGAATTGAAGTACTCACTTCATTTCCTGATTTCGTTTTACATTTAGCACATCTACAGATCAACTCTTCCGAGCAAGATGTGTGCTTCGTTTTCTCACTATAACGAGCGATCTTGTTACTTCTTTAAAGTGAGTTTGTCACGTCTGGGTTGCATTTTATTCTATTGGATTTGGCTACATGGTGTGGTTCCGAGCAAGATTTAGTGCATCTTTTTCTCAATCTATCAAGTGAGATTGTTACTTCTTTCAAGCGAGCGGTCACTTCTGGGTTGCATTTTCTTCTAATTGGTGGATATGTTGGAATGTCTTCCACGCCTTCTTCCGCTTCAACAACTATGATTTTCTAGGGTCTCTTATGATTCATCCGATATGCTGGAATATGTTACTTTCCCTTTCGGTGATGAATTCAATAAGGTGCTTCTTGTCTAAGAATTTTATTGCAAAGCTAGCTGTGGTTTGACCTATATTTGTCGTGGCCTTTTCTATTGTGATTTTCTCCTGCTTTTGGGTCGCTCTTTTATTTACTGTCATAGCTCTTGGGGCTACTATCATGGTATACACGTCACTGGTTTTGCCTCTACTATTACTAATTATTTGAGGTACTTATCGCTTCCTAGCATGAGTATTCAAAGTTTCTTTTTGTACTATGATTTTCACATGCCGTCAGGTTGATGCGTTGCCCATTTAGTAGTCACCGACTCTCATTTCCCATGGTTTTTCACGATTTTTATGCCTCTGAAAGCTTTTATTCGTGAGAAGCTTGTCTCTATATTTATCTCGGGATATATTTTATGTTATGCGTCATTGAGGGGTTATTCGTACCAATATTTCCATGGCGTTCCAGTACACCATACTTCTCTTCATTATTCATATCTGAATAGTGTATCATCTAATGTATCTCCTCTGCAAGTGAGCCTGTTTTTGTTATCTGGTATTCATCAAGCAAGTGTGATCGTGTTTTATCTGGCTTTTTTCAAGCGAGTGTGAGACTGCCATGAGGGAGTCATCCATGGGGGAGAAGTGCTTTATCCTCTCTTGGTTAGGGGAGCGTGAGATTTCCACCCAAAAAGTATACATGGGATAAATTCTTCTATTGTAGTGCGGGAGAGTGCTTCGTCCTTCAACCTCCATAATTTTTTAGACTGGTTTTTCAATTTTCTCTATCAACAATCTTCAAAATGGTGGGGTTCATTAAAATTGAAATTAGTAGGTAAAAAGTTTTTGTTCTACCATTGCAGTGTAATTTAATGGAATATTGGGTTTTCACGATGTTAGCATATATATATTAAGTTCTCCCATTCAACATATATATTTTATATAATGATATGAAGGTTTCCATTGTAAAATTTAACTATATAATAGCAGTATATCATCATTGTTTCTCATACAATGTTTTCACTTTATAATAGCAATATACAATAATTCTTTTCAATGTAATATAATTATGTACATATTTTCTATATTAAATATAAACTAGTTAGCCATTTGCAGTGTATGGGAAGTTGAGTAAGCTGCAAAAAAAGGCATGTATGACTTGGAAAATATATGATTATTAGATTAATTAAAGAGAATGGGGAGAAATAAATTGACATAGACTTTGGAGTAACAATTTAAAAACACGGACATAGATGTGCATAGAACTGCTTTTTAATCTCAAGCAATAATATGCAGATTCAACTGCTTCTAGCCCAAACCAATGGAGTTGTTTCATTGGATATTTACCCATTGGACCATGGATTGTGAAATCCACCTATGTTCAAAGGGTTTCTTCATTGTCAATTTTCCATCATCTGAATACAAAGACACCATACTTAGGGAGGGACCATGGTTCTGGGGATCCACTGGACTCTTCGCCACACCATGGTTCCCGGATTTTGATGCCAACACTATGGAGGTGACAAGAATGCCGGTTTGGGTTAGGCTTCACAACCACCTGCTTCATTTTTGGCAGGAAAATTTTCTTACCGGCATCGGTAACACCCTTGGCAGATATATTAAAACAGATACCCAATGCCTGGAGGAGTGTATTTTCTTTTTCGCACGAATCTATGTGAAAGTGGATTTGAGCAAAGGACTACCAGAGTGCATTCTATTGAATCATAGACAACAAATATGGACACAACACTTAGATTATGAGAACAAAGAATTTATATGCCGGATATGCAGGAACACGTGACACCTACAAAACACATGCCCGACAGCCACAAGATCAAACAGGAAAAAGAAGAAAACAGGTAAAGTTGCCAAAGGATGGAAATTTCCTTCAGAAGAGATAGAACAGCAGGAAGAAGAGGAATAACCCATCCCATAAGAAAGTAAACAGACAGACACTACTTTGGGCACATAAGAACAGGAAATGAAAGAACCCATTGACATCACCACCAAGCCACAGCCGGATATGGAGCCTAGGGCACCAAACAGTGGGGGAAATAAGAGAATACATAATTTAGACACATCAAACTCTGATAAGGACATTGGAGCACATGCGGAAGACAACCAACTCATCCTTATATCGACCACGCCAACACAAGGTGCTTGGCGGAAGGGTGAAAAGAAAAAAGGGAGAAAAGCCTAATTTTCTCCCATTGTAATCATTTATTTGCGGCATACTTGACTGTCTTGATTGACATTTACCAGTTCATGTAACAAGTAATTTTGTTTTTATAATAAAATTACGAATTTTTCCTTTGTGAAAAAAAAAAAAATTAAAAACACTTATTCCCATCACCGGACCTTTATTGGAAGACGCTTGCAAGGGGAAGCGTTTGTGTTTCTATGTATAGGTGTTTGTGTTTCTATGTATAATTGTTGATTTGATTTAATCGGGAGAAGGAATGTTTTCTAGCCTTCCAATCAGGTCGCATGATGTTTATACTCAATAGTTCTCATATTATTATAATAATGGATTTCTTTTCGGCTCCTCCCAAAAAATGGCGTCTTTATGGAATATAATATTTACTCCATGGATTCAATATTTACAATGTAAAATGTCCCTCTTTGAAAATAAATCCCCCAACTGCCACTTGTATCATTGTGCACCATTGATTTTGATGTTAGATGATTGAAATAACTTCTACCTTCAAATCTTTGAAAGCAACTCCCCCAACTGCCACTTGTACCATTGTGCACCATTGATTTTGATGTTAGACGATTGAAATAATTTCTACCTTCCTATGCCATTTCTTTGCAATGTTTCCTTTGCAACTTATGGTGCAATTGATAGTTAGTCATTAATTTTCAATCATGTACAAGTGAAAATAACAAAATCTATTTCGCAACTCCACTTATTTGTGCATCCTCAATTCATTTCAATGTTCTCTTTACCTATTTCAAGATTATACTAATTATATGAATATTGATGACGAAAGCCATGATACTTATTACTAGTTATTGAAATCAGCTTTGGTGTATTAGACTTTCAGAAAAGCTACAAGAAATGGTTTGTTTTATAATTATATTTCCATTAAAAAAGAAATAGAGATTTTTTTTTATCTTTATAATTTTGATAAATTAATAAATTAAGAATGTCCATATTATTACTAATATTTTAAAATTTTGATGTGAACATATACATGAAATTTAGAAAAAAAATACTTTTATTATTTAAGTTTTCATTATTACATTAAAAAAACAAATTATCTTATTTCGTAATACTTTATTTTTCAAATAAAAAATAAAACAAATATTTTTATTTCATAATACTTTATTTTAAAAGATACATCAGTTTTTTTATATTAAAACTATTAATTTTAATAAAAAAATCAATATACAATATTAATATATATTGTCCGTTTATTTAGCATATATTGTCAATTTATTTGGGGCATACAAATAATCTATTGCTAAAAATATAGAGGGTTTTTTCCGCGGTTTATCCTTCAGTGTGATGTCTTTATGGAGTAAAGAATGTCTTTTCTTTCTTCCTTAAATGTGATGTCTTGATGGAGTAAAGAATGTCTTTTCTTTCTTTAAATATACATGTGTGCCTTAGGAACTTCATTCTTGGTGGCCACCATAAATTTTTGGACATTTCATTTTTATTTCTTTCCTAGTACACTAGTGTTATCTACCTTGGATCAGGACCGAATTGTTGTATTTTTTTATAATTGAGTCAAAAAGTTCATTCTACAATCTAATATGAGAAATATGTGTAAGTATATAACATCCTAAAAAAATAATTAAAATAATTTTCATGTAAACACTACTATTTCTATCTCATAAACTATCTTTAATCGTGAACGTTAAAAATATCATTCATTCATTCATATAAAAAGAGTCTGAAATGTGACATAAATAATAATAAAATAAAAAAAATAAAAAAATAAAATATATATATATAATCGTACATCGCTAACATGGCTGACGCTACATTATTATGAAAAGCACAATGTTAAAGTTAAATGTAATGTGTGTAAACTTGTATAAAATAAAATGATTTCAAAATAAAACTCTAACGAGCCCCTATATATGTCATATATAACTTAAATTATTAATAAAGAAAAATTAAATTAAATTACTCATGTCAATCTTTAAGGAATCTCGTTTAACTTTCAGTCAATTTTGAAACTAATTGAATATCAGCTTAAAATCGAGCACCGATCACGTTATCAGGAATAATAATATATTTTTTATTTTTATATCAGTTCATGTTTTACTTTATAGCCCCTCTTTATTTAACTTGGTATTTTTATGTTGACCCATTTCCTTAAATATTAAGTATCAATATACTAATCTTATTAAGTATAATTTATACCTATTTAAGCTTAGTGACTTTATAAATATTAAATTGATATTATTGATATTTTTAATATTATTTCTTTATTTATAACATTATTTTAGGGTCACATTATATTAATAATTATATAATGTATTAAATACAAGTTATGAAGTAATGTAGTCTTTTAAGTTTAATTATTAATGTTGTTTACATTATATTAGTTTTTTATTATTATAATTTTTTTTTCTTTTAAAGTTTAGTTTAGGTGTTTAATTATAGTTGGTTTGTTTTAAAATTTTATGCATCTTTTTCTTGTATATCTATATTATTTTGTTTTGGATAGATCAAATTTTTCATTAATGTTTTGATGATGAACTAGATTGGTTAGTTTGAAATATCTATCCAAAAGTTGTTCATTGTGATTAATTTGGAAGATTTTCAGCAAAACATTATGAATCACAAAGGCCTAAACTTAGAAACATTATTGACATATTTGATGGTAACAAATTCCATATATGGAAACATAAGATGCAAGTGATTTCATTAAAAGAGGGCCTAGAAATTTGTTGATGCACTAAATCCTAAACCTATATATTCAAATACAACTACAAATTGAAAATAAAATGTAAATGATAAAAAAATCTAATATAAATTAACTTGGAAACATGATAAAAAATATAACCAAATTCAATTCCCTCTACCTCAGGAATAACCCTTTAGAACTAACTGGTCTTTCCATTTCTCTACTATGTCCTTTTTCACTCAACTTCTTCTTAAATACCCATTTTATATCAATGGAATTTCATCCACTTCACAGCTCCAATAGATCCCAAACCTCATTCTTGTCTAAGGCTACCATTTCTTCAACCATGGCAATTTTCCAGAGTTTTGCATCTTCTGAATCCACTGCCTCCTTGGCAATTCTAAAATCATCATCACTAATAGAAAAAGAAAATTTTGAATGGAAATCGGGTGGAGTATATTGTTTTGGTTGTCTTATTTCTTGAATTGATATCCTCAATTCTAGAGTATTTGGTTCTTATTCTTATTATTAGTGTTCTTTTGTAGAGGCAAAATCATCATCCTTCAATTTGAACTCTACCTTTTATGGTTCTTTCTCCCTTGGTTGGAATTCCTACTTAAAATCATCTTTGACTTTTTAAATACCACATCGTAACTATAGACAACCTTGAATATTAGTTTTTAAGTTCCAAAGCTTTTAACCTTTCACACCACCTTTATATTTTACTAAGGATACACTTTTAAGATTTCTTATCTAGCCTACTCATATTCTCCTTTTGGAACATCTAAATAAACATCACAAGCAAATAACCTAAGATGTTTAAGAGAAGGTCTCTTACTGGTCCATTTCACCCAATGTTGATGACAGTGATCTATTTACTAGGTAAAATGAAATATCCACTTCCTTTGCCCATGATTCTTGTCTCGATCTAGCACCACTAAGCATGCTCCTTGTTTTCTCTATCAACCTCTAGGTCATCCTTTGTAAAGCTCTCTTTTGCCAGGAAGTGTATGGAATAGTATGTTTCCTTGATGTACAAAATTTATTACAAAATGATTCAAATTCATTCTCATATAATTATCCATCATTATCTATCATTGGCACATTAATTTTCTTCTCTATCTAATTTTCCACACGAACCTTAAACTCTTTGGATTTCTCAAGTACTTCATATTTCTTTACAAGGAAACAAATACATGTATTCCTTGAGAATTCATCTATAAATAAGACAGAATCCAAAAATTTAACCTATACAAACAAAAATCATTAAAGGATGAAAAATAAATATTTATTCCTTAAATAATATATACTATTTAAATCTAAATACAAATATTTATAAACCATATCTCGTTTTTTTAGCTAATATATAGATAACATTTAATATGCAATATGTCATTGAAAACATAGATAAAAATAAGGAGTTGGAAAAATGGATGTGTATTTATTTATGTAGGTTTATCTAATGTGTTTGTCAATATGAAGTTAAAACCAAAGAAGCCAACACATCAAGCATGTAAAGGAAAAGAGGTAATTGCACCTATTATTTTTTAATATATATATTTTTTTCCATAAATTCATAACTATGCGTAATGAAGGCTCATAGGCCTATCCCTTTTATGTAAAACTACCAAATGGTACCTATAATACGTTTCAGGGTCAAGGAAACCATAAATAATGCACATTTCACAATTGTACACCTTGTTCATAGTGCCTAAAGACTAGAAATTTCATATTCATATGTAAGGCTCTTTTCTCATCATCAACCATGGTTTAAAACCCTAGACCCATCACCAATACTTAATGGTAGGAAATTCACAATTCAAGGCAAAATATCTCATAGAAAGGTCCTATGTGGAGTTTTCATTCGTATTTCATCATGCTTAAGCATTAAAAGATTTGGTAATTTCCTAACGCAATTTTTATGATTCCCTAATCATTAATAAGATATAAATATCCATCATTGTTACTAAAAGCATCATTGTTTCCCATGATAAACCATTCATTGTTAAACATTTCCTTAAAGATGTAATATGTTATCAATTAGAGGTGTTTTCCATGGTGATTGAGACACTTCGAAGAAATTGTTCAATGGAGGTATACACTACAAAGTAGATATCTTAAAAAATGAATTTCCTTCATCCCCTTGTGGATGCGCTAAGAACCATATACAAAGAAATTGGAGAAATGGAAAAAGCTCCCTAAGGTGAGTGCACATCTGGTGGGGTGGCCTCCTTGCATTGCCCTGATGGACATATATTTAATATGAGTGGTAGACCACCCATTAAATGGTGTTTTTCCTGCACTAGCATATAGCTACATCTACACAGTAATTTGGTCAGTTTTTGGGAGGGTGTTGTGATGATATCATTGATTGCATGGGATTCCAATGAAAAAAAATCATTCTAAAATGTAAAAGTAGGAGAACATAGGTAGTAATTCCGGTGATTAATAGGAATTAAATAACATATCATGACACAAGATAGAGTAATGGACATAGAGGAGGGAGGGTTTAAGCTCTCATTGCAATTTATTATGTTCAATGCCACTATTTCTAATGAGCACATCTATCCTTTTATGGTCCTACTATTAAGAGATTATAGGTTTGGAAGTAATAAAATTCATTGTCAATCCTACAATAGAAATACCACTACATGCAAGATTGGCAATAACTTTTAGCTAGATAATACTTAGTCTAGGGCGTACTACCTCTAGTTCATTGCAAAATTGGTGAAGGAATCACATGTTTGTTCTAATTTAGTTGTAAAAATTTTTCTATCAATTTTTTGTAAGATTTTTGGATTAATAATCTTTTAGATATTTATCCCCTCTCCAAGACTACTGATTCTACAAGTTGTGTTTTTTATCAATTCAAATTTTTTTTTTCCATTTGTTTCACTACATGCCTCTAATGTTTTTGGTTGTCCGGATTTCCCTAATCATTATTATGCTTGGTTATCCTTCTCCAACCTCCTAGTGACCCTCCCTATCTCCCCTCTTAGCGTTCCTTCTATCTCTCTTTTTCCTCTCCTAACTATATAAACTTTGTATTTGATTCCACCTTCCCTCGTCAGGATCCTAGATTCAATTCATCCCCTCCCTAGTATCCCTGGTTCATGGAAAGACCTTGTATCTTCTTTGCTTGAAAATGAGGTAGAAGAACACAACCTAACCCCTCCCATTACCCTAACCTTGCTTCTCCCTCTATTGGCCAAACACAATTCTAGTCAAAAACTCGAGTTTATATGCCTCGATGTACAGAAATTATCCTGGATGTAGTCCAGAGAGTAATATTTGATGTGGGAGAACACGCCTAAGAAAAAAAAAGGTGTATTCTTATAGTAAAGTGGATTGTGAAAAAAATGAATGGATACGTGATGTGTGAAACTCTACCAGAGCATGCAAGCCAATACTCTTTACTAGCATATTAAAAATCTCCTGGGAAGAGTTCTTATTGACAGAGTAGACTCTCGACAATAAATGGCCATATACATAGAATTATTTTTGGAGACGGTCGATACACTCAATGAGAAGGTCTCGGTTCTAGCAAAGGAATTGGAAAATTTTGATTCTCCTCTTTAGACAATCACAGTGAACTCCAATCATTAACTTCGGTTGACTCCCAAATTGAATGATGATCAAACTAGCCAAATATTTCAAGAATATATCAATGATAATGTAGTCATTATCATCTTTGTCATCTCATGGTTTATTTTATTTCCTGGTTTTACTTCATTTTTCATAGACAATTTGGTGAACTATAGAATAAGCAAGCATAAAATTTTTAACTTATGTTATTGGTTTAATTTTCTAAGTGACATACCATTAGCTAGCAATAACTATCTCTGAATACATTTCAACTTTTTTTAAAATGAGTATTTAAAAATATATATATATATTATTTTTCACATAGCATCATGTTATAATGTATGCTCATTGGATAAGTATAAGAGTTGGTAAGAAATATATTTGAATATTAAATTACATAGGTTATAAATTGTATATTTATAAATAATGAGGAAGTTAAGACTATAGATAGATTAAGGAAAACCCTAGCTATAAAATTTACAAACCTTAGAATATCCAAAGAGAAAAGGAAAATAAATAAAAAATTTGTGTTTGAATATACAACATCAAACATAAATTCTAAATAAAGAATTCCTTATAAAACATTTCACATATTAACACTAGATAAAATTATTTTTGAAAATTATTACAAAATAAGAATGTAGTTAATGAAATACAAAACTTGTTAAAATGAAAAAAAAATTGTAGATAAATTTGTATGATTTGAAACTAAAGAAGTGACAACTTATTTGTTAAAATTATTAGAAATATTAAATGATAATAAGATAAAGTTGCTAAATAAAAAAAGTAATATATATATATATATATATATAAGAAATATTTTGCTTTATTTTATTTTATTTATTTAGAAAGTAATTACAAGGTGTTTTCTTTGCCAATTTGAGATTAGCGAACATTGTTCATCTAACCAATCACATTTCTCCATTTTCGTAGTTCTAACCAATATTTTTAGCGCCCAAGATCTTTCTTTGTTGTGGTACCTAGATTTTTACGTCTTATTCTGCCCAATCAAGTACCTTGATGCCCTATCGCACTTGGATTTAGCCGTCTCCTCAGCCGGAATATTGTTCCACTCACTTTTCCAAGCCATCCTGTATCCATTAGTAACAGATAATACCGACTCTTCAAATTTTTGGTGGAGGAAACCCCACATTTAATCTTTCCACTCGAACTGGTAAAGGTTTTTTTTCACTAAACTTTTTGGCATCTATTCTATGCTCCAAATTATTCTTAAGGTTCGGTTTCTATTTGCTATGTGCTCCAAACCCTTCTTAATGTCCAACTTGAACACTTCCTCTCAAAACAGCTTGAACATTTCCTCTTTATTGTTTTGAGAAGTGAAAGTATCGACAGATGGAGGCACCAACCCAGACAATTACAAGCATTTAAAAATGATGGGCACCCATGCTTAGGCTTGAGTCTGAGCAGGTAGACAGGAGCATGATGATAGTTAGGAGAGAGGGTGAATTTGAAGTGGGAGAGGATAATTTCTCTTACATTATGGCGAAGCTCTGCCCTAAGCAGATTTAGGGCCCTAAGGAAAAGGGTATGTTCATCCCATCTAATGCTTTCACGCCCTCAGCAAACCATTGTGGGTTGAATTCGTTGGCATCTTCTCTTCATAATTCTTTGTCGTGATGGATGACCAACACCAAAATATACACAGACCTGCCCTTTAGTAACTTCAGGTCGCCCACCTTCATGTTCTCGATTGCCTCTCTTGGCTGCAGCCATTCCGGTGTGTACAATGGAAGTGATAGGTTCATTACCACACCTACCTTCATGCAATAATTCAAACTGTGTAGATATTATTGTAGTTTTCCTAAAAAATGTAAATTAATATAGTAAATATAATGTTAAAATGTTTCCTTAATCTGATAATTCTAATCAACTGGAACATTCATGAGATCAATTTGTGGCAGTTGCATCAATATACTTGTCTTTCCAAGTTAGAAAATGAGGTTAAAGCTCTTGCTCAGTGCCCTGTGAGGATCCCTGGTGCTACTGCTACAACACCTGCTCCTGTGGATTCTGAAGAGGATTGATTCTCTTTCCTGTTCTTAGTTTTATTTGGACTTGTTGCTCTCGGCTTTATGTAGGTTTCTTTAGTATCTTTGCTATGATTTTGGACATCCTTTGGTTATCGTATCATCTTCAGTATAGGCAGCTAAGACTCTTCTTATTAAGACTATTTATGTTCTAGATGAACTATTTTGAACTTAGATGGCCTAAATACCTGGTTTCCTACGAGCAGGTTGCGGCCTAGTTCTGTATTTTTTCCCCTTTTACCCGGCATTAATTAATAGAAAATCACAGGTACTACCTCAGCTTACAAAAAAAAAAGATTCACCCATGTGACTAGTCTATTGGGGTAGGGTCCTTTGCACTAGAACCCAGCATCTCAACTTGATGTAGCCCTTGAATTTGACGTTTGATCCTCCCAATCCTTGTTGCTGCATGGTAGTGAAACCTAGCAATATCTCGAATCTCTTTCTTTATTTGCTGCAGTTCTGCTACTACTATGAGTTACCTCCAGTGTCATGCATTCTTGCCATTGCTTTTGCCATGATGCATTTGAGCTTCGAGTATGTGTTCACCGATTGATGGAAGACTGAGACTCTTCCTCTCGTATTTCCTGGGTCACACAGAAAATCCAAAGTTGCCTCTTGCTTCTTTATGTCTTCTTCTTCATGGGAGCTCTCCCTTTCCCATCCAGGTATTGTATTACGAATTTGAATTGGGTTACCAGCTTCATAGAGGTTGGAGATGTTTTCAAGAACTTGTTTGGGAGTTTTCTTGCCACATTTACTTGGGCCCTCCTCCTTCTCGTTTGTTTGTTCTTGCTTTCCTTTTCGGGTACCTTTCCGTTTTCGAGATTGACCTCTCGCCATGACAGCTTGAGAATTTAATCGCCCTGTATAAATGTAAGAGATTATTGTATACTACAGAGCGAAGTTAATGAGAAAATTTTTGCAGGCAATGATGGAATCTTATACTCCATTACTTACTAGTGGATATTAGTTGGCTGACTGATATATAGCGTAATTGACTAACACGGTATCCTTGACAAAGACTTTTATAGAAAAAATTTGCAGCGGGTCGTAATAGCAGAAGCCTGCTATGACATTCCTACTCCAATTACGACTAGACTGCATACGAAGTAAAATAGACCTATTTTGGCCATATGGGAAGTTCAATTTTCGCTTTTCGATAATGGTATCCCGGGATTCATCTCTCGTAAGACGAATGCTAATGCAGTAAAATCGAAAAACCATATAACACCAACCTTTCTCCCTATCCACAAACCCTATCTTACATCTGTGACAGTGAATGTCCATGAAGTCTGTTTTGATGCTCGTGAAGGGGGTTTGTAAATAAAATTGAAAATAAAATCAGGAGTTTCCTACATGCATGACATACAACCCCGACTCATTGCTATTTCTAATTTTTTTATAGAGGTGCAATTGCTCTCGAGCTTCAAAATTTAAGTTGGAGCAGACCTTTAAATTACCTATGTATGGGCTACGGAAACATGGTTCAATTTCTTTAAAACCAGAACAATTAAAGATTCTTTTCAACTGAGAGACTAACTGCTTACAGGAAATAGCCATATTCTCACAATCACTGTTACCCGCCATAGGTAGAACAGAGAACTGATAAACGAAGGTGACGAGAACCGTTACATACCGTTTGACCAGTGGACGGCTTTGCTCCTCTCCCTCCACTTCGTTTAGCAGGTCTACTAACTGGTTGTTGATTACCTTCCTATCTTGTATGCTACCCTTATGCATTAATCTCCTCCTTATTCGGCATGGTTCCCCGGCCTTTTGTGACATCCACTGTTGGCCATCAGATTTTTCTTTAACCTCTATCATCTCCGAGTGTGCCAAGTACTGACATTCAACTGCTCCTTAATGTCTAGGACAGTTGATTAGGTACACACCCACGAACTCCATCCCATTCACGTGCATAAATTGAATTCTTTTTGTTATTTTAATAAATATATATATATATATATATATATATATATATATATATAATTTCAATTACAAGTAAAATGATGTTAAATAAATATTTTAAAGAAATATTATAATATAAATAAAAAATAAATATAAATATAAAACTGCAATAACGAAATTTGAAAATTTTCCAATGAAACTCACCATTTCGTATAAAATTGAATTTATATTGATTACTTTTTTATTTTGAAAATTTTCCATTGGAACTCACCATTTGGTATAAAATTAAATTTATATTGATTATTTTTTTTATTTTGACACGAGATTGTATTTAGCTTGGCATCTATTTAACAGATTCCTTATTTTCTTTTCTGTATGTTTTGTCATTTATTAAGTTTCTTTATTTTATTTAAATGACTGCAAATGGGGTAATATATATATATATATATATACTGGAAGAAAGGTTAGCAAGAGAAATGTAATTTCAGGATATATATATATATATATATATATATATATATATATATATATATATATATATATATATATATATATATATATATATATATATATATATATATATATATATATATATATATATATATATATACTTGAAGAAAGGTTAGCAAGAGAAATGTAATTTCAATTTGATATCAGGGTTTGGAGCACAACAAGTTCAAATAAATGTGATCAAGCCCCAATACGGTATCTGTACTGCATGGGGCCGTTATGATTTGCTTTCTAATTGTGGTGGCAGTTTTTTTTTGTTTTTGTTGGCCAAGACGATCACCTCCTTCTACGGACGAACACAAAGAGAATCACAACTAGATGTCATGGGTTGATTTCCAATTTGATGAATGAAGTGGAGAAATTGTTATATGGGTCTGGCGATTTAAATACGTGTTGTCAGGTTCAAGGCAATTATTAACAATAGCTACAGAGATTTAATTATGGCCACAATACGCAGAGGCCCTCCGTTTGTACCAGAGGAGCTTCAATCTTTCTGTCACAGGAATTATAGACACATCCACCCTGGACGTTTTGCGGGTGCCCAGATGCGGGAGGAAAGATGTTAGAGACGGCTTGCCTCTCATGCTTCTGCCCACACCGAAAATGAGATTATGGAGTCACATTGGCAACCGATTGGCTACCCAACTGGAGGTCCAGAAATGGGAGTGGTTGGGTAGTAAATGGAGGACCACAAGAAATTTTACGTACGCCTTCTCCAACTTCTCCAAGTCCCCCATCGTGTCCAGCGACGACATTAGGTCTGCAGTGGCTTCCGCCTTCCGAGCGTGGGGTGTTGTGGTTCCCATAGATTTCCATGAAACCCATGACTTTGAAGGGGCGAATATAAAAAAAAATAGAGTTCGTGGAGGGAGAGCATGGAGATGGGTATCCGTTCGACGGGCGTCTGGGCATATGTCGTAGGTGTTTGGACAACACCTCGACAATGCCAGGCTGTGGACGGTGAGCATGGCCATTACCGATGACAGTCAAACCGCCATGGATCTTGAGTCGGTGGCCCTCCATGAGATTAGGTTGGACCATTCCACTGCCAATGCCTTCATCATACATCTCGGTCTTGAACCCATAAAGGTAAAGCGCCAGTTGACCCTTGATGTTATTTATGGCCCTCGCAATTGGCAGCTCAATTATGAGATTCCACACCATCATCGTCCCTCTGATGGAGACTTTATGAAGAAGCATGCAAGAAACTTGCATGTTGAAACTATAGTAGTGGAACTATGCATGTTGAAACCTAGAGATCAACCAGTCTGATTCAATATGTGATATGATCCTAAAACCAAGCATTATCCTTAATTATGGTAAGTTTTTTGCATGTTAATCTACCGTATTGAGATTCATATGCTATGATAAGTTTCTCTTTCTTAGCATGAAATAAGTTAATTACCCTCTATACAAATACATTTAGGAGGATTGAAAATTTATCACCTTAGGAGTCATCAATGAAATCTTTTAAATGATATGTTTTTTTTAAATAATAGTGATTAATAGATTCACATTCACAAATAATAGTAATGAATTATCTTGATTATTAGTTAATAATTAAATTATAATAAATTTTATTATTAAAAAAAAATATTTTTCATATTTTAAATTTAATTAATACATAAATTAAATATTTAAAAAAATAATTGAATATGAATTTATAAGTAACTCATGTGATAAGCGTATGTTATATAATATTATGTGAATTATGATGTTCTTTTTTCAAATCTTATGCAACTTCAGGGTGAACTGGTTGTGTTTAGAAGTTATAATAGTGGTAGTAATAATGGTGGTGTGTGGGGTAGTTGGCTTAATTGTTAACTAGTTGTTATGTTATTTATTTTTAAAAGAAACTAAAAAATTTATTTCTTCTGAGAAAAATATTATTTGATGAACATAAATTAATTATGTTTTGTTGAAATAATGTTTAATTATGAAATAGCGGTTCCATAAAAAAGTTAAAAAACTGATGATAAAGTATTCCAAGAACTAGAAGTGGTTGAACATAAAACAATTAAAAGTACATCCTAGTGAGGAAAAGGGGTTATGTTCTATGACTAAAGAGAAGAAGCAAGAGAGTGATGATTCCTAAGCTAGTGGTGACCAGTGGAAATACCTAGCGTTTCTGAATCCTAGAAAAGAGAAGAGCACTGGACTTGGGGTCCCGAGGTCTCTTATGGAAATTTTTGTCAACCTACCCATCTCAGGTGTGGAGCATGGGGGGGGGAGAGGACACCGTCGCCTCTTTGATGGTAGGGAGGACATCATCAAGATATTTTGAGACTAAATAAGTAAATAGACTGCTGAGGTTAACAAAAATCGATATGCTATTTGGACAGAATTATTTTTAAAAGGGAAAATGTTCTTAAATTATGCAGTGCAAAATTTTACATAGAGAAGTATTGTAAATACAAATGATTATTATTATTTTTCCTGAAGAATAGAGAAAGTTACAGTAGAATTGTTATTATTGCTGAATGTGTGAACATTACATTTCTTGAGGTTCTTTATTGTTTAAGAAAGAGAAATATTTATTTCCTTAAAAATAACAAAACAGAAAACAACTACATTGTAAATAAAGTACCAGAGAAACTGCTAGTTTTGGGTCCATGATCGAGACCGTGGACCCAAACAGGTCGTTGACTGTATTATATGATATACGCGAACATGATAAGTGTTAGAAAACAACTCAGCGAATGGATGGTCCAGACACCTTGGAGTAAAACAGATAAAATCACCAAAGTAAACAAGAGGGTTGAAACCCCAATATGGACAAACTGCTACATGTGAAATATCGGAGAAAACTTATACTGTAGAGTCCATAAAACAAAGAATAAGGATGTAATGTCTACATAAGCAAACTCTGTGTATATATATATATATATATATATATATATATATATATATATATATATATATTTCCACTGTTAGAATTGTAGAAATAGCCTGTTATGGGTAAGATAATCGATAATATTATGATTTTGCAGTACAAACTAAAGAATATGCAAGAAGATGAAAAGAAAATCCATTTTAATTCCAAGGAATATCAATTGAAATACAATGAATAATAAATTCTCAAAGAAGTATACTGTCCTCAAGAAGAGACTGAAATATGTCATTAAACAATAGTCCAACAACATATTAACCAAACATCGCAAGACTGTATACAAAAAACAAAACTATATTTCATTAAGGGTTATTACTCTTAGTTGGGTCGAGGGTTTGACTACAATAGAGGAAAACAAAACATAAATAGTCGAGACCAATGCATGCCTATCAGCCAACAAGGCTATGCCTTAAACAATAAAGTTTGTACAGTAAATGTGTGGCATGCATCACTACTACATTTGGCGGAAATTCCGACACCTGTTTCCGACGCTTTTGACCAAATGTCGGAAATTTTCCCAAATTTTTTCCATCCCGCCCGAAACCGTCGCTATACCGACGTCTATAGAAAAGTGTCGCAATACCGACACTTAAAAATGTGTCGCAATTGCGACGTTTAAAGGAAGACGTCGCAATTGCGACACCATGGCCCAAAGCGTCGCTATTGAGACGACTCTAAACGTCGCAACTGCGACACAATATCTAGGTGTCGCCATTGCGACGTTTGGAGGCACCGTTCTAATAGCGACGCCTTTTCCTCCGTCGGTATAGCGACAGTTATTTTCGCGCTACATAAAAATACCAAACTTATATGGGCCCTACATAAAAATTCGAAACTTATATGCGCGCTACATAAAAATGTTTCGTATTTGTCGTAATAGCTACGTTTGATATCACGCGCACATTCGCTCTCTGTTCTTGCAGAACAGCATTTGCCCTTAGCATTCGCGCTCAGCTCTTGCAGAACAGCATTTGCCCTCAGCATTCGCCCTCAGCGGTCGCCCTCAGCTCTTGCAGAACAGCATTCGCCCTCAGCTCTTGCAAAATGGTAAGTTCTTACTGCAGGCCCTTCCTCCTATAGTAGGGTTGACTCTGTTTGGGTTTTTTTGGTCAATTCCATTGGATTGTGTTAGGCTGTAGGGTTCTCTGTAGATGTCAAGAGTCAAGATTCAATACCCTCTATTATCTTCATCACCCAATACAAGATTTAAATTTTTCCCAAAGAAACGCTTATTAATTTGGCGGCCATTATTTCTCCCTGCTTTAAAAACCCTACATTTAAATGAAAACAAGCATTGCATTTCAACTACAAAAATCTATTAGTGTTCAAATGTACATGTGTGCTACATTAACGTCTGATGTCACGCGCGCATTCGCCCTGCGCTCTTGCAGAACACCATTCGCCTCGGCTCTTGCGAGCAACGTGCATGCAGGCTCTTGCGAACGACGTGCTTCTGGATTTTCCCTCGGCTCTTTGAACGACGATAGCTCTTTCGAACGACGCATTCGCCCTCGGCTCTTGCGGAAACGGCATTTTGCCCTCGGCATTCGCCCACCGGCGGCGTTCGCCCTCGGCTCTTACAGAACAGCATTCATCCTCAGCGTTCGCCCTCAACTCTTGCAGAACAGCATTCGCCCTCGGCTCTTGCAAAATGGTAAGTTCTTACTGCAGGCCCTTCCTCCTATAGTAGGGTTGACTCTATTTGGGTTTTTTTGGTCAATTCCATTGGATTGTGTTAGGCTGTAGGGTTCTCTCTAGATGTCAAGAATCAAGATTCAATACCCTCTATTATCTTCATCACCCGATACAAGATTTAAATTTTTCCCAAAGAAACGCTTATTAATTTGGCAGCCATTATTTCTCCCTGCTTTAAAAACCCTACATTTAAATGAAAACAAGCATTGCATTTCAACTACAAAAATCTATTGGTGTTCAAATGTACATGTGTGCATCACTTGTGTAGGGTATTCCTTTTCCACTTTCACATTATCCAAGAATGTGTGCAGTATAGTTCATATTTTTTGTGATTTAGATTATCTTGAAAAAGGAAAGGTAAATTATTTCCCATGGAAAAAGAAGGTTTTCCCTTTTTATAGGTTGTTTGGACTTACATGGAAAAATTTGTGGTATGCCTTTCATATTATGTAGTTTAAATTTGAATTAACAGATTATTCTACATGAAAATATAATTACCTATGTGATGTCCTTCATCACTAATTAAAATTATAGGGTTTCAATTTCCTAGACTCTAACTCATCTGATGCTAAATTATAGGTTCTCATTGATGGATCACTCTTCCATTGATTTCCTTTCCCTCTGGATCTTGTCATACTTTAAAAGTCATCAATGATACATATATTATTTCAGGTATCCCAAAAGGCTTTATAGTAGAACATATTGTGAAGTTTTTTTGACACTTGAGGATTCTTTTTAGAACTGCAACGCGGTCTATGCTATTGAGTTATATATCAAGCAACTTGTCCTTAATAACCACACTATGAGGTAGGTTCAACCAATTTGAACTTGTTGGGACATAGCATATGAAGTTGTGTGATGAGTCCATATCACAGGTCTATTATGGTGAAAAAAGTGAAGACACGTAATGATAGTTATTATGTTAACATTACTAGAAACATTTTCGAAATTATCCATGCTATCAAGATGTCAAAATTCCAAGGATTAGGTGTCAATACTCGTAGCTAATAGATAATAATAATAATATAAAAAAAATCACAACTTTATTCTTGAAATATGATTGTTACACATTGGTAACCTATTTCATGAGTTACTATCACCCAAAGATTGCAAAACAAACTTAAAATATAAATTAAACCAACATGAGAATCCAACTAAGGGTTTCTCGACAAAATCATGCCATAACCTGGCATTTTGAAACCCAAATTTTAATCCATCATAAGTAATACAATGCAAACTCGGATGGATTTTCAATGCATGTTTGCATGCTACACTTATTCTCTGTCTAGATATCATTTTTTAAATGGAACCATTAGTCAAGCCCACAGTCCTTTTTATGTGAAAAATTTCAGCTCTATTTGAGCTCTTTTTTGCTCCACCACCTCCATAAACCAGTGTTACATGGGATCTCGCCCCCCCACCTAGGGGTCTAGATTCCTCGCCCCCTCGCGCTCCGGGGTCTTGGGGACTTCTAGGGGATGTTTCCCTCACGCCCCCTCACGTCCCCTCACCGCCCCTTTTAGTTTATGGTTTCGTGTTAAAAGTTGATGTGCCACTTAGCATATTTGAGAATCCAAGTGATTTTGATTCAGATGGTGACATGGTTGATCTTGATATATTTGTGTGGAAGTTGGATGCAGAGACTAGTGGGGCATTAACTTGAGCATTTATGCTCATTTATCATTATGATGATATCATTTGATATTCATATGTTATGTTTTATTTTTTATGTTTCAGACATAACTTATTTGTGTTTAAGTTTTATGTTTCAGACTTGAGTTGTAAACTTCAGTTTAAACTCTATTTTGAATCTTGATATAATATGTCACATGATATCTTAAACTTTATTTTCATTGTACATTGTTAGTAGTTACATTAATGATTATATGGTTACAAACTTACAAACTTACATGCATGATTGTATGATGTATGTTTTAACTTTTAACTTTTAAATTTGTTTCAATTATATGATTCATCATTCATCGATTTGTAATTTTATCATTTATGATTTATCTTTCATGATGCAAGTGTATGATGATTGTATATACATTCCTTGAAAAAATATAGTTACATTTTAAATATTAAATTTTATAATTTTTATGACCCCGACGTCCCCCCACGTTTCCTGAAAATTGGTAGGGAGCTTTTGCATAGGCCGCTCCCGCGCTCCCTCGTCCCCTCGCTCCCACCTCCAGGGGACTTGGTGGAACATTGCCATAAACATGTGCAAACATATATCATGATCTTGGAATTCCATTACATATGTATGTGCCAATGTTCCATAATCATGCCCCATCATCAATTTAAGAAATTTCCATTGAATATCAAATTATGGAGGGGGGGAACTTTTTGCTGCAACATTTGGCTCAAAATCGGGGACCATCTCCATATGAGGTGAATGAGAACTATAGATATTTGAAGAAGTAGATTAGTGCCTTTTCCTCTGGCCATGGAGTCATATACAGTCATCCATCACAAAAAATTTTCTTTGTTCATTCTCACCTTGAAAGTTGCAAAAAATCATGCCCTAATTGAAACGACACTAAATTTGAAAGATATAATAAAAATGCAAGCTAGAAGTGCCCTATTAATACAAGGGGAAAACCTTCCTACCTACCCTAACTGAGATAAATTTTGATTGAATAGGAAACATGATATTTCCTATGGAGTTGATCCAACAACTTGTTAAATGTATGGGACTAAATCATGCATTTGATTTCCAGGGAAGCATGCGCATGAAGAGAAAAAGTGCAGAATTAATGGAAAATCCATACATGCCACTTATAAAAACTACACCGAAAGGTCAAAAAATACTTAAGACCTTAACTTAATTTGAATCCAAAAATGACAAAACAGGATTAGTGAAAACACGAGAGTGGTGTGGGTGAACAACATAAATAAAAAGTGAAGATACCTTTCCCAAAGATGCCTTTGTCACCGTTGTATGAAAACATGTTTTCCTTTCCCTTTATACATGCAAGTGAATGCATTATAGGTATGGTGTTTTCCCAGAATAGGAGAAGCCTACTTAAATATATCATTCGTGGATTGAATGTTTGGGTGCCTTAATGTGCAATGACATGTTTCCAGGACCGAATTCAATGCAAGGCATATTTGAAACTCTAACTCTGTCTTCCGGTGTCTTATTAGAAATTATTTCAGTTTTCATTTTGTGTTTTCAAGTTAGATATTGTTTTCAAGTTTTTACATTTACAATTTTATTGCAATGTGGCAGACTGATCAGAGCAGTGCAGGAACAACCCCGAGACGGGATGATCGCGGAAAGAGGCCAGTGGAAGAACATGTAAAGTGCCAGCATTGCTCTATCTTTAGGTATTTTAGTTATTTACATAATTGAAATAATATTAATTTTGTTCAAATATGCAGACACCTAGCCATGGTACGCCTAATGATTCCCTCTTTGAGGAAGAGCTTTCTTCATCCCTATCTCCAGTGTTGTTGTTGCAAAAAAAGGCACGATATGCAAGGTCGGAATTTAATGCTTTGATAGACGCGCCTCAAACACCTGAAACAGAAGAGAGGATACAACATCTTATGAGGCAGCTAAATAGATATCAGGTAATAATAAAAAGTCAAAAGGATATTTTTTTTGTTCTGCATGAGATGAATTGTGATAGTTTGATTTTTAATTTTTACATTGACTAAACTAACAAAAAGTTCTTTTGTATGTAGCGTTTTATGGCATTTGCTGAACCCGGTGTTGGTGGTAGTGGGACACAAGGGCAAGAGATTGCCCAACAACCCTCTCGTACACCTTCTACTCCTTTAGGTGCTAGCCAAGAAACACACCATGCCCAAGCTGACACCCAGCCAACTGCTGAACGTGTTGGCAATGATGAGGCTGATATGGCCAGCTACATTATTGCGTTTCCTGGAGCTACACGTGTCAGCTCCACGGGGACCATTAATGGCACGTTGTTGGTGAACGATGAGGGTGTCCCTATAAAGCATGTACAACTCCCAGGTAAATTTTAATATTTTAACTATTTCATGTACTTTATCTAAAACATATTTATCATGATTTTTATTTTTAAATTAATGATAATATCTTCTTTCTCTTTTGGTTTTATTCTGTGTAGGAAACAATGAGTTCTACAGGATTCTGGAGAGCCATGCGTTGGTAATTTTTGGCCCAACCATACGTACATGGTGGAATTCCCAGAATTCCAACCTAAAAAAAGAACTTCTAGATTATCTAGAAGCCCTTTTTGGGGTCGGCACATTTGACAGAAAAGCGGTGGCTCAGGTAGCCGGCAAATATTTGAAATATACCAAGGACACCTATAGGACGCAATTGCAATTTAACCCTAGATATGAGCGTCCTCTCGCAGTTTCAGAGAGTGAGTGGAGAGCACTCATCCATGACGGAAAAGAGAAAAGGGCAAAGAAAGAAGGAAAAATGCCAGCTGGACCCGCAAGGTAAATTACAACTTTAATTCAATAGCTTTAATTTTCTTTATGTCTAAAATAAAAGTGTGCTACGTCATATCTGACTTCAATCTTTTGATGCTAGGTTTCCTGACACCTCAAAGGCAACCGAAGCTAGGATTGAGAAAAAGGGCCATCACAAGCTCGGCCGGGGTGGCTACTTGAAATTAGCTGCAAGAATTGTAATTAAGTAGCTAAACATCTTATAATTAATTGTATCGCCTTCCAACTTTTTTTTAATCCTATCAGATATGATTAAAAATACACAATCATATATAATGTAGGGTGATGACTTCGGAACAATAACTACAGAGGAAGATAAAAATATCGCTTTCCGTTTTGGCTATCAAGCTGTAGTTGAACGTCGCAGAAGCTTGGGGCAGGTCCCAAGATCTAGAATGCCTGATAAGGTAAAACATTAACCTTTCAATATTTTGTTTTCGTCCATAAATTTAATGTCTAACAACTTTGTTTAAATCAGGGGAGCAGCACTACCGACGAGGCAAATAACCCAGTTTTAGAGCCAGATGTAGATGATCCTCACGTGCAACTTGATCATTGTAGTGGGGACCAGGCCGACAATGCTACTATCAGTGAGGGCCGTGACGGTAATTAATTTCCACTTATAATTTTTTCTAATTATACCTTGATAGTTGTCCTTATAACGTTTTTTGTTTAAATGACAGAGAATGTTTCCCTTGAGGATCTTACCACCAGAGAGGAAGACAGGGCAACAGTCCCAACGGCGACAACTGGTGCACCAGGTAAATAATCTCATTGCAATTTTTTTTATTAATATTGCCGAACTAGTTCAATGATATTTAAAAAATGATAATTAAAATTTAATATTATCTGTTTTTGGAGGCGATGCCCCGTCACTGGATGAGACCAGACATCGTGACAATGCAACTAGGTCAGCGGCGACAACTGGTGCACCAGGTAAATAATCTCATTGCAATTTTTTTTTTATTAATATTACCGAACTAGTTCAATGATATTTAAAAACTGACAATTAAAATTTAATATTATCTGTTTTTGTAGGCGATGCCCCGTCACTGGATGAGCCCGGACATCGTGAATACGCAACTAGGTCAGCAGTGCGGGTTGAAAGGCACGAAACAGGAGCAGAGCACGATGATATTGATGATGTAATTAGGAGCTTTAAAAATAGGAAGAAGAAAAAGAAAATTTGAAAATGTAAAATATTGTATTATTATAAGACAAACGTTACCATACTTGGAACGTTTTTTTGCGTTATATAAAAAACTCATTTATCATACTATTTTTATGTCAAGCATTAATTGCAATGTTTCCTTGCGTACTTTTTGTTGAATTGTTTTTTTTTAGTTATTGAATATTTTTTTTTATGCTCATGAAAGTAAAAAATGAAATATAGATTGGGTATTGGGGAATTGAGAGTGATGTGAGGGGGGGGGGGGAGGGGCCATAAGAGCTTCCACCTTCACGTGGTTGGCCCTGTTTAGTAGAGAATAATTTATTGGAGCGATTTAATCTTGGAGTAAACCTCCCTCGATCCAACATAGCAACAAAAAAGTCACTGTTGACTTAGTTGCTACTCTTTCAGATCGTGGGAGGCTTGTTCCAAGTTCATGCGACTCCAATAAATTGTTCTTGAAACGAAGAGGAGCTTATTCGGGTATGTTTTGACATTTTCAACATATGTTCTAACATTATCATAAGAATGCATCTTAGAGTAAAAAATACTACATCAATTACTTGTATTTATTGTATAGATAATTATGGATTTTGATTGCCTTGGCAGTGCAGGTACAAATCCTCTTGCATCATGAGCAATACAACTTGTCAACCAGGGTCATGTCTAGGATATTTTTGCTCGTGCGCTTGACCAGGTTCGTAATGTCACATTTTGTAAGTTCCTTTACAGTTCATAATTCAATATTAAGCTTGTTCATGATTATTATCTAGGTTTTTTGTATGTGTTTTTTCATCTATTTGATTGTAAGCAACTATGCATGTTTTCTGTTGTTCACTATGATTTCTCCCATTACCACTCCCAGGATGAATCTGACTTTATTGTTACATAGGTTACTTTATTGTTACTATGATTTCTCCATTTACGATTTTATAGGTTACATCATGTAAAGTTGTCAATCTCAGGTTGGTGATGAGCTTTAGTTCTCCAGATTTGGGGCTTTTCTGATATTTTCTCCCTCATGTCATTCCTGCATCACCTCGTTGTTTGAGCATGCCAATTGTCTACCACTTGTACCAATTGGCACATGTCAATCTCTGAGTGGTGCCACATTTCACCTATTTTCGGTGAGAGTTTAGGGTTTCTCTAACATAGCTTCAGAAATCCGATTGAGTGCCTGCTTGAATATTGTCACATAATACTTATGGTTTGGATTGATGAGCATGTTCTGAATGGTTGGTTGATTCATAAGAACCACCCATAAATCTCCCTTCCTCTAACACACAGAAAATAAAAATTTCTTTGACAGGAGACAGGGTTTCAATACTTTGAAAACAAACTTCTATTCCCTTCAATAACTCAAAAAAAAACTATTACACTACTTCCTCACTGAGAGGGATTACAAAATTATGACTGCTACAAAACGCAGTGCATAAAACCAACTCACTGTCTGTTCAAAACAAACATACTCTGTCTCTAAAACACTCTGATGTGTTTTTCCCTTTCGCACTGCTGTGCATACACACTTAAAAAGTTACACTCAGTTTTTCACTTTTTACACACTGCTATGTAATAAAAAATTTACGTACTGTCTATAAAAAAAACTACCAAGCTTTTTCGACCTTTTTATTTTTATATGCCGGAACATATATAACATATTATAATAAACCCTCTTTTAAAAAAAATAAAATTAAAACTAAATTCTATGGCCCACCTTTCATTTCGCATATGATATATATATAACATATGTTTAAAACATATGTATATATTAAACTATCAAAACATTAAAGAACCCTTTCCGTCGGACTTCAAAAGTCTGAATAGATTGAATTTAAAACCAAATTCGCGTTCCAAAATGGGATGCTGACGTCTGCCTAATTTTAACTCGAATTCTCAATCCAATGTGCCCTATAAAAAATTCGGGTCCGATTTTCAGGTTTTCAGATTCCCTTCAATTTCATGCGATCCAATATTAATGCTCCACTTGTCCTCCTTTTGAATTTACAAAGCTGTCGGGTAAATTTCTGTTTGTTTAATTTCTGGTTGGTGAATTGCGTTAATGCTGGCTGTTGTGTTTAAATACAATCCTGTACAGAAATATGGCTGTGGCCGTCTACAAAAAAAACTTGCGGGAATTTTAAATGCTGAATTAAATTTCTGGATGGCATGCAAGCAACCTCCAAAAAAAAATGTTGCTGCTGCATCCGTCCTTCTGCTGCAGCAGTTGAAGTTAAAATTCAACAGCACAGGGTTTAATAAGTGAGGGTGTAAAGGTAACTTTTTGTCGATAGTACTGGATTAAGATCATCTATTCATTTTTGTAGAGTCTTATGGTGTTTGGTTTTTTAGTTTTGGGTTGGGCTTATTGAGTCTAAGATAGTTTTTGAGTGAAAAAATTGCTATCAGGTATTAAAAAAATTTGGTTCTTTTATCAAAATTTATGAGCTTGTTAGGAAATACAAAACTGACAATGGTTGTATCTTAAATTTGTGGAAAATAATTTGAAATGAAACCTTTTTGTTTAGGTTGTTGCAGCAGGTGCAAACCCCATTCAAATTACTAGGGGCATTGACAAGACAATAAAGGCCCTTATTTCAGAACTCAAAATTTTGTCAAAGGAGGTAAACACTTGCCTTTTGAGTAGGCTGGTTTTCCTTTTTGCTGATGGTTTGGTGTATCTAATTGAATTAGTTGCCTAAGGTATTTTTGGTTGCAAACTCCTTTTCATTTTTCATACAGTATTGGCCTTGTGGAATACATTTGATTGTGTGGTCTTGTTAGATCTACAACATTTTTAGTTGTTTAGTCTTATTGCCGAGGTGCACTTTTATTATGGAAATAGTTGATGCAATATTGTCATTTAATCCTTACTGCAGGGTAGCATGTTGAGAAGTTTCTTGTGAAACATTTGGTATTCAAAATGACACTTGATCCTATACAACATCATGCACTTTACTTCAAAATTCATATTCAAAGTGTGCCAGACAATTCTTGCAAAATTTCAAATATTTATGTTGTTTTAAACCATTATCTTTTTCATGTATTGGATGCTGAAAATGTGAAAAAGACTTTAGTATGAAACCAACTGGTGAATAATTTCCAACAAAAAAACCACTTCCAAGACATGATTTAGAAGTAGAACATATGTACTTATGAAGCATAGAAAGATATCCTTGATGCATTGTCAATGTTTGGCTAGGGTTATTTTTGGAGAAAATAACTCCTTATTCCTAGAATAGTGATCTTCAATACAAGTAAATGCCGGAGAAGAGAGATCATCGTGTGACGCAACAAAACTGAAATTGGACCCCCAAGGAGAGCTGGTGTGTCTACAATCGCTCTGTCAGCATTTTCCCTTGGTGTACCCCGTTCTTTTCCTCCAGCCTGAGTCTTAATTGACTTCTTCTTTCTTCGGGTTTATTTATCAAATTCGTAGAATTTGACAAATAAATACTATCCACAATGGTTGGACTTTAATTTATATTCCCGACTTTATATTATCTCCAATCCTTATAACCAATGTTTAACTTTCAACACTTTGTATTTATACTCCACGTTTCTTTTTAAATAAATAACTTGTAATGAACTTTCGACTCTATATTTCACCACCCAGCCTTACAACAATCACGCTCCAGACTTATGCTAATTATTCGCCAATCGTTTAATTAAACAATTTCATTATACTCCGGCCCCACCTATATATATCAATAACCAATCAAACACTCGTATCGTACCTGGCTATCCTCTGCACACCTTAGTTAACCTCCAGGCAAGTTCAACGTGTGACCACCATCCGATGGCCCTTCTCCAAATCAACGACTCTTGGCAATTTCGCTCGGCTTCCAACGTCGGGCTTTAACGTGCGATGGCGTGGGTTAAACGGTTGTTTTCCGGGGTCACTTTGCCACGTGTCGCATTCCCTATGGAATCGCTCGCGAATAGGAAATACCGCCTACTCCGCAAAAGCGGTGCGATATGGGCAACCCACTTTTGTGATTCCGCTCGTGGTTTTGGTAGAGGGCTTGACCACGGGTGCATGTCTGGTTCCGCTATCCTTTTGTTTGTTAACTCATGTCCAATCCTTGGGTCAGGTTCCGAAAGCACAACAATTTTGTCTCTTTATTAAGTGGGATTTTAATATGTGTATTATCAAAGAAAACCAACACAAATTTTATAAGATGGGATCGAACAAAATTGTTCTTAAGTCGAGCCCGTCGGACTTCAAACGGCGATAAACCATAATTCAAACCAAATTCGCGTTCCAAAATAGCCTGCTGACGTCGGCCAATTTTGTGACGCGAATTTCTTATCAAATTCGCCCTAATATTTTACGGGTCCGAATTTCCACTGCGCGAGCGGCCCAAACAAAGATCCGCTCCAATCAATTTTTGCCACGTGTCCTCAATAAAAACTTGCTCTGCTCCCGGCTGCGGGTGCATTCGATGGCGTTTAAGGTGATGGGACATGGATATGGTGATTTCATATCATTCGCATTAACATTTAACGCTGTTCAATTAAGTTCAAATCGCATTAATTAATTTTTAACATCGTTCAAGACCCATTCTCCACTCGAGCGATTCCGCACGCTCTCCAATTTGATCCGGCCTTTCGGCTCTCATTATTAATGATCGTAGATTCACTATGACGGCGTCCTTTGATCGTACTGCGTACGGTCGACACACAAACAAAGGCGAGTCATGGTTTTTCGTACGTTTTCGTTGTTGGATTACACCGCTCGGTAACTGTGACGATAAGGAGAAGTGGCCAGCGGAACTTCTGCCTAGACTTTGCTGCATATTTCCATTTCTCTCGGTTCTGTCTCTGTCTGTCTTCCTCTGTTAATTGGAATTCTGCTTCTTCGTCTCTTGTGCCCACTGCGCTTGAGATTGCACCCATGCCTCGCGTGCGTCATAGGATGCGTTGCCGCAGGGGGAGCACTAGAGGTCAATCCCGGCGCGCTCCCTCCAGCACCTCAACAGAGATGACTTCCGGCCAGTCCAGTGATTATTACTTAGGTCGATATCCAAATATTAGGAGTGGGCGGGGTCGGCTTGTAGCATCTGGCCACCGTATGGATTCCCCTGCTCCTGGCTTCCCCACCGCTAGTTCACCTTCTCCCACGACGCGCACTGCGCAATTTTCCTTTGATTGCTCTCTCAACCGCCCGCGAATCACAGCTGTAGTCACTGTGGTCTTCCGCGAGGAGGCCCAAACGGAGGAAGAATGCACCCGTCCGGCGGGTCTGAGCTCAGAAAAAGCCGGCCAGCATTCGGGCCTTCAGGAGGGGAGCCGTGGCATGCATGTGGAGGTAGAACCTAGCGATCCTAGACCTTCCGAAGGATGGTGCCGAATCGTGGAGGAACCAGCGGAGGAGTAGTTTGGTTAATTTATTTTTCTTGCTTAGCAGGCCCAGTTAATTGGGCTGCTTTTAGTTTATTTTACTGTGCTCGACCTTTAAGTAATATTTTTGAATTCTGTAAATTAAACGTTCAAGACTGGTTTCCCCGTATGAGGGCAGTCTTCTGAATTTTTTGATTTTTTGATGACAAATTTGCCATGAGTATGGCCAAGCAATGTTTTTGACTTCGGTGTAATTTTATTCGCAATGTTAATAGATTAACTTTACTTTGAATTCTCACATGATTAGCGTTTTTCTTGATCTGTTCAAGGATTTTGGGTGCTTTAATTTGTATTTGGAACAATGGACGTCGGTACTCTATCTGTTGCTTTACTGTTCTACATACTACTATTTCACTTTCTTATAGATGCCTCGGGCATATTTGAATGCTTTCTCAGATTGTCGATAATCTCCATGTGGACCGTTACCGGATTTTATATCATGTCCCTGTATGTGACATGGGGTATTTTTCTATCATTGTCTGGGGTGGGACTTCCACTTTTCTGGATGGATATTTGGGTTCCAATCTTCAGATGTGAAAATGTAATGACTTCATGGACTGTTTTACTTCATATAATATATTCAAAATAGCATTTTTTTCTCTTCTGAAAAAAAAATGATTAATGTTTATCATTCTGCCTTCAAAACTAGCGATGCTGGTCTATGTTGCTGGTTTATTGATATGGTCTGATGGTCTTTTTATATTTTGGACATATCACACTCCTCACATGATTAGCGTTTTTTTCTGTTGCAGGATTTTGGGTACTTTAATTTGTATTTGGAACAATGGACGTCGGTACTCTATCTGTTGCTTTACTATTCTACATACTGCTATTTCACTTTCTTACAGATGCCTCGGGCATATTTGGATGCTTTCTCAGATTGTCGATAATCTCCATGTGGACCGTTACTGGGTTTTATATCATGTCCCTGTATGTGACATGGGGTATTTTTCTATCATTGTCTGGGGTGGGACTTCCACTTTTCCGGATGGATATTTGGGTTCCAATCTTCAGATGTGAAAATGTAATGACTTCATGGACTGTTTTACTTCATATAATATATTCAAAACAACGTTTTTTCTCTTGTGAAAAAAAATGATTAATGTTTATCACTCTGCCTTCAAAACTAGCTATGCTGGTCTATGTTGCTGGTTTATTGATATGGTCTAATGGTATTTTTATATTTTGGACATATCACACTCCTCACATGATTAGCATTTTTCTCTGTTCAAGGATTTTGGGTACTTTAATTTGTATTTGGAACAATGGACGTCGGTACTCTATCTGTTGCTTTACTATTCTACATACGGCTATTTCACTTTCTTATAGATGCCTCGGGCATATTTGGATGCTTTCTCAGATTGTCGATAATCTCCATGTGGACCGTTACTGGGTTTTATATCAAGTCCCCGTATGTGACATGGGGTATTTTTCTATCACTGTCTGGGGTGGGACTTCCACTTTTCTGGATGTATATTTGGGTTCCAATCTTCAGATGTGAAAATGTAATGATTTCATGGACTGTTTTACTTCATATAATATATTCAAAACAGCGTTTTTCCTCTTGTGAAAAAAAAAATGATTAATGTTTATCACTCTGCCTTCAAAACTAGCGATGCTGGTCTATGTTACTGGTTTATTGATATGGTCCGATGGTCTTTTTATATTTTGGACATATCACACTCCTCACATGATTATGATTAGCGTTTTTCTCTGTTGCAGGGTTTTGGGTACTTTAATTTGTATTTGGAACAATGGACGTCGGTACTCTATCTGTTGCTTTACTATTCTACATACTGCTATTTCACTTTCATGGACTGTTTTACTTCACTGTTGTAAGGTTTTGGGTACTTTAATTTGTATTTGGAACAATGGACGTCGGTACTCTATCTGTTGCTTTACTATTCTACATACTGCTATTTCACTTTCATGGACTGTTTTACTTCACTGTTGTAGGGTTTTGGGTACTTTAATTTGTATTTGGAACAATGGACGTCAGTACTCTATCTGTTGCTTTACTATTCTACATACTGCTATTTCACTTTCATGGACTATTTTACTTCACTGTTGTAGGGTTTTGGGTACTTTAATTTGTATTTGGAACAATGGACGTCGGTACTCTATCTGTTGCTTTACTATTCTACATACTGCTATTTCACTTTCATGGACTGTTTTACTTCATATAATATATTCAAAACAACGATTCTCGTCTTTTAAAATTTCAATTTTTTTTTTTTTTAAATTGAACCCTCCGTCGGTCTACCGACGCCTTGTAGACGTCAGAACTGCGACAACCGAGAAACGTCGGAAGAGAGACAGTATGAAAACATCGGAAGAGCGACGTTCCAAACGTCGGACCACACATCGTCGGCATTGTGACATCTTACAGACGTCGGAAGAGCGATGTCCAAAACGTCGGACCACGTTTAGTCGGAATTGCGACGGTTTACAAGCGTCGGAAGAGCGACGTCCAAAACGTCGGACCACATTTAGTCGGAATTGCGACGGTTTACAAGCGTCGGAAGAGCGACGTCCAAAATGTCGGACCACGTTGAGTCAGAATTGCGACGGTTTACAAGCGTCGGAAGAGCGACGTTCCAAACGTCGAACCACATTTCATCGGAAGTGCGACAGTTTACAAACGTCGGAGGCGCGACGGTTTGTGAGACGTCGGAAGAGTGACGCTTGTTCGGAACGACGGAAGAAGTGTCGATAGTGCGACACTTTTTACGTGCGTCGGAACGGCGATGGCATGAAAAACCACGGTTTTTCCACCCCCGAACTGTCGCTCTTGCGACGACTATGTGTCGGAATAGCGACGAATTGGCCGTCGGAATTTCCACCAAATTCTCTAGTGCATGATAATTCTCCCTTTGCATGAACCCTTAAAAAAATAACAAGACTAGCAATATAGACGGCTTAAAATTCCTTTACGGGAAAAAGAAAAATTCACAAGGGCTGAGAAGCTAAGAGAGTCAAGACTCTGTCGTGGAGAGTTAAAAATCCCTTTTTTATGACAGTCATGTACCTACGAAAATAACGATAAGTTCATCGTGGTCGAAGAAATCCACAAAAAGAAGTAAGGCAGAAAAGCAAGCAGTACTGAAACTACGCCATGAAGTAGATGAACCTATACTTGTTTCACAAGAGAAACAAAGCAGGTAAGGTTAGAAATTATGCAGTGGAGGAAAGAAAGTGAAGCATAGAATTTATGTAAAATCTTGTGAGTATAAAACCCACCTTACCCTGCGTAGAACTCTGCATATTAGTAGAAACTCTGCACCGAAATGTTCATTCGAACAAGTTAATAAAACAACTCACTACTAGATGACAGAAGGAAGAGCAAATAAGATGCACAGTGACACGTGGAGAGAAGGTAATTGTCACGGAAGGAAGGAGAAACCTGAGCGTTGAAGGATGCGTTGTTGGGGAGGAAGCTTCCGGTACTTGGGAAACTCATCACATAAAACCACTGAACTTCCCATACAACCTGCACACATGGTAGGTGGATTATCTCCACTTCCATGTCCCTGCAATGAAAACATTACAGTGAGGAAACTATAAAGGAAATAAATTAATAAATCATATCGTTGTAAGAAGGGCGAGACCCAAGCTGGTCAAGCGATAGATATTACCTATACTGAATGCGCCATGGCAAGAAAGATGGTGTTGGTAGAGTAGCAGAAGGATTGACGAGCCAGATGGCAGTTCCAGCAGAGCACAACCGTGAAAATGAAAAACAGTTAGGGTTTCCTCAGGGTCAATACCCTAAACGGGTATCGGAGAAGACTCCACCGTCAATCCCTAAACCATAGATCCGAGGGTGTGAGGATAGGAAAGTGGCAGATGAGCAGTAGAGCTCCTGATGGTACACCATTAAAACCATGAATTAACCCTTAATTAACATCACAGTACAATCAATAGCGAAAAAAGAATCAAGTATAAGGTTATGGCTATGTGGAGATCTAATCCGTCCTTCAAGACTTTAATCATAAGTGATGTGAGTTCGGATTACAATAATTAACCACCAGCAGAACCATAGATACTAGAATCATGAAGTGACTATGCAGAAGAGTTAAACCATCGACATGCTCCGATAGGACAAACCACGTGGACTTTCACGATACATTAATATTTATAATTAGAACCCAAATGATATGATAAACTAATATTTATAATGAGAACCCAAATGATATAGTGCCAACATATATGCAATGGCAAGTTCGTAACATTTATATAGAATGATATGTTAGTGTTGGTTTAGGTAAATGGTAATAATGGTGTATGTAATTTTTTTATTTTATTTTTTATTATTATGTATGTTAAAAGTGGTATGATAGAAACGTTCATACACTCAAACCCAATGGGTCATCTAACGTGATAAGTTGTTGTTGTGTGTGTAAATTATCCACGGAAAATAAATAAGATAGAGAAATACAAATGAGGAGGGGATCGACACAACAAATGCCTAGGAACCTACACCCGAATCCCAACTGGAAATGAATCCAGAAATGTGGATTCAGCTGAATGTGGACTTGCACCATAAAACCAGTAGACTGTTGGAAGAATAACAGCACCAAACCAGTATTCTGCTAAGCATTGCGCAGAAGTTACAGGAAGAAATGGTCCGGGTTAGGGGTGGCAATGAGTGCTTCATACAAGAGTAGGAAAGGATACTCAAAAGCCTTTCAGATAAATAGAATCAAGGAGTGTTATAACCCAGTTCTGATAGAGATACGTAGAAAGAAAATGAATGGAAAGCTAAGGAACAAACCAATGATAAAGTGGAAAGAATCCATTCACAGCGGAGTAACAAAATGTTAGGTCCCTATATTACTAGTATAGTCCCTTATTGTTGTTAGTGTAACCCCCTTATTATTATTATTGTACCCTTGTAACCCCCATTTTGTTATTATTGTGCCCTTAAATTATTATTGATAGGTCGGCTAGGATTACATTGTGGCCCACTAGGGTTACATTATGGCCCCATGGACTCCTATATATAGAAAGGAGGTTTTTTGAATTGTATCATCCAAGAATTGTTCATTTATGTAATGTATTGGAGGTTGCCCCCGCGAAGTGGCTTATTTCTAAGGCGTTCATATCTCTTTTCTTCTATTTTTGGAGCCGGTTACACAACATTTGGTATCAGAGCTTTGGATTCTAGGGTTTCGCTGCTCCAAACAGGTCATCGTGGCATTTTCGCTATAACTTTTTTTCTACGAAGTTTCAGAAGCTGAAATTTTTAGGGTGCGAAGCTGAAATCCTAAGGAATATTTTCTAAAAATTTCAGAGCTTGGTTCGCAATATTTTCGAAGATATCATTTGTGGAAGTTAGGTCTTTTTTCAAGCTCCTAAACAGGTAATCGTGGAATTTTCGCTATAATTTTTTTTCTACGAAGTTTCAGAATTTGAAATTCGTATGGTACGAAGCTGAAATCCTAAGGAAATGCGTCAAAACATTTCAGAGCTTGGTTCGCAATTTCTTTGGAAATATGATCTGTGGAAGGTAGTGCTTTTTCAGGCTCCTGAATTTCATCTCAAAGAGGTTATCGTGGGAAAATTTCAATAACTCTCTCTCTGGGAAGTGGATTTGAGTGTCGTAAAAAGTGGTCGCAATTACACGGACTGTAGCTTCTTGGCTATCAATTTTAGAGACAAAGGATGAAACAGTGACACGTGGCAAGTCCTACAAGTTTGCTCTACTGAACCAGTCCAGAATTAGGTCATTGTGGGAGATTGGACACAACTTTGTCTTGGGGAATCCAAATTAGATCAAACCTGTGGCATTTGAAAGAAGCTTCAAAGGGCTACTAAAGGGCTGAATTTTAGGTATTGAAGATTTTCAATTACGGAGATAATTCAATTTCAATATCGAGCTCTTCAAAGAAAGTAAAAGGTATCAATATTGGATTCTAAAATGGTGCCTAAAAAGAATTCAACACCCATTAAGCCTTCAGAAGGCTCTACCATGACTCATGAAGATGAAGAATTGCAACATGATCTATCAAAATTACAAGAGCAAGTGCAACAAATTTCACTCTCGCAAAGAGCAACAAAAAATGAAATGGAAGTTTTAAAGAAAGGCGTGGAAGCGAAGATGGACGGTTTGAAGAAAGGCGTGGAAGCTAAGATGGATGGCATGGAAGCTGGCATGGAAGTTAAGATGGATGACATGAAAGACAACATAGAAAACATGAAGAATGATCTAAAAGCAGACATAGAAGGTTTGACAAAGTTGTTACAAGAAATGTTTCCTAATGGTGAAAAGATAGTAGAAGAACCTCATGATGAGAACAAAATAAATGTTAATCGTGATTTCATAAACTCTAATGTTGGCGGGAAGAACCACCATATTCCAAAATGGATATGAGGAAGTTTGATGGAAAGGATCCTGTAACATGGATACTACAGATGGAGCAATATTTTGATCTCCATAATGTGCAAAACACACAAAAGGTACGCATTGCAACTTTACATTTAGAACAAAATACATTTGTATGGTATCGATGGTTTTTCTCTCGTAAGAAAATTGTCACTTGGTCAATTTTTACTGAGGAAATGATAGCACATTATGAGGATACAAAGAGCAACACCTTCTTTAGCCAATTGATAAATCTCAAACAAAAGGGTTTAGTGGGGCAGCACATTGAGGACTTCCAAAAATTGAATATAAGGGTAATTGATATTCCAGAGGAACACAGGATCGATCTCTTCATAGCACTTTAAAGGATAACATCCAACATGAAGTTCGTGTTTTGGAACCGGATTCATTGGAGAAGGCATTCAAGTTGGCAAGAAAAGTTGAATGTAAAATAATGGCGACAAGGAAGCCTACCACTCAATTCTATAAAGAAGGAAGTGTTGCTATGGCTAGATTTCCACAACCTACAAGGTTGACACCACAACAATTGGAAGAAAAAAGAGAAAAAGGGCTTTGCTACAGTTGTGATAGCAAATACACTAAAGGTCATAAGTGTGTTGAGAAGAAATTATTTTACATAGATTGTGAAGAGGAAGAAGAAAATGAACAAGAAGAGGATATACACCAGGAACCAACCCCAGAAGAGGAAGAAATGAATCCAACCATATCGTGTAATGCACTGGCAGGAATTACCACTCCTCAAACTCTCAAGATAAAAGGAAAAATCAAGAAGAGAAAGGTAATAGTGTTGATTGATTCAGGTAGCACCCATAATTTTATTCATTGTAAGGTAGCCAAGGAATTAAATTGTTTCCTATACCCAGCACCAGAATGTCAAGTGATGGTTGCAAATGGAGGAACTATAAATTTCTCTGGAAAATGCCATAATATCAAGCTAACCATGGGGGAATATGTATTGACTAGTCCAATGCTTGCCATTCCTATGGGAGGTGCTGACGTTGTACTAGGAGTACAATGGTTACAATCTTTGGGGACGGTAGCTTTTAATTTTCAAGAACTTTTCTTGAAATTTTTTTCAGAAGGAAAGGAAGTCGAATTACGGGGTATTGAAGGGAAGCCGGGAAGGATAGTAAGCTCTAATGTCATGACAAAGCTTCTAAAGAAATAACAATGAGGCGTAACTTCACAATTATGCTCACTAGAAGTTCCAACATCAAAATCATCTATTTCTGCAGATATCCAACAAGTCTTGGACAATCATTCCAAGGCAAAGGACTCCCACCTATTCGTGATCATGATCATGCTATTCATTTGATTCCAGGAAGTGTTCCTCTAAACATCAGGCCTTATAGATATCCTTACTTCCAAAAGAGCGAAATTGAACGTATGATTGCAGAAATGTTAGAGGCGGGTATAATTCAACCTAGTCAAAGTTCTTTCTCTCCTCCTGTAGTATTGGTACACAAGAAGGATGGATCATGGCGAATGTGTCCGGATTATAGGGAGCTCAATAAGCTCACCATTAAAGACAAATTTCCCATTCCTGTGATTGATGAATTATTGGATGAATTACATGCAGAAATTTATTTTACCAAGTTGGATCTTCGTTCAGGATATCATCAAATTAGAATGAAGACTGAAGATATTCCAAAAACAACATTTCGAACTCATGAGGGTCATTATGAATTTTTGGTCATGCCTTTTGGCTTTACCAATGCACCTTCTACATTTCAAGGGTTGATGAATTCCATTTTCAAACCCGTCCTTAGAAAATTTGTGCTAGTATTTTTTGATGATATACTAATCTACAGCAGGTCTTGGAAGGATCATGTTGAACATGTTGACAGGGTGCTCAAACTATTGCAGGAGAAACAATTATATGCAAAACATCCAAATGTTTCTTTGGAGTACAAGAGGTGGAATATCTGGGTCATATTATATCTCACGAGGGTGTTAAAGTAGACCCTAACAAAATTAAAGCCATTAAGGAATGGAAAGTCCCCAAGACAATAAAGCAATTGCAAGGATTTCTCGGGTTAATAGGCTATTATCGCAAGTTTGTTAAGAATTATGGGAGAATAGCAGCACCTCTAACAACATTATTGAAGAAAGATGCATTTTCATGGACTCCTGAAGCAACTAAGGCCTTTGAACATCTTAAAGAGGCAATGTGCCTAGCACCGGTCTTAGCTACACCAGACTTCACAAAAACCTTTATCGTGGAATGTGATGCCTCAGGAAATGGAATTGGTGCAGTTTTAATGCAGGAAGGAAGACCCATTGCTTTTGAAAGTCGTCCAATCAAAGGAAAGTATTTACAGAAACCTATTTATGAGAAGGAAATGTTAGCAATACTGCATGCACTAAAGAAATGGTGAACTTACCTAATGGGAAGACACTTCAAGGTAAAACTGATCATGATAGTCTTAAACACTTTTTGGAACAAAGACTATCTTCAGAAGAGCAGCAAAAATGGGTCACAAAGATGTTGGGTTATGACTTTGAAATAATCTACAAAAAATGAAAGCTCAATGTTGTTGCAGATGCACTCTCAAGAAAGAATGAAGAGGTGGAAGCATTGCTTTGTGCCATTTCTATTATCCAACCAGATTGGATAACCGAAGCAAGAGATGAATGGAAGAAGGAAAAAGATGTATGGACACTCATTCAAAAGTTGTAGCAAGATCCTAGTACATCTGATATATTTAGTTGGAAAAATGATTCCTTATGGTACAAAGATCACTTATATCTTTGTAAGAATTACCAACTAAAACAAAAGATTCTTCTGGAATTGCACACTTCTCCTTTAGGAGGACACTCAGGATTTTTAAAAACTTACCACAGGGTGAAGAAAGAATTTTTTTCGGATGGCCTTAAATGTGATATTCAAAAGTTTGTGGCGGAATGTTTGGTTTGCCAGCAGAATAAAGTGGAGACAATTAAGACCCCGGGACTTCTACAACCTTTATCCATTCCAAGTCAACGTTGGGAGGAGATTTCAATGGATTTTATCACAGGTTTACCGAAGTCCGAAGGCAAGAATTTCATCATGGTGGTAGTTGATAGACTTACCAAGCATGCACACTTTTGTGCATTATCTCATCCATTTAAAGCAAGTACAGTTGCTACCACATTTGTGGACAGAATTCAAAAGCTACATGGAAGCCCAAGGGTTATTGTGAGCGACAGAGATCCCATTTTTACGGGAAATTTTTGGACGGAGTTATTTTCTTGTTTGGGTACTAAATTAGCTCATAGCTCATCTTATCATCCTCAATCTGATGGTCAAACTGAGATAGTAAATAAATGTTTGGAAGGATATCTTCGTTGTTTTGTATCTGATAAACAAACGCAATGGGTCAAGTGGTTACCTCTTGCTGAATGGTGGTATAACACTTCCTTCCATACTGCAGCAAAAATGACCCCATTTATGGCACTTTATGGATATCATCCACCATCCATCACATCATCTTTAAGGAAAATTCGAAGGTTCAAGCAGTGGAAGATCACATCGAGCATCAACAAGAAGTTCTCCAACTCTTAAAGGATAACCTGAATTTGGCACAAAATCGAATGAAACAACAGGCAGATCAACATTGCAATGAGAGAATTTTTGATGTAGGAGATTGGGTATTTTTACGGCTACAACCATACAAACAAATGTCCCTCAAGCAAGATAATAAGGATAATAAATTATCGCCAAAGTACTATGGTCCTTACATGGTGTTGCAAAAGATTGGTACTATGGCATACAAATTGGAGCTTCCTGCTTCTTCGCGAGTACATCCAGTTTTCCATGTTTCATGCTTAAAGAAGGTTATAGGTGAAAATCTTCCAGTTCAAACAGTATTGCCAGAACTTGATGGGGAAAGGAAAATCATATTGGAACCTGAAGCAGTCATGGAAAAAAGAACTCGACAACTACGGAATCGATCAATTTCAGAGTATCTCATCAAGTGGAAGAACTTACCCACCGAAGATTCTACATGGGAGGATGAGAATTTTATACAGAAGCACCCAGAGCTACTCAAGTGTTGAGGACAACACTTTTTTGAAGGAGAGGGGCATGTTAGGTCCCTATATTACTAGTATAGTCCCTTATTGTTGTTAGTGTAACCTCCTTATTGTTATTATTGTACCCTTGTAACCCCCATATTGTTATTATTGTGCCCTTAAATTATTATTGTTAGGTCGGCTAGGATTACATTGTGGCCCCACTAGGATTACAATATGGCCCCATGGACTCCTATATATAGAAAGGAGGTTTTGTAAATTGTATCATCCAAGAATTGTTCATTTATGTAATGTATTGGAGGTTTCCCCCTCGAAGTGGCTTATTTATAAGGCGTTGATATCTTTTTACTTCTATTTTTGGAGCTGGTTACACAACACAAAAATAGAAATTATAATGAGGTTGAGACTAGTAATGTGTCAGAACAACAAGAAATCAAGAAACAAAAAGTGGAACTACAAGGTGAGTTTCAAAATATAAAACCACCTACGTTTGATGGAGAAGTGGAGGAGGTGGTTGAATATTGGTTGATTAATATTAACATATACTTTCAAGTTTATGACTACAGCAACAATCTTAAAGCCAGGCTGGCCATCTATTAGTTGAGAGAAATGGCCACCCTGTGGTGAGAGGAAGTCAAGAATGTCCATAGCATTGAAGATCAAGACATGACATGGGATACATGTCTGCAATACTTCAAGAACAAGTATCTAACAAAACGTTTCTATGACGAAAAGTCTACATAATTCCATGATTTTAGGTTGGGTCAAATGACAATGAATGAGTACATAATCAAGTTCACTTCCCTATTAAGATACGTTCCTTATTTAAGGGATGAAAAGGATAAGGTTCAACGATTCTTGAGTAGTTTTTTGATCCACATGAAAGAAAAAATTGAGTTCATCAATCCAAGGACCATGGATGAAGAAATTCGAAAAGCGAGAACGTGTTACCAGTAGTCCAAGGCAAAAGGAGTGTTGGGAAAAAAATGGCAACCAAGAAAAGGGCAGAAAAGAAATTCCAATTTCAAAAATACTAGGACTAATAACTTTAAGAATTCTACAAGGAATTCAGTGATCAAACATTTTGGGGAAAACCATCACAGAACTCGTTGGCCTACGGAAGAGAAACCCATAGAGGCTTCCAGCAAAACTGAAAAAGGACAAAACTAGAAACCACCTCTATAGTGTTGGGAGTGTGGTGAGGGTCATTATTATAAGAACCGCACACAGCCGAGAAGAAATGATACAATAGCCAATATACCAGAAGCCTGTACATTGGGTGATGTAGCTCGAAACATACCCATAATTAATGCAGCCTTGGAGGATCGGAAGGTGGATTGTCAACCAACTATGATAGAGCTGGAAGGTAAGTTACTTTCGCAACCTATTTCTGTTTTGGTTGAACCAGGTGCCATTTTAACTTATGTAAACCCCAGAATAGTAGAATTTGTAAGTTACAAAGTCAGAAATTAAAAAATCCCTAGTTTGTACAGCTAGCTACCGAGGCAAAAAGAAAATTGTGTGCCAAAATTCCAAACTGTACACTAGAAATTGGAAACCAATAGCTAAATGTGGATCTGGATATACTTCCTTTGGGATCCTATGATGTATTACTGGCCATGGATTGGTTAGAGAGACACTGGACACTGGTAGATTGTAAAGAGAAGATCATATACTATAGAATGCAAGATGGAACGCACAAGGAATTATAGGGAATCAAGAAACCCTTACAGTTGCGTCCCATCACAGCCTCTCAAATGAGTAAGTGTATTATAAATGGATGTCAGATTTACGCCATTCAGGTGGGTTTTGCTAATTCTAAGGAAAATACCCCTATGCCAGAAAGCATACCAATAGTACAATATTTCATGAACGTTTTTCTAGAAGATGTACAAGTCTTACCTCCAAGAAGAGACATTGATTTCACTATTGAGTTGATTCCAAGAGCACAGCCAATTTCAAGGGCCCCATATCAAATGAGTGTAACAGAGCTCACCAAATTAAAAATGCAACTGCATGAGTTGTTGGAAAAGGGGTACATTCGACCAAGTGTGTCTCCTTGGGGAGCACTGATGTTTTTCGTAAAGAAAAATGATGGAACCATGCGAATGTGCATGGACTATAGACAACTCAATAAATTGACAGTAAAAATAAGTATCCATTGCCACGGATTAATGACTTGTTTGATCAAGTGAAGGGGGAAACTGTATTCTCGAAGATAGACTTAAGATCTGGATATCACCAGATCTGAATTAAAGTGGAGGATATCTACAAGACTTCTTTTCATACGAGATATGGGCATTATGAGTTTGTGGTTTTACCATTTGGTTTAACTAATGCAGCAGCAACATTTATGAGGCTGATGCATGGCATATTTCACCCCCTTTTTGGACATATTTTTTCTGATATTCATTGATGACATTTTAATTTATTCAAAAAGCAAGGAAGAGCACAAGGAGCACTTAAGGATAGCATTGGAGATGTTATGAAGACATCAGCTGTATGCCAAGTTCAGAAAATGACTTCTTCAAATAAAAGATCCAGTATCTAGGCCATGTTATTTTCGTTGAGGGAATAGCGACCGATCCAGAGAAAATAAAAACTATTATGGAATGGCGAGTACCCAAAAATGTGGCAGATATCTGATCCTTTATGGGGTTAGCTGGATACTATTGACGGTTCATTGAAGGATTCTCAAATATTTCTTTTCTAATTACATCTTTACAAATAAAGGGAAAAATATTTAAATGGAATAGTGAGTGTGAGGATAGTTTTGAGAAGTTGAAACATCTGCTAACCATTGCCCCAGTGTTGAGGGTAGCTGATCCCAGTAAGGAATTCCAAGTTTGTACCGATGCTTGTAAGGAAGGTGTTGGGGAAATTTTATCGCAAGAAGGAAGAGTGGTGGCCTATGAATCACGAAAAATAAAAGAGCATGAACATCGATATTCAGCTTACAATTTAGAGATGACAGCAGTAGTGCATGCACTCCGGGTATGGAGGCACTACGTGTTAGCAAAAATATTTGTGTTAAAAACCAGTCATAGTAGTCTAACTAGCTACTTTAAGCAAGCTTATTTAAACACCCACCATGCAAGGTGGAATGCTTTCTTAAGTGAATTTGATGTTGATATACAACATGTAAAAGGCAAAGAAAATCATGTGGCATATGCCTTAAGAAGAAAATTGCATTGTGTTTATGAACTATTCTATAATCAGATTGAGTGTAAATTTTTAGATCAAATAAAAGATGAAGCCGAGAAGGATCATGAATAACAATTTTTATTGTACTAATTGGAGGAAGCCAGAATACAAGAAAAACCTTCTGGCTATGGAATTAACAAAGATCAATTGTTAACATTCAAAGGAAAGTTATATATCCCAAACCAAATGAGTTTAAAAGAGTTGATTATGGATGAGTATCACCGCAGTAAATACTCAGGACACCCACGATACCAGAAAATGTTGACAAAAATTAGAAAAGTCTATTTCTAGCATGGTATGCAAAGAAATATTACTGAGTACTTAAAAAAATGTCTGGAGTGTCCACAGGTTAAGGTGGAGCACCAACACACAGTCGAATTGTTGCAGCCTATAATAGTGCCGGAATGGAAAAGGGAAGTTATATCCCTAGATTTCATTACTGGCTTACCAAGATAAAAAGGGCACAATGACTCCATTATGGTGGTGGTTGATAGACTGAGTAAAGTAGCACATTTCATACTCGCACAGCCTACTTACAAAACCGTGCAAATAGCAGATATCTTGATGAGAGAAATATTTAGACTACATGGCATTCCAAAGACTATTATATCAGATAGAGATGTGAAGTTTAATTCAGCATTCTGGAAGGCCCTATTTATAGGTCTAGGAAACCAAATAAATTTCAGCACCACTTATCATCCCCAGATGGATGGATAGACTAAGTGGGTGAACCAAATCTTGGAAGATATGTTGTGCATGTACATGATGCAATGGCCAACTAAATGGGAAGAATATCTACACTTGGTATAATTTGCATACAATAATGGTTACCAAGATTCCCTTAAGATGAGCCCATTCGAAGCTTTGTATGGGCGATAGTTTCGTACTCCCATCAATTGGAGCAACCCTTAAACCAAGTTGATGCTTGGACCAAAGATGTTGGTCGAGATGGAATCATAAGTAAGAAATATCACACAAAATATAAAAGCAACTCAAGATCGGCAGAAGGTATATGCAGATAAAATGAAAACTTGCAGATAATTTGAAGTGGGCGATTACGTGTATGTAAGGATTAAAACTAAGAAAATCACACTAAGGTGGACCTCCTGTGCCAAATTGTTTCCCAGGTTTTGTGGATCTTTCCAGATATTGGAAAGAGTGGGACTTGTGGCTTATTCGGTGACTTTACCCAGCCATATTCGGGTGCAAAATGTGCTTCATGTGTCCTTACTAAAATGATATGTGCATGACCCAAAGCATGTGATCCACTCACAAAGCATTTAGGTAGGGTAAGATTAAAATAATGTCTTAAATACTAAGTTTTATGAGATTTTAATTCATGGTATTGTTGAATGCAGGTCGAACCGGACCACGAATTTCTGGTCGAACCTCAACATATACTCGATCGAAGAGAAATCATGCTCTGGAGGCAAGCCATCACCAAGGTTAAAGTGCAATGGAAGCACTTATGTGTTGATCAGCGGTTGTCATTGATGTCAACCCAAGCAGCACCAAGGGCTAACCTAATATTTAATGGGAAGTTTGACCTAAAAAATTAATATATTCTGGGTCAATAATTCCTTTGATGGTTTCTACTTGTCGAGATGTTTCTGTTGATATATGGCACGCCATGTAATTCTTCACGGTTTGAGAGATATTCATGTTTGAAGTTTGTACCCCGGTTAGTGGGCTAAAACCCCATGGGGTTGGGGCATGGGTCATTGAAAAGTCATAATTAATATTTTTTAAGCTCCTAAAACCCCTTCCACGTTCACTTTTTGAAGCCCCTCTCAACTTAAGCATTCATATATATTGTGATCTTCATTTCCTCCTTAGGCAAGGGATTCGGCCATCTGAAACAGGTCATCGTGGAATTTTCGCTCTAACATTTTTTCTACAAAGCCTCAGAAGCTGAAATTTTTATGAGGCGAAGCTAAAATCTTGAGGAAGCTGCAGTAAAAATTTTAGATCAAGTTGCACAACATTTTTGGAGATATTATCTGTGGAAGTAAGGGTTTTTGCAGGCTCCTGAAATTCATCTCAAAAAAGTGTCCTTGGTAAATGCGTCATAACTCTCTCTCTGAGTATCGGATTTGAATGCCGTAAAAATTGACAGATATTGCACAGTCTATAATTTTTTCTCTATCAATTTCATAAACAATGACACGTGGCACGACGTATAAGTGCGCTCTGCTGAAACAGTCCATAATTAGGGCATTGTGAGAGATTGGGTATAACTCTCTCTTCAAGAATCCAAATTGGGTCAGACCTGTGGCATTGGAAAGATGACTCAGAGGAATACTACAAGACTAAAAATCAGATATTGAGGATCTGAAATAACAAAGATACACCAGATTCAATATCGAGCTCCTAGAAGGCAAGAAAAAGCTAGATCATGTGTTGTCAAGGATTGCAAAGGACCAGACTTTCTACGGCATAAAATCAAAACAAGGTGCAACAGAGGGTAGAATGACAAGAGCAGAAACCAAGGTGCATAACAGCAGTAATAAGTTCATCATATGAAGTCTTCAAGTGGGCAGCACTGCATACAATCATTGTAAAGGTATCATTGTACTTAGTCATTGTAAATACATTATTGTACAAATTGTACTAGTTTCTATCTTCCAAGGGTTGAAGAGGCAGTGTTTGGAGGTCTAGGATCATCATTAGGTGGTTGTGTCAAAGTTGGGGTTATGGTCTAGTATATCTTCTTCTTCTACATCATTCTATATCATTGTAAAATGGACCATTTTCTCTGGTACGGGAGTCCATTCTTCTTTTATTCTTCTATAGGGTGGTAGGTTGGTGCTAGGGTGAGTTGTAGCTCATTGGGTGTTGGGGCATACATTTAGTAACTACTAAATAATCTCAAGCGTTGGATCGTCCATCCAGTGGGAGCTAGAGAAGAATGCTTTTCTAGATTCTAGGAAGTTGGAGCTTTATTTTCAATTGGAGTTGAAAAGAATTATTAGAAAAGCATTAGGTGGTTTTTGTCTCGGAGTGGGTTTCCACCTTAAAAATTGTGTGCATTTGTGTTCCTCTTTTTTGTTGCTATAATTGTACAAACACTGATAATAATTGAAGATTAGCTAATTCTCAATTGAAAGGAGTACTAATTCACCCCCCCTCTCAGTATTTCCAACAATTGGTATCGGAGCTTGGTTCCTTCAATAGTAGTTTAACAGCTGGAAGGAGGTCATGGAGCATACCAAGAATGGTGTACCTCTATTCAATGAAAATAATTATGCACTTTGGAAAGGAATAATGGAGGTCTATCTCTTGGCGCAAGGTTATGAAGTATGGGACACCGTTCAAAATGGATTTACATCAACCACAGATGAACAAGGTAAGAAGAATTTGGTAAATGATGCAAAAGCAAAGAATATTATTATCAGTGGAATTATTGAATCTGATTATCATAAGGTGTTGGGTTGTAAAACCGCCAAAAATGTATGGGACAAGCTTGAGAATATATATGCAAGTGACTCAAATGTCAAAGAAGCAAAGCTTCAAATCTATAGAGAAAAATTTGAGCAACTCAGAATGAAAGAAGATTGCAACATTGCTGCATACTTTCAATACGTTGATGAAATAACCAATACTCTGGAAGGATTGGGAGAGCCAGTTGATGAGAAGAATATTATATGGAAGATTCTTAGAACGTTACCAGGGAGATTCAACCCAAAGGTATCGGTCTTAGAATACAGTGCAAATCTGGACAAACTCAGCAAGGAAGAATTACATGGAGTTCTCATAGCATATGAAATGATACTTGATGAAGAAAAGGGTACTTAAAATCTAGAAACTACGTTCGTTGCATCTAAGCAAACCAATAAGGACAAACAATCTTCAATTGAAATGACTTGCACCTGCAAGTGTGAAGAAAAGGGAGATTATGGAGAAGGTCTTTCAGATGAAGAATATGCTTACTTTACAAGAAAACTAAAACCTGGTAAGGGAAAATTCAAAGGTAAACTTCCATTGATATGTCTCGGTTGTAGTGAGGTTGGGCATTTCGTACAAAATGTCCAAACAAAAGTGATGGCAACTCAAAAGGAAAGAAAGGCTTTAAGAAATTCAACAAGCAAGGAAAAAATAAAGGATCCAAAAGGAACTTTCTCTCTAAAGAAGATAGCTCCTAATCCGATGAAGAAAGTGACAGCAAAGAAGAAGCCAATGACAAAGTATTGTTTATGTCCAAGCACAATAAACAAGAAGTATCAAACAATGAAGAAGAAGGGTTTACCATAGAAGAATTTTATGAGGAGGCAATCAAGCTTATAAAATAGCTCAATGCTGAGAAGATCCGTTCCAACACTCTTGAAGAACAAGTTCAAGGTCTCAAAATTGAGGTTGAAGAACACAAATGTATTGAAGAGTTACTTCAAAAGAAGTTGGAAGAAAGCAACCAAGAAAGTGAAGCATTAGAAGCTGAAGTAGTCTCACTGCGTAAGGAAGTGAAGAAGGGAAAAACTATCCAAAACTATGCCAACAGCTCAAGGGCATTGGAAGAACTCATCAACAATCGACGATCTTACAATGACAGAACTGGCCTCAGTTACAAAGAAGAGGAAGAAGGACCTTCTACAACAAAATACAATGAACCTATGAGATCTGACATACATGAAGACTTCATTGGACAAGATTCGCAAGCACATCCTTGGAAGACGATTCCTCGACGAATATTTTCATCCAAGTACCAACATATTTTTCATGGCTATTGTTATTCATGTGGAAAATTTGGTCATAAAGCTGTAGAATGTCTCACATACCCTATGAACCAATACAATTCCAAGAGATTCTTCAAATATGAACCTCCCAGGGCTCAATGAAACATCAATAGATTTGAAAATTTAAGAAATAATATGAAATGTTACAAATGTCAGAATTTTGGACACATAGCCAGAGACTGGAGACTTGAAAATCCTCTAGAAGAATCTTCGAAGCCACAGAATGAATGAACATGGAAGAAGAAGAAGACTGATAATTGTGCTCTCGCTCTCAAGGCTCAAAAAAGGAAAGATGTGTGGTATGTTGACAGCGGTTGCTCAACGCATATGACTGGAGATAGAAGGAAATTTGTATCTTTGAAAGAGAAGAAGGATGGAACCATATCCTTTGGAAATGATGGATCTTCAAATGTTATAGGATCAGGTACCATCACTCTCGGAAGCAAAGATGTTATAGCCAAGAATGTTCTATTGGTCAAAAACATGAATCACAATCTGCTCAGTGTTGGAAAAATGTGTGATCAAGGACACACAATGCTATTCAACTCCACAAAATGTGAAATCAGGAAGGGCAGTTATGGTAAAATTGTGGCTATAGCAAGTCGAGCTCCAAACGACATATATGTTCTGGATGAAGCAACTAAATCATGTCTACTAGCTAAAGAAGATGAAAGTTGGTTATGGCACAAATGAATGGGTCACATAAACTTTGACAATCTTGTCAGGATAAGCAAAAAGGAAGCAGTACGAGAAATGCTGAAAATCTCAAAACCTTCCAACACACTATGTGAGGCATGTCGACATGGCAAGTAGACAAAAGTACAATTTAAAACAAAAGAACACTTTGCATCACATCCATTGGAATTGATACATGTTGATCTATGTGGTCCTGTGAGAACAAAAGGCTTAGACGAAGAATTATATTTCATGTTAATGATAAATGACTATACCAGGATGACAACCGTCGGTTTTCTAAAGAAAAAATCTGAAGCATTTGAGTGCTTTAAGATCTACAAGGAGTTGGTTGAAAATGAAACTGATTTGAAAATAAAGTGTTTAAGATCAGATAATGGTGGAGAATTCACTTCCAAATTATTTCAGCAATACTGTGACAAAAATAGAATAAAAAGGAAATTTTTAACAGCACGAACACCTCAGCAAAATGGAGTTGCTGAAAGAAAGAATAGAGTTGTACAGGAAATGGGTAGAACAATGTTGAAGGACTCAAAATTGGATGAAAAATTCTGGGTTCAAGCAATTGATACGACAGTCTTCATTATCAACTGAAGTCTTCTCAGAAATAATTGCAACAAGACCCCATATGAATTATGGAAAGGAAAACCAACTAATGTAAAATATTTCAGAATCTTCAGAAGCAAATGTTATATCAAAAGAGAAGATCAAAATTTGGGTAAGTTTGAATCACGTGTTGATGAAGGTATCTTTGTTGGTTACTCACGCAAAATAAAGGCCTATAAATGCTATAATCTAAGACGAAAATAGATAGTGGAGAGCATAAATGTTACATTTGACGAAGATGGTGTTCTAGCGAGTAATGATGAGGGTCTAGAATCTTTGAAACTTGAGATAGAGGCTGAAAAAGACATATATAAAATTGTAGAACAAGAAGCAACTATCAACGAGGAAGAAGTAAACAATGATCATCAAGATATACCATAACAACAACAAGAAGCTCCTCCAAGGAGAACAAAAGAGTGGCTTCAAAAGAACCATCCATCAAATCAAATCATTGGTGACATAAATGAAGGTCGACAGCTTCGTTCATCACAACAAGCTCACGTTGCTTTTCTAGCAACCTTTGAGCCTAGTAGTTTTGAGGAAGCCAACCAAAATGAACATTGGGTAGTAGCTATGAATGAAGAATTGGATCAAATTGAGAAGAATAACACTTGGGAATTAGTTCCATGACCAAAAGATAAAAATTTCATTGGGACTAAATGGGTGTTCAGGAACAAATTGAATGAAGATGGGCAGGTTACCAGAAACAAAGCAAGATTGGTTTGCAAAGGCTATGCACAAGTGGAAGGAATTGATTTCGACGAAACATTTGCACTAGTTGCCAGAATGGAAGCCATCTGAATGTTTCTCTCCTATGCATGTTCAAAAAAATTCAAATTCTACCAAATGGATGTTAAGTCAACATTTCTAAATGGAGAATTAGAAGAAGAAGTTTACATCGAGCAACCTGAAGGTTTTATGCTATCACAAAAAGAAGACTATGTTTGCAGGTTAAAGAAGGATCTATATGGTCTCAAGCAGGTTCTCAGAGCATGGTATGCTCGTCTTGATGGATATCTACGTAAACAAGGGTTCAAGAAAGGTACTATTGATAGCAATCTTTATGTACAAATAGATAAAGATAATTTAACAATTGTTGAGGTATATGTGGATGATATAATATTTGGTAGCAATGATGATCGACTAAGTAAGAACTTTTCTACAAAGATGCAAAGTGAGTTTGAGATGTCTTTACTTTGTGAGTTGGCATACTTCTTAGGGCTTCAAATATCTCAGCAAGAGAAAGGAATATTTATATGTCAAGCCAAGTACATCAAGGAAATGCTCAAGAAATTCAAAATGGAAGATTGCAAACCCGTCCTTACTCCAATGGTAACAGGTTGCAAATTGAGCATAGACGACTCATCTAAGGATGTGGATTAGAAGTTGTATAGATCTATGATTGGTAGTCTTCTATATGTAATAGCCTCTCGGCCAGATGTTATGCAAGTAGTTGGACAAGTAGCAAGATTCCAAGCAGCACCAAAAGAATCACATATTATTGTCTTCAAAAGAATTCTTCGATATCTAAAGGGCACAGAAGAATATGGCTTGTGGTATCCCAAGGGTAACAATCTCATTATTCAAGCCTTTACAGATGCAGATTGGGCAGGAAGCGTTGATGATCGTAAAAGTACTAGTGGAGCGACATTCTATCTAGGTGGTTGTCTCGTATCATGGTTGAGTAAAAAGAAAACTTCAATCTCGTTATCTACAGCCGAAGCAGAATACATTGCAGCAGCATCATGTTGTACTCAATTCCTTTGGATGAAACAAACTTTGCAAGATCTTCAAGTACAATTCAGTGAGCCTATTCCCATATTCTATGACAAAACTAGTGCCATCAGCATCTCCAAGAATCATGTCATGCATTCAAAAACAAAACACATTCCAATCAAATATCATTTTTTTAGAGAACAAGTTGCTGAAAAGAATATCAAACTTGAGTATGTTTGTACAAAAGAACAAATTGCTGATATCTTCACTAAACCTTTACCTCGTGAAGCATTTGAATATCTTCGTCAAAAGCTTGGGATTCTCCCAAGTTCTCATTAGATTTTCCTTTTTCAGAATATAAAGGGGGAGTGGAAGTGTGTACAGGTCTGCAGGACGGTTGTGTGTCAGCACGAGTGGAAGTGTGTATAGGTCCGCAAGATGGTTGTGTTTCAAGGGGAGTTACCCTTTGCCATTGATGTCAAAGGGGGAGAGAATGTTGTAGGAAGAGGTGCCATGATCGCAGTGGGGAGTACTTGTGTTACCATCAATGCCAAAGGGGGAGATTGTTGATCAGTGGTTGTCATTGATGTCAACCCAAGAAGCACCAAGGGCTAACCCAATATTTAATGGGAAGTTTGACCTAAAAAATTAATATATTCTGGGTCAATAATTCCTTTGATGGTTTCTACTTGTCGAGATGTTTCCGTTTATATATGGCACGCCATGTAATTCTTCACGGTTTGAGAGATATTCATGTTTGAAGTTTGTACCCCAGTTAGTGGGCTAAAACCCCATGGGGTTGGGGCATGGGTCATTGAAAAGTCATAATTAATATTTTTTTTAAGCTCCTAAATCCCTCCCACGTTCACTTGTTGAAGCCCCTCTCAACTTAAGCATTCATATATATTGTGATCTTCATTTCCTCCTTAGGCAAGGGATTCGACCATCTAAAACAGGTCATCGTGGAATTTTCGCTCTAAAGTTTTTTCTACGAAGCCTCAGAAGCTGAAATGTTTATGAGGTGAAGCCGAAATCCTGAGGAAGCTGTAGTAGAAATTTCAGATCAATTTTCGCAATATTTTTGGAGATATGATCTGTGGAAGTAAGGGTTTTTGCAGGCTCCTGAAATTCATCTCAAAAAAGTGTCCTTGGTAAATTCGTCATAAATCTCTCTCTGAGTATCAGATTGGAATGGCGTAAAAAGTGACGGATAGTGCACAGTCTTTAATTTTCACTCTATCAATTTCAGAAACAAATGAAGAAACAATGACACGTGGTATGTCGTACAAGTGCGCTCTGCTGAAACAGTCCATAATTAGGGCATCGTGAGAGATTGGGTATAACTCTCTCTTCAAGAATCCAAATTGGGTCAGACCTGTGGCATTGGAAAGATGACTCAGAGGAATACTATAGGACTAAAAATCAGATATTGAGGATCTGAAATACCATAGATACACCAGATTCAATATCAAGCTCCTAGAAGGCAAGAAAAAACTAGATCATATGTTGTCAAGGATTGCAAAGGACCAGAATTTCTATGGCATAAAAGCAAAACAAGGTGCAGAAAAGGGTAGAATGACAAGAGCAGCAAACAAGGTGCATAACAGTAGCAAGAATTTCATCATATGAAGTCTTCAAGTGGGCAGCACTGCATACAATCATTGTAAAGGTATCATTGTACTTAGTCATTGTAATTACATTATTGTACAAATTGTACTAGTGTCTATCTGCCAAGGGTTGAAGAGACAGTGTTGGGAGGTCTAGGATCATCATTAGGTGGTTGTGTCAAAGTTGGGGTTATGGTCTAGTATATCTTCTTCTTCTACATCATTCTATATCATTGTAAAATGGACCATTTTCCCTGGTATGGGAGTCCATTCTTATTTTATTCTTCTATAGGGTGGTAGGGTGGTGCTAGGGTGAGTTGTAGCTCATTGGGTGTTGGGGCATCCATTTAGTAACTACTAAAGAATCTAGGGCGTTGGAGCGTCCATCCAGTGGGAGCTGGAGAAGAATGTTTTTCTAGATTCTAAGAAGTTGGAGCTTTATTTTCAATTGGAGTTGAAAAGAATTATTAGAAAAGCATTAGGTGGTTTTTGTCCCGGAGTGGGTTTCCACCTTAAAAATTGTGTGCATTTGTGCTCCTATTGTTTGCTGCTATCATTGTACAAACACTGATAATAATTGAAGATTAACTAATGCTATTATTGAAATAAATATTGATTCACCCCCCTCTCAGTATTTCCAACACTTTTGCTCGAATGAGGCTACCTCGGAAGATGAAGGATTTGTTCATGAGGCTTATCCATAAATGTTTTCTGAGCTGAAATGAAACACCGAGGATGGTGTTTACTTCCAGAGGGGGAAGTTGTGACAGCTCGCTTAATTGCTAACTAGTTGTTATGTTATTTATTTTTAAAAGAGACTAACACATTTATTTCTTTTGAGAAAATGATTATTTTATGAACATAAATTAATTATGTTATGTTGAAATAAAATTTAATTATGGAATATTGGTTCCATAAAAACGTTAAAATAATGATGATAAAGTATTCCAGATCGGAGAGTGGTTGAACAGAAAATAGTTAAAGACAGTTACCTTTCCTCTGGCGATAAAAGTAAATCCCAGTGAGGAAAAGGGCTTTTATTATGTGACTGAGGAGAGGAAGGAAGAGAGTGATGATTCCTGAAGTGGTGGTGACCAGTGGAAACACTCAGCGTTCCTAAATCCTAAAAGAGAGGAGAGTACTGGACTTGGGGTCCTGAGGTCTCTTTTGGAATTTTTTGTCAACCTACCCATCTCAGGTGTGGAGCAAGGGGGGAGAAGAGAACGTCATCGCCTCTCTCATGGTAGGGAGGAAATCATCAACATATTTTGAGACCAGATAAGTAAATAGACTGCTGAGGTAGAGGAAACTTGATAAGTAGTTTCGACAAAATTATTTTTAAAAGGGAAAATGTTCTTAAATTATGCAGTGCATAATTTTACACAGAGAAGTATTGTAAATACAAATGATCATTAATTTTTTTTCCCGAACAATAGATAAAGTTACAGTGGAACTATTATTATTGTTCTCTGTGTGAACATTACATTTCTTGAAGTTCTTGATTGTTTAAGAAAGAGAAATATTTATTTCCTTAAATATAACAAAACATAAAACAACTACATTGTAAATCAAGTACTAGAGAAACTGTTAGTTTTGGGTCCATGGTCGAGATCCTAGACCCAAACAGGTCGCTAATTTTTGTATTCTATGATATAGGTGGATAGGCTGGGTGTTAGAAAACAACTCAGCAAATTTATAGTCTGGACACCCTGGAGTAAAACAGATAAAATCACTAAAGTAAACAAGAGGGTTGAAACCCCAATCTAGACAAACTGCTCCATGTGAAATATCCGAGAAAAATTATGCTGTAGAGTCCATAGAACAAACAATAAGGATTTAATGTCTATATATATATATATATATATATCCACTGCTACAATTGCATAAATACCTGTTACGGGTACGAGAATTGATGAGATTATGATTTTGTAGTACAAATTAAAGAATATGCACAGAAGAAGGAAAGAAAATCCATTTTAACACTAAGGCACAGAAATTGAAATACTGTCAATAGTAAATTCTCAAAGAAGTAAATTTTCCTTAAGAAGAGACTGAAATACGTCATTAAACAATAGTCCAGCAGCATATTAACCAAACATCACAAGACTGTATATAGAAAAAGAAAAAAAAACTCCATTTTATTAAGGGTTATTACTCTTAGCTGGGTCAAGCGTTTGACCGAAACAAAGGAAAAAAAAATATGAATAGCCGAGACCAATGCTGAGCCAGATTTATGTAGGAACACAGAAGAATACTCCTATAACTATAAACACAGAGATGCAGTGGAAATAATGCTTCCTTTTATTAAAATCATATGACTGAAATGTCCTTATAGACATAATGTAAATAAACAACTAGGGATCAAGTAGGCTTATCTTTGAGAAGAGATGTGGTGGCTACATGCCTCTGAACTGTGTTACAAAACAAATGACTGAAACATGGTTGCAGTAACAATGGAAATGAGCGAGCGACGACACTGGTAGCGTATCCCTTAGAAGAGATGTGACGACTATAGGCCTCTCCACCATGTTACAATGATGCTCAAAGGCCTATTTATTGTTGAGAAATAATGTAAAACCTGAAAAATCCAAAAACCTAACCCTAGGAGATGAAGCACCAAAACTGTGGGTCTCGTTTGGGTAAATTCGTGTTTCAACTTCCCGGGGACATAACTTTGGCATCCAATATCTGTTTGACACATTCAATAGCTCGTTAGAAATATATATTCCAGGAGTACAACTTTTTATGTGAGAAATATCAATTAATGTACCCATGTTGCTCGTGATTTTCCCAAAAAATGTCGTTTAGGGCCTCAAAACGGCTCCGGAAGTTCAGAACCCAAAAAAATGCTAGAAATAGTAAGTTGTACTGGAACTTAAAAACATAAATAACTGATGGCAGGTGTTCAAATGGAATAGGTGGGTGGCCACCAATATCCCCCTTGATCATCAAGGCCCCAAAATGGCTCCAGGAGTGTAGGACCTGAAAACCTGCTAAAAATAGTAAGCTACTAGAAGTGAAGGACTAAAAGAGTTGATGGTGTGGGTCTTAATGGAATAGGTGGGTGGCCACCGATATCCACCTCGATCAAATGCATGCCTATCAGCCAACAAGGTTAGGCCTTGAACAATAAATTTTGTAGAGTAAATGTGCAACATGCATGATAATTGTCCCTTGGGGTGAACCCTTAACAAAATAACAAGACTAGTAGTATAGACTCCTTAAAATTCCTTTAGATGAAAAACCCAAATTTGCAAGGGCCGAGAAGCTAAAAGAGCCAATACTGTGTTCTGGAGAGCTAAAAATCCCTTATTGATTACAGTCATGTACCTATGAAAATAGCAATAAGGTTAGCGTGGCCGACGAAGTCCATAAAAGGAAGTAAGGCAGAAAAGCAAGCAGTATTGAAACTACACCAAGAAGTAGAGGAACCTATACATGTTTCGCGAGAGAAACAAAGTGGGTAAGGTTAGAAATTATACAGTGGATGATAGAAAGCGAAGAATGGAATTTATGTAAAAGCTTGTGAGTATCGAACTCACCTTACCTAGCTTAGAACTCCACATATCAGTAGAAACTCTGCACCGAAATGTTCATTCGAACAAGTTAATAAGCCAACTCACTTCCCGGTGATAGAAGAAAGAGAAAATAAGATGAGTAGCTATGCCTGGGGAGAAGGTACTTGTCACGCAAGGAAGGAGAAACCCGAGCACTGGAGGATGCATTGCTGGGGAGGAAGCTTTCAGTACCTGGGAAACTCATCACATAGAACCACTGAACTACCCATACAACCTGTACACATGGTAGGTGGATTATCTCCACTACCATCTCCCTGTAATGAAAAAATTACAGTGAGGAAACTATAAAGGAAACAAATTAATAAATCATATCTTCGTAAGAAGGGCCAGACCCAAGCTGGTCAAGCAACAAATATTACTTGTACCGAATGCACCATGGAAAGCAAGCTAGCTTTGGTAGAGCGGCAGAAGGATTGCCAAGCAAGATGAAAGGAGTTGTAGAGGGCAGTTTCGGCAGAGCATAACCGCGAAAATGAAAAATAGTTAGGGTTTCCTCGGGGTCAATACCCTAAATGGGTACTGGATAAGACTTCACTGTTGATCCCTAAACCCTAGATCTTATGGTGTGAGGATATGAAACTGGAAGATAAGCAGTACAACTCCCGATGGTACAACATTAAAACCATTAGTTAACCCTTAATTAACAGTGCAGTACAATCAATAGCAAAATAAGAATCAAGTATAAGGTTATAGATATGTGGAGATCTGATTTGTCCTTCAGGAATTTAATCATAAGTGATGTGAGTTTGATTTACAATAATTAACCACCAGCAGAACCATAGATACGATTAGAATCATGAAGTGACTATGCAGAAGATTTAAACCATCAACATGCTCCGACAGGACAAACCACGTGGACTTCCACGATACATTAATATTTATAATGAGAACCCAAATGATATGATACATTCATATTTATAATGAGAACCCAAAGGTTATAGTGTCGACATATATGTGATGGCAAGTTTGTTACATTTATATAGAATGATATGTTAATGTTGGTTTAGGTAAATGGTGACAATGGTATATGCACTTTTCTTTAATTTTTACTGTTATGTATGTTATAGTATCACATTTATCTTACATTTAGAATTTTTTTTAAAAAAAAACATATTTAGTTTTTAAATCACCCAACCCAAATATGAAATCTCAAAAAATGAAAACCCAAAGAGAGTTTTAAAATAAAACCTCAAAATAGTTGTAGATGTTAAAAGTGAAGCTCTCAATATAACAAAATATATACAACAACATTAAAAATTAAATCATCTATAGTTGAGACATGAAAAAATCTAAATAAAAATGAAAATGAAAATGAAGTTGAACATATTTATATGGGGTTCAATCACATGAAGAATCCTAAAAAAAAACTAAACTTGGGTGTTTAAATATGTTGTATTTATATTTTTAATATTTTTGTTTTTCACAACAACATTAAATTAGCAAGATAAAAAATGGTTATAAAAATACAATTTTTTTGGCAAAGGTGTACTTCCTCTATATTGGATGTGTGATAAAAATAATAAATGTGGTTTTACCATATAATTTGTAGGGATGTTCTCTAATATACTAATTAAAAATACAAAATGACAAAATATTTATATTTAAAAAAGAACTAAAACCTAAGGCAACATTAGCTACTTTATACTTAGATTTTGATATCTGCTTTTTCCATGGCCTGGACACAAACAATAAATCTCTCCATGACATGGTGAGTCACATAGATGATAATTTGAAAGACATGTTCAAGAGGGCACTTTCCATTATTCTATTTGAGGTATTTTGAGGGGGGCATGTTTGCCTCCATAACATTGAATTGCTTATACTTAACCACCTTATAGGATTCATTGTTCTCTTACATTTCCCCAAGTGGTTTTCCAACTATGCCTTCGACCCTGCAGATTTTTGAGTAGTGAAAGTGAGATCTCCCCATATATCCTTGAATTCCATTTATTGATTATAGCATTCCCTTTTATATCTTTAACCTCCCTTGGTAATGCACATCACCAAAATTGTAACTTCCATGTCTCTATTATAAAAAAATATAAACATGTAGGGGATAGGAGAGGACTAGGGAAGGAGAAAAATGATCAAAGATGTGGACGAGGGAGGAGACTATGGCATGGGTGAGGATCTCACGGGTTTGAGAAGGAATGATGAAGGGGGGTGTGGGAATGGGATAACTAGATAGGGACTGATTTTGTAGTTGTATAAAATATTTTTTTATTAAATATGGTGTTGAACTCATTAGATTGGAAGATAGATTTAGTATAGAAGTGAGATGCTTATTAATAAAAAAATATACATATTAATACTTATTTTCCTGACCCTTAGCTTCATATTCGAAGAGGTCTCTTGGAATTCTAATGACTATTGGCCTTCACTTAAGGCTTTTCACCTTCCCCTCAAGTGATTGTGCCAAATATACATAACCCCAAGGATTATGTTTCCAATAGATCAAATAATTCGTTTTTAAAATCTTGAGGCCCCAAGTAAGAGGCCTTATAGAAGAAACATACATAATTTTTTTCCAAGGAAATATAATGATATTTTTCTCCAAAAAAAATGTAGAAACTTTCCATCTGTTATAAGAAATTTGTCATGCAATTTAATTTTTATAACAAGAATGTGTGTTAAATACCTTGTGATCAAGTGATCATTGGCATACAATATGATGTGTAGGAGATAGTAACCCTAATATATCATAATGTAGACATTAGGATTGGAATGGAATTATCAAAATCCATGGGAAACAAGGAATCTACCCACCTTTTCATCCTCAATATAATGGGCCTATTTAAATACATATATGGATTTTCATAATTTTCACACCATTTTAGAGCCCAATGTGAGGCCTCTTACATCCTACGCCATTGTCTCTCATCCTCTCCAACATCATTCTATGATGTATTGAACCTTCTCACTGGATACTTTTTTTCATGTAACATGAACATTTTTTGTTTTTCCTTGTTTATTCTCTTCATGAGGTTCATTTTTTTACCTTGACTATGTTAGACTCCTATACCAATAGGTGTCATTTTTCATGATTGACTTGTTGAACTATGTAATATGTTCAAACCTTTTTCTTGTGCAAAGGTGTTCCATATTCTTAAAAAATCAAAAAATCAAAAAATCTTGAAAAATGTAAAGAGGGTATACCCTAAAAGAAAAATCAAAGGGTAAAAAGAATAAAATGGCCAAAAAAGTAAAGGAAAATGAACCCCGCCAAAAGAAAGGCCATGGAAAGTGTGCAAGCCTAAATGCCACTACTATTTCATCTTCTGTAATAAACAAAATTGTGTGTAGCTTGTCAAATTTTTGCCACAATTTATGAAGAGTCAAACTGTTTAAACTTGACTCATTCATTTTTCAATTTCATGTTGTAGAATAGAGAATAAATATCTGGCCAAACAGTTTAATCTTGGCAGATAATTAGATAGGTAGAGTTAATAAAAGGTGCTCAACAGATTAATCTGAGCCCTTGGATGAAATAAGTGTAGAAATAGATAGATTTTCCATGTAAAAAGGAAAAAGTGTGATAAGGGTTTTCCAGTCTAAGTGCACCCTAATAAAGAAGAGAAAATGGTAGTGTAAAGTATATAGGGTAGGTAGATGGTGTTGCAAAGTTTCATGTGATAAATGATGATGCTAAATGCGTTTAATCTTTTACTTTCATCATAAGTACTGAAGCAGAAAATACATTAGAAAATTCACAGGAAAAAAAGTCAGAATCATTAACTTTCCATCTCACTTTCTCCCTAAAAGTTTCACTAATTTCCCCTAAGTACTAAGGTGTTTTAAGATTAAAGGGGCTCAAGGCATTTCCTTGACTTTTGGAGGGACCGGACCCTCGGCCTAATAATTGAAAAACCCCTAGTATTTGAAGTTATTCATCATTACACTCATTTACTTTAAATATTTTCCTAAGTAAAATCCCATTTTACTAAGGAAAATCATGCAAAATTCCACAATAAACCCTCAAAATTACTTGCTTTTCTAAGTCTAAGTGTTGAAGCTGATATAATACAATTTGCTTCAGAAATCTTCACTTTCCTAGATTTGTTAAGTATTTTGAGTTTCCTTGTCCCCTTGTCATATTAACATCTGATTTTATTTATTAAATCCCTAGTGAAAATACCTTATCCTATAGTATATAACTCCTTCTACATAAATATCCCAAAAACCCATCTTATTATAAAATTTTAACCAAAGTATTTATTTTCCAATTATTCATAAAAAACCCATATTAAGTGCCCTTTGGTTAAAATATATCATTATATAACTAACTCCGCCCCTATGATAAATGAATTACATTGATTGATTTATCATATAAAAAATATATCGAAAAATCCTTTAAACATATATTTTGTATGTTTAAAACAAAAATAAACCAAATTTTAATTAAAACTAAACTTTGGAAACACCACGCGTAATTTTTCACCCCAACCATTCGCTATACCAAGGGATTAATTGATCATTTGGATTAATTAATAACCAACATTCCCAGCCAATCAGACGCCGCCCGGAATAGTTAATTAACATTGATTACTTTGGACCTGCGCATTAATTCCCCCGCCATCTTCCCATCCCGTCGTCCGTTGGATCACTCCGCCGAAGATCTACGGTCCACGATGATTCCGCTGGCCATCCTCTATACAAGAATTAACGCGCGAAATCGCGACGGTTTTCAAACAGTGTGTTGGCTACGTGGCATTCAACCAATGGATTCGCTGCCATTTCGTTTAATACCACCTGTTCCCCAAAGCGGTGCGGAAATTACCGCTTACCGCCCGACCCGGGTGACGTGTCCTCCCGTACCATCATGACGTCACTCCCGAAAATAATAAAAAAAGTCCGTTGACTTTGTAAATAAAACAAAACCCCGCTTATTTTCCATTATTTTCTCTGGTGATAGTGACTGCGTTCTCCACTGCAAATTTGAAAATTCCGTTGATTAAACTACTGTCGACCAAGATTGCTGAACTCCATTGCTATACCAGTGCCCGAGCATTCATCTGCCATTGACCAGTACCTATAAATTTCAACTTTCTCCATCAAACAGGTATTTATTCGATTTCTTGCTGGAACTCTTTGAAAAATCCGCATTCCTGTGTTAAATTCACGCCACAGTCTGAAAAAAAGGTCAATATTGGTCTATTTTAGTTCCTGTAACCAAAATCAAACTCCCAAAACTGTAATTGCGCCCGTTCCGTGAAAACCCCCGAAACTTCCACTTTGAATACACAAGAACCAAAATGGAAGTCCCGGTAGCCCTGAGTGTAGCCCCATTAAACGCCCCTCACAGAGAATTGGAATACTTGCCATTAGTGGATAAAGACTTTCAAATTAAAGACTTAGTGTTCGATGAAAATCCCCTTCGAAGTTATTGTCGCTGGAGAGATGATTATTCGAAAGGTTTGGATGTCATTGGGTTATGGGAATCCAATTTCCCAAGATATCTCATCCCCTCAGTCCGTATATTCCCAGAAATCATCCACTACTGTCATTCCAATTATGATCCAACTCAAAGAGCAGTGATGTCCCCTGACCAGAGTGTCATGTTCCCCATTACTCCTCAAGCTATTAATACAATGCTCCATTTTGAACCTGATCAAAATCTTACCCCCTTGTCCATGGAAGAACTACTTGAAAAGTCTACTCAATTGTCCCAAGAAAAATTGAAATGCATTTGTCAGACCTTTATGTTACCTGAACATCAACCTAGGGGCCCTCCTCCTTATGGTTTTGCTTATTTTACTAATTTAGGCAATCTCATCCTGAATATGATATCCTTTGTACTGGGTTTTAATACTAGTGAATATGTTGATGAATTAACCCTAGTATTGTTATCCATCTTCACTCCTGGACAGCCTCCTGCTGTGAAATATGACTTTGCATCTTTCATTGCCAATAAAATTCATGACCAATTTATGAGGTTAGATAATGAGAAAGTGTTTAAGTATTCCTCAGTCATTTACCATCTCATCATCTATTATCAATCAGAGTTCCCTTTTCTTGTTCAAAAGCTTGATTCCAAGGGAAACCCTAGATCTGTTATATTTTGGTCTGCCATAACTCACAGTTCCTATAATTCTCCCTATTCTTATGCTGAGTTCATTGATCTTTTCATACATCCTGCAACTACATTGTTGATAGGAGTTGCTCCTCCAAGACTCAGCAACGATATTAAGAAAACTTTGCAGCTTTCAAGGACATACAAAGTTGGGGACTGGTATTTATACCAAAATTATTCAGAAATCAGAATATATGGATGTGAACTTTGTCCATTCAAATTGCCTAAATATGTGCCTATGAGACTTTTTGCCTTAGAATATTTCAGGAAAATGAATAATTCTGATGTTATTCATTTTTGTAATGCTAAAAAGAAAGCCCAACTCAGAATCAAAAGTCAGTTAGGTCCCTTTATATGCAATTCTAGGGATGTTGAACAGGAAGCAGAAAATATATTGCAAAACCATTTCAAGTTACAAAAGAGTTTACGTTGGATTCCTTATGATCCATTCAGTTTTATCTGTGACAAAAGAATGAAGAACAAATCAGCACCCTACTTTCACCACAGAATTTCAGAAATAGAACAATATGCTAATCAAGATGAGTGGATGGAAGGAACACTAGTTGAGCAAGATAGTGAAGAAGACAATATGAACAAAATTATGAAAGATCTTGAGAAAAAGTTTGACCTAGAATCTTTTGGGCAAGTGCAGGTACCTCATATTGGCACTTCTTCAGCAAGAAATCTTGAACAGGGATTACAGGAAATCAGTCCATCAATTACAGTTGAGTCTAAAGGCAAAGGGAAAGAACCTGAAGTACAAGTTATTGAAACTTTCATTATGATAGAAAAGCCTCAAACTTCCAAGGCACCAGATCAAACACAGGTTTCTCCTACTCAGGTTAATCACCCTGAAGTTTCAGAGTTGCAGACTCCATCTAATGTGGAAATAGGCAAGAAAAGACAGGTTGCAGATCCCACTCCTCCCAAAGGATCCTCACAACAACATCAAACTAAAAGTCAGAAACTGAATCCACTTCCAGAAGTGGAATCTATAGATGAAATCATTGATGATGAAAGAAATGATAGTCAACTAACTGGTTCAGTTAGTGAAATACACACAGGTCACAAAGGAAATGAATTACAAAAACAGTTGAGCACTGAAGTATCTTCCTTTAAACAGCCAAAAACAGATGCAGGTGATATAAAGAAGACTTTCATTAATATAAAAGCCAAGAATGACCCATTGAGGATGCAGGTATATGATCAGTATCTTAGATTGGATCCACACAATCAAGAAAGATTAATGTCATCTTTTGACATTCAGCAAGGGAAGATGATGATGAGCCACTTCAAATCCAAAGTGCCAAAACCCAAGACAGCATCTGATTACATTAGGACCAATTTTGAGGTCCTAGCAAAAGACATTCATCCATTAGACCAGATAGAGCTACATAAAAAAACTGGGGAAATGATATATTCCACCCTTACTGATAAGGAAATGGCAGCCTATAGATTGCAAGATTCTTTAAATAATACAAATACCCAGTTGCAAATTGAGAAAGCTTCTTCTCAGGCAAAAGATAACAGAATAAAATCTCTGGAAGAAATAATCATCAATTTGGGTCACAATCCCAAAGATATCAAAATCACTGAGGCACTAATTAAAAAGAAAGATGATGATATAGCTGCACTGAGAAAGCAGCTGAAATTGCCAGCCTCAAGACATCCCCAGACCCAAGAAGTTTTGAAGGAAAATTCACATGAAGAGATGATGGAGTTGCTCTTAAAATGAATTCATTTCTTTGATAAAGTTGAGAAAATTGGAGAGCGAGCATTAAAAAGAAAGGAAGCTATCATCGAGACATCCACCACGGGGGCTACTAATTTGACAGATACAACGACGACGGATCAACGACGGATGACATCACGAGGTAAATACTTGGGTTGGGATTCGATGAATTAGCAAACAAATGAAGTTTTAACCTAGGAATCACGGAACTTTAATCTACCAAATATATTGTGATGAATTCATAAAAATAGTGTGTCAAAAATACTGTGTAGAATGCTCTGAGAAATTAAGAGGCTGGAAAAATTGGTTAAGGCTTTAGAAAAAGATCTCTCATTAGAAAAGCCTTTAAGAGAAATAAATGAAATTCTTTGGAATAATATTATTAATTCAATAAAGAGTATTTGGTCCTTTGTTCAAGTAATCTTTGAACAAAATGACTTAGTCAAAGTAGCTCAGGAAAAAAATGACAAAACAAGAGAAGAATTAAGGGACAGACCTGAGCAAGCAAATCAACTTATACAGTTTTTGAAACCCAGACCAAGCAACAGCTTGCAAAGCTTGGAATTGAGGATAGGACAGGTACTATTTTAGAAATAAAAAGGGTTTTTACCAAGAGAACTTTTATGCAAAATCTGAAAAGAAAATGCTCAGATATCGACAGAGATCGGTCGGCCCAAAAGGTTCATTTTGACCGCCGACGGATTGCCCGGTCCAATGATTTTTGAAGGCAAATAATGGAATTGAAACTTATATCAATGAGTAGACATACATACTCACAATGTTGCATGTTCCTCTACCCGGCTCATTAGAAGCAACATTGCCAACAGGGAAGAATCTCTACGACAGGTTAAAGAATTTGTTTCATCTTCAGTATGAAATAAGGTATTTGTTTTCAAACCGGCCCACTTTCTTCAGATACACAGAGGCCGATGAAACATTAAGAAAACACAAACGAACCATAATAGCAGAAGAAAAATGGTGGGAAGACCTATTAAAAATTTTGTGAAATTCATCCTCAGGTAGAGAATTTTTCCTTTTACTATCCTGTAAAGGATAAATAGATGAGCAAAGGTTAAAGAGTATCCGTTTAGCAGTTGAAAGTGTATCAGTAGAAAGAAAGAGTATCAGACAAGCAAAGCAGTCAAAAAGAATTACTCAAAAGGATAGCATCGAGCCCTATTGTAGGACCTGCCTCCAGCACATCCACAAAGGGAGGAAACAGCACACCGGCAGTTACTTTTTATCCTATCTACGAGACTATCTGTCTCTCTTTATGTTGCAACTTATTCATTAGCCACCCTAGATTATTTCATAGTTTGTTGAAAGATATTTTTAATCATTTTTTGTATAAATAAACCCTCGAATGGAGTATTGAGGGTGGATTCTACTATTTCGTTGTGACATTGATGTTTTTGGAATAAAAGCGTTTTGGAGAAATTTATTTGTGGCTTCCTGGATGACAATTTGAAGCTCAGGACTTTTTGCAGGATTCATGTGTCGGACTGCAGTCCAATAAGTCTTTCTATCCTATGTCTTAAGTTTTATATCTGTTTATAATATCATTGTGTGCATTTCTGAATAATTGACATAAAAGAATAACTCAGAATTTACTTAATTGTACTCTGAGTTCAGTTGTGATTATTCTAAATGTTTTCCTCTAAATTAGTTATAAGCAACGAATTCTTAATTGCTCTTGCTTCGCTAATTTAAACATTTTGGTTACTATAGTAAAGAATTCTTCACTGCTCTTTATTTGTAATCATTCCATTTCTTTCTTTTGAACATGGTGAAAGATTTTTAACTGCCTTTCATCCCTTCAAAACCATTCCATCCACTTTAAATTTTAAGGATTGTTCTCTGTTTGGCTATCTTGCCCTACAAAGCCATCTTGTGTGTAGAATAGAAATCCAGTAAAGCCATCCTTTGACTCCATAGCCCAATGGACTGAAAATCTTCAACCTTGCCCCTAGTTTGCGGATTCCACCATTTTCAAACAAACTCTTGGATTTATAACTAGCCTAAAACTTTCTGAGAACAAAGATAAATCATAAAGAGAGAGCCCTCTCTGGATACAGATTGGCTAGATTCTGTATCTGAAGGTTGGTTTGTGGTTACCTCGGGTATGCTTTCCTTTTCCACAACTTCAAGGAAAACCTGAGTGATATGTTCAAACCTTTTTCTTGTGCAAAGGTGTTCCATATTCTTAAAAAAACAAAAAATCAAAAAATCTTGAAAAATGTAAAGAGGGTATACCCTAAAAGAAAAATCAAAGGGTAAAAAGAATAAAATGGCCAAAAAAGTAAAAGAAAATGAACCCCACCAAAAAAAAGGCCAAGGAAAGTGTGCAAGCCTAAATGCCACTACTATTTCATCTTCTGTAATAAACAAAATTGTGTGCAGCTTGTCAAATTTTTGCCACAATTTATGAAGAGTCAAACTGCTTAAACTTGACTCATTCATTTTTCAATTTAATGTTGTAGAATAGAGAATAAATATCTGGCCAAACAGTTTAATCTTGGCAGATAAGTAGATAGGTAGAGTTAATAAAAGGTGCTCAACAGATTAATCTGAGCCCTTGGATGAAATAAGTGTAGAAATAGATAGATTTGCCATGTAAAAAGGAAAAAGTGTGATAAGGGTTTGCCAGTCTAAGTGCACCCTAATAAAGAAGAGAAAATGGTAGTGTAAAGTAGATAGGGTAGGTAGATGGTGTTGCAAAGTTTCATGTGATAAATGATGATGCTAAATGTGTTTAATCTTTTACTTTCATCATAAGTACTGAAGCAGAAAATACATTGGAAAATTCACAGAAAACAAAGTCAGAATCATTAACTTCCCATCTCACTTTCTCCCTAAAAGTTTCACTAATTTCCCCTAAGTACTAAGGTGTTTTAAGATTAAAGGGGCTCAAGGCATTTCCTTGACTTTTGGAGGGACCGGACATGGGTATGAATTGAAAACCCCTATTATTTGAGGGTACTTCATCATTACATATTTGTATTAAATCTTTTCATAGTAAAATCTCTGTTTTACTTAGGAAAATCATATAAAGTCTATCAAAGTATAGTATGATTTTCTAAGTCTAAAAGTGTTGACTGATACAACTTACAATTTGCTTCAGAGATCTTACTTTCTAGATTTGGTAAGTATTTTGGAGTTTCCTTGTCCCCTTGTATTATTAACATACGATTTTATTTATTAAATCCTAAGTGAAAATACCTTATCCTATAGTATATAACTCCTTCTACCCATAAATATACAAAAACCCATCTTATTACAAAATTTTAACCAAAGTATTTATTTTCCAATTATTCACAAAAAACCCATATTATTGCCCTTTGGTTAAAATATATCATTTAACTCTTCTTTCAGCCCCTACCGATAAATGAATTCATGATTGATTTATCATATAAAAAATATGTCGAAAAATCCTTTGAACATATATTTTGTATGTTTAAAACAAAAATAAACCAAAGTTTAATTAAAACTAAACTTTGGAAACACCACGCGTAATTTTTCACCCCGACCATTCGCTATACCAAGGGATTAATTGATCATTTGGATTAATTAATAACCAACATTCCCAGCCAATCAGACGCCGCCCGGAATAGTTAATTAACATTGATTACTTTGGGCCTGCGCGTTAATTCCCCCGCCATCTTCTCGTCCCGTCGTCCGTTGGATCACTCCGCCGAAGATCTACGGTCCATGATGATTCCGCTGGCCATCCTCTGTACGAGAATTAACGCACGAAATCGCGACGGTTTTCAAACAGTGCATTGGCTACGTGGCATTCAACCAATGGATTCGCTGCCATTTCGTTTAATACCGCCTATTCCCCAAAGCGGTGCGGAAATTACCGCTTACCACCCGACCCGGGTGACATGTCCCCCCGTACCATCATGACGTCACTCCCGAAAATAATTAAAAAAGCCCGTTGACTTTGTAAATAAAACAAAACCCCGCGTATTTTCCATTATTTTGTCTGGTGATAGTGACTGCGTTCTCCACTACGAATTTGAAAATTCCGCTGACTAAACTACTGTCGACCAAGATTGCTGAACTCCATTGCTACACCAGTGCCCGAGCATTCATCCGCCATTGACCAGTACCTGTAAATTTCAACTTTCTCCATCAAACAGGTATTTATTCGATTTCTTGCTGGAACTCTTTGAAAAATCCTCATTCCTGTGTTAAATTCACGCCACAGTCTGAAAAAAAGGTCAATATTGGTCTATTTTAGTTCCTGTAACCAAAATCAAACTCCCAAAACTGTAATTGCACCCGTTCCGTGAAAAACCCCCGAAACTTCCACTTTGAATACACAAGAACCAAAATGGAAGTCTCGGTAGCCCTGAGTGTAGCCCCATTAAACGCCCCTCACAGAGAGGTGGAATACTTGCTGTAAAACGTGGAGAAAGACTTTCAAATTAAAGACTTAGTGTTCGATGAAAATCCCCTTCGAAGTTATTGTCGCTGCAGAGATGATTATTCGAAAGGTTTGGATGTCATTGGGTTATGGGAATCTAATTTCCCAAGATATCTCATCCCCTCAGTCCGTATTTTCCCAGAAATTATCCACTACTGTCATTCCAATTATGATCCAACTCAAAGAGCAGTGTTATCCCCGGACCAAAGTATCCTTTTCCCCATTACTCCTCAAGCTATCAATACAATGCTCCATTTTGAACCTGATCAAAACCTTACTCCCTTGTCCATGGAAGAACTACTTGAAAAGTCTACTCAATTGTCCCAAGAAAAATTGAAATGCATTTGCCAGACCTTTATGTTATCTGAACATCAACCTAAGGGCCCTCCTCCCTATGGTTTTTCTTATTTTACTAATTTAGGCAAGCTCATCCTGAATATGATATCCTTTTTACTGGGTTTTAATACTAGTGAGTATGTTGATGAATTAACCCTAGTATTATTATCCATCTTCACTCCTGGACAACCTCCTGCTGTAAAATATGACTTTGCATCTTTCATTGCCAATAAAATCCATGACCAGTTCATGAGGCTAGATAATGAGAAAGTGTTTAAATATTCCTCAGTCATTTACCATCTCATCATCTATTATCAATCAGAGAAGTTCCCTTTCCTGTTAAAAAGCTTGATGCCAAGGGAAACCCTAGATCTGTTATATTTTGGTCTACCATAACTCACTCTTCCTATAATTCTCCCTATTCTTATGCTGAGTTCATCAATCTTTTTGAATATCCTACAACTACCTTGTTGACAGGAATTCCCCCTCCAAGGCTTAGTAATGAGATTAAGAAGACTTTGCAGCTTTCAAGGACATATAAAGTTGGGGACTGGTATTTATACCAAAATCATTCAGTCATCAGAATATATGGATGTGAATTGTATCCATTCAGGTTGCCAAAATATGTGCCTATGAGACTTTTTTCCTTAGAATATTTCAGGCAAATGAATAATTCTGATATGATTCATTTTTGTAGTGTAAAAAAGAAAGCCCAACTCAGGATCAAAAGTCAATTAGGTCCCTTCATATGCAATTCTAGGGACGCTGAGCGAGAAGCAGAAGATATACTACAAAACCGTTGCAAGTTACCAAGGAGTTTCCGTTGGGTTCCTTATGATCCATTCGGTTTTATCTGTGATAAAAGAATGAAGAACAAATCATCCCCATACTTTCACCACAGGATTCCTAAAATAGAACAATATGCTAATCAAGATGAGTGGGTGGAAGGAACACTAGTTGAGCAAGATAGTGAAGAAGACAATATGAACAAAATTATGAAAGATCTTGAGAAAAAGTTTGACCTAGAATATTTTGGGCAAGTGCAGGTACCTCATATTGGCACTTCTTCAGCAGGAAATCTTGAACAGGGATTACAGGAAATCAGTCCATCAATTACAGTTGAGTCTAAAGGCAAAGGGAAAGAACCTGAAGTACAAGTTATTGAAACTTTCATTATGACAGAAAAGCCTCAAACTTCCAAGGCACCAGATCAAACACAGGTTTCTCCTACTCAAGTTAATCACCATGAAGTTTCAGAGTTGTATACTCCATCTAATGTGGAAATAGGCAAGAAAAGGCAGGTTGCAGATCTCACTCCTCCCAAATGATCCTCACAACAACATCAAACTAAAAGGCAGAAACTAAATCCACTTCCAGAAGTGGAATCTATAGATGAAATCATTGATGATGAAAGAGAGGATAGTCAACTAACTGGTTTAGTTAGTGAAATACACACAGGTCACAAAGGAAAGGAATTACAAAAACAGTTGAGCACTGAAGTATCTTCCTTTAAACAGCCAAAAACAGATGCAGGTGATATAAAGAAGACTTTCATTAATATAAAAGCCAAGAATGACCCATTGAGGATGCAGGTATATGATCAGTATCTTAGATTGGATCCACACAATCAAGAAAGATTAATGTCAGCTTTTGACATTCAGCAAGGGAAGATGATGATGAGCCATTTCAAATCCAAAGTGCCAAAACCCAAGACAGCATCTGATTACATTAGGACCAATTTTGAGGTCCTAGCAAAAGACATTCATCCATTAGACCAGATAAAGCTACATAAACAAACTGGAGAAATGATATATTCCACCCTCACTGATAAGGCAATGGCAGCCTATAGATTGCAAGATTCTTTAAATAATACAAATATCCAGTTGCAAATTGAGAAAGCTTCTTCTCAGGCAAAAGATAACAGAATAAAATCTCTGGAAGAAATATTCATCAGTTTGGGTCACAATCCCAAAGATATAAAAAGCATTGAGGCACTGATTAAAAAGAAGGATGATGATATTGCTGCACTGAGAAAGCAATTGAAATTGCCAGCCTCAAGGCATCCCCAAATTCAAGAAGTTTTGAAGGAAAATTCACAAGAAGAAATGATGGAATTGCTCCTGAAAATGACTGAGAAACTGAGTGAGACCGAAAAAGAACTGGAGCGGGCATTAAAATAAAAGGAAGCTATCATGCAAACATCCACCACAGGGGCTACTACAACTACAGGTACAACAGCAGCAGATCAACAACCAAATCCATCACAGGTAAATACTTCCAATTTAAGTTCTGATGAATTAGCAAAACAAATGGAAAGTTTAAAACTCAGAGTCACAGAACTTCAATCTACAAAATTACAGCTGGTGAATTTGGAACAAAAATATGATATGTCAAAAAATACTGTTGCTGATAATACAAGGGAAATTAAGAGGCTGGAAAAATTGGTTAAGGATTTAGAAAAAGATCTCTCATTAGAAAATCCTTTAAGAGAAATAAATGAAATTCTTTGGAATAATATTATTGATTCAATAAAGAGTATTTGGTCCTTTGTTCAAATAATATTTGAACAAAATGACTTGGTCAAAGTAGCTCAGGAAGAAATTGACAAAACAAGAGAAGAATTAAGGAACAGACCTGAGCAAGCAAATCAACTTATACAATTTTTGAACACCCAGACCAAGCAGCAGCTTGCAAAGCTTGGAATTGAGGACAGGACAGGTACTATTTTAGAAATAAAAAGGGTTTTTACCAAGAGAACTTTTATGCAAAATCTGGAAAGAAAATGCTCAGATATCCAGCAAGAGATCAGTGCATTTAAAGAAAGGTTTAATTTTTTGATAGCCAGCGGATTGCCCAGTCCAATGATTTCAGAAGACCAAATAATGGAATTGGAAACTTATATCAACAAATTATACATACATGCTCACAATGTTGCATGTTCCTCTACCAGCTCATCAGAAGCAACATTGCCAACAGGAAAGAATCTCTACGACAGACTACAGAATTTGTTTCATCTTGAGCATGAAATAAGGTATTTGTTCCCTAATCGGTCCAATTTTTTCAGATACACAGAGGCCGATGAAACATTAAGAAAACTCAAAGAACCGTAATAGCATAAGACAAATGGTGGGAAGACATGTTGGAAATTTTGTAAAATTCATCTTCAGATAGAAAATTTTGCCTTTTACTCTTGTGTAAAGGATAAATAGATGACTAAAGGTTAAAGAGTATTAGTTTGGCAGTTGAAAGTGTATCAGTAGAAATAAAGAGTATCAGACAAGCAAAGCAGTCAAAAAGAATTACTCAAAAGGACAGCATCGAGCCCTTTTTTAGGACCTGCCTCCAGCACATCCACAAAGGGAGGAAACAGCACACCAGCAATTATCTTTTGTCCTATCTACGAGACCATTTGTCTCCTCTTTTATTGTAACTTATTCATTAGTCACCCTAGATTATTTCCTAGGTTAGTGTGAGATATTTTAAATCATTTTTTGTATAAATAAACCCTCGAATAAATTATTGAGGGTGGATTCTACTACTTTGCTGTGACATTGATGTTTTTGGAATAAAAAGTGTTTTGGAGAAATTTATTTGTGGCTTGCTGGATGACAATTTGAAGCTCAGTACTTTTTTCAGGATTCATGTGTTGGACTACAGTTCAATAAGTCTTTCTATCTTATGTCTTAAGTTTTATATCTGTTTATATTGTCATCGTGTCCATTTCTGAATAATTGACATAAAAGAATAAATCAAAATTTACTTAATTTTACTCTGATTTCAATTGTGATTATTCTAAATGTTTTCCTCTAAATTAGTTATAAGCAACGAATTCTTAATTGCTCTTGCTTCGCTAATTTAAGCATATTGATTACTATAATAAAGAATTCTTCACTGCTCTTTATTTGTAATCATTCCATTTCTTTCTTTTGAACATGTTGAAAGATTATTGAGTGCCTTTCATCCCGTCAAAACCCATTCCATCCACTTTAATTCCTAAAAATTGTTCTATGTTTGGCTATCTTGCCCTGCAAAGACATCTTGTGTGTAGAAGATTAATCCAGTAAAGCCATCCATTGACTCCATAGCCCAATGGCCTGAAAATATTCAACCTTGCCTTAGTTGGCGAATTCCACCATTTTCAAACAAACTCTTGGATTTATAACTAGCCTAAAACTTTCTGAGAACAAAGATAAATCATAAAGAGAGAGCCCTCTCTGGATACAGATTGGCTAGATTCTGTATCTGAAGGTTGGTTTGTGGTTACCTCGGGTATGTTTTCCTTTTCCACAACTTCAAGGAAAACCTGAGTGATAACAGACTATTAAGGCCATTTATATTCCAAGTTATTTTCTTCATTGAGTATAATGTTGAGGGGAGGAGAAAATCTCTAGAAGCACATCTACCTATGTTGAGTGCATTATAAAATGACCCACATTTTGAATTGATTCTTTGGTGGTTGTTTTACCCTTTCTCCTACTTACACTAATTATTTGTTCCTTGCCTTTGTATTTCTAGGTTTAGACTCCCATCCCTATGTGTGTATCTCATTCTCCCCATCTCTTTTCATTCCTTGATTGTTTCACTAAACATACATTTGATAATACAACTTTTTCAGGTCATCTAGAATGGATTTTGATTCTAGGTGCACCCATTTTTGGATTACAATAATCATAGATGGCTCTTTTGTACTTAGGGTTTATGATGTGTATTATTCCACCTTCTCAACCTCTTCAATTGTGGGTATCTCCCTCCTATTTTGGTTCTTATTTTGGGTTTAAGGGGATTTTCTCATGGAGGTGGGTTTCCCCTGGGAAGCCTCCCTAGTTGTCTATATGACCAGAATGTATTAATATTAGAAATTTGTTTTCATTTATGGAAAATGTGATAGGGATGAAGGAAAAAGTAGATATGATTTCAAGGAGTATTAAGATCAGCTCAAGATATGTAAAAGAAAAATATGGATGAGGTGCAAATATTTTGGAGTTATTTCCTATATAACAAGTCACCTCATAAGCCTCTAGAAAGTTATTATATGGATAAAGATATGAAAGATATTTATAGTGGTATATGGAAGTCCAAAAAGTCCCTCCTATATCTAAGTTATTTCCACTCAAATTCAGGTAACCCCAAAGTTAAAATTGCAAACCTAGGTTGATGGAGGACCATTTGGTGCAAGTTAAGTTTGGCACATATACCAAACCTGAAATAGTTGTTAGTAGAACAACTAAGTGATGTTGCAAGTGGATGTCGCCTTACAACATAACGGTGTAAATATTTTTTATTGGCTAATGGTGGAGCTCGTATAACATGTAATCTAGATTATTGTATCACGAAAGCATTCAAAGTTGAGCACAAAGGGAACAACTACGATGACATAAGCCCTAGTAAAGGTGGATAGTCCCCAAAGTGGTGAGAAAGGCTCTCATTGCTTGAAGCTTTGCAATAGTGGGCCATATGTAACAACTCATATTGGAGGTCCTCCCCGAGCCAAAGGAAATGGAAAGCTTAGAGGAGTTGGGATGACCATTTTTCGACCAATGTGGCAGCTTACATAGAAAAATAAAATGACTTAGGACCCTTATAAATTTAACAAAGAAATCAATGCAAAAACACAAAGGCCAGATGTTAGGAAACTAATCCTTGGGTTAGTTTGTGTTAGATAATCGATTATTAGAGTCCAAGAAACCTGGGAAACTGATTCAATAGTTTCTTGATGTATTTATATGTGTACACATTGTACATCATTCCTTGAGACAGTCATTAATATATTGTTGAAATTTGTTTCCAGTTTATGTGTTGTGTGTCTTACAGTGGTATCAGAGCCCTAGTTCGAGAAGATAAGCCACTATTTTTTTGGCCATGAATGTTTATACTCCTGAGGGCAGATGCTGGTGAGAAGCTGCCCCTATTGAGGACCCACAGTTGTGCATTGAGTCTACAGGTATTGTTAAATGGGTTGAATGTTGTTTAAATTCGATATTGTCCATGGGTTTCCCTTCTGACCGAAAAGAGCATCAAGAAGAACAGCAAAGGGCCAAGGCTTCACTGTATTGTTGTCCGCTTTTGTCCTCAATAGATTTGAGTTTCTTAGTCTCATTTTTATAAAAAAAAATACTGCGATTGATTGACATGAACCAAATACAGTTGGAAAAATAGAAATACAGTTGTAAAAACAGTTGAATTTATCACGCTATTGATTAACTTGTGTGGATAATATACAGGATTAATATTTTCAGTTATATGTTGTGATACAACCATTAAAGAAACATACAGACCAAATTTTTCAAACAATATATTGCTGAGAGTGTTTCCGTTCCCGTGAAATTCTTTTGACGAGTGCTGACAATGAGTGTTGATGGTGTCTGGACAATATTCCAAGTAAAATATCGAAAGCAGAGTTGACAGGTTCAAGGAGATTTGGGCTTTGCAGTGCGTTGCCGTGTTCTTGGTAATACAGAGCATAGATGAATGTTGAATATTTAATTTCAGAGAAATCAAAGCCAACCTTGTCTTAACATAAATTCAGTGCATATTTCAAGAGGTATTTCTATCTTGGCATATGTTTTGGAATTTTTGTTTGAATTTGGGCCTACTCATAGATTTACTTGTTGTAAACCCGATGTAGAAGCATCAAAATATTTAAACTCTCAATTAAGAATCAAGAGCGTCTACCGAAAATCTATCCACGGCATCGAATCTTGGTGTATGGTGGTGGTATAGTCATAAAATAACCTTAAGTCTACAGCGTAACAAGTGTTTAACAGTGGTGAAAAATGGGGCAAATGTCGAAAGCCAGCAAGAATTGAATGAGCATTTTTTTTGTGACTTATAGTGTTTATAGTTTTATCGATTTCATACCCTGTCTTTTGATATATAAAGTTGAGGTCGACAGTGGGTTTGTGAGATATCAAAAGGATTTGTGAGATATGAAATTTTCATTCTTATTGAGACCAGAACATTGTCTGAATTCGTTTCTCCTGGTTTCAGATAATGGTAATTTTCGGATAAGATCTAAGCTTGGGCATGAGCAGATTAAAACCTCACTTTCTAATCTTGTGGGAAGGAATTTCTTGGAGCCTCGGGAAGTTTAAACTGCATCTTGTTAATGTGGTCCAATAGAAAGCAGTTTTTAATTGCTAATCCAGATTGTATAGTTGTCAAGCATTTGCTATGTGTAAAGCATTAAAAGGAAATATAACTACAAAACTAAGCGAAGTGACAATTTTTTTTTGGAGATTTGATTTTATTTTGGTGAAAGTTTAAACTATACAAATTATTAATATAAAATGAAGAAAGGGAAAGGCATTGTGGTTATAGAAAGTCAAATAATAGTTGTTTGGCATATTTTGAGGTCACAAGTTCACAATTTTAAATCCTTGTTGTTGATGGGTGCATGATCAATTGAACTTGACACCCGATTAAATCATTGAAAATTTGTTTGTATTGGGTGCATTTTCAGTGGTAGCCGATGCCCCTTTTTTTGAGTTGATTGCAATTTTACTTTGATATTTCACTGGAGAAAATGGCCAAACTAAATGATTTAATACATTTATTAAGTAATTTAATGATATCTATTGTCCATAACGATGTCCAAGTCAGCAAGGACATGCTCTGTGACATCCAATCATGTTTGAAAAATGCTAAAAGAAAATTTGAATACTTGGAGTTAGAATCGCAGTTACAGCGAGACGAACTTCAAAAGAAAACTTGTGATTCTGAACTGGTGTTTGTTCAGAAAAATAATTTGTTTGAGCCTGATCATCAGTCAAAGAATGATCAGAGAAATGAAGTGTTTTTAGGTGAAAATTTGGATGCGGTTAGAAGTGATGATGTGAAACTTGTTATAATACCATGGGAAGAGATGACACACAACAAACACAAAATAGGTCTTGGTTACAATAATGATGTATCTTTTCACATTCCAAACTTTGCTAAACCTATAAAATTTCCAAGTGTAGGATTTCTAGATGGTGTGGTTCAAGAAAAAGTTGATAAATGTCAACAATGTAAGAGAGTTGGCCATATGAAATATCGGTGTTTTGATCTTCACCCTTACGAGCATTTTGGAAAGCGAAATCACGAGTCAAATATATGTTCCAAAAAGAAGAGCACTACGAGAGAGAAGCTAAGTTTTGGATGGATTGCTTCGTGGGAATGGACGAAAGAAACCAAGAAGATCTACAGATCAAAATGAAGAATTTGTTCGAGAGTGACGAGTTTTGCAGCGATGACGAATATTTCTCGCCTTGTATTCAACAAGGGGGGATTTGTTGGTGGGTGATCTGCTACAGGTTCGAGTTCGAGATGTCAAGCGAGCCTGAGTCAGTGATCCACATCCTGAGCCATAACCTCAGTTGATTGAGTTGTTTCTGAGCGAACACTTCCTGATTTGAAATTGTTCAAGGAACTGCTGTGACAGTTCCAGAGTATGTGGTCATCTTAAAACCACAATTTTTATTCTGAGAACTGCTCTGTAGGTTCCATATTTAGTGTTGGTGAGACATTGAGTTCTCCTATTTTCGGTTTATGGTCATCCTTGAAAACCATTTCCGAGAGACATCCAACTCTTGGCTGAGATGCATTTCTGCATTTTGAACTCTCATTCTTGGACTTTGGTATATCTCTTTGTATTAAGGGGGGAATGTTAGGCAACTAATCCTTGGGGTAGTTTGTGTTAGGTAATCGGTTATTAGAGTCCAAGAAACCTAGGAAACTGATTCAACAGTTTCTTGATGTATTTATATGTGTACACATTGTACATCATTCCTTGAGACATTCATTAATATATTGTTGAAATTTTTTTCCAGTTTGTGTGTTGCGTGTCTTACAGAGACTCTTTCTCTCTCCTCACAAGAAGACATGTGGCGATGTATTCACTTATGTATTTTCGATGTTTTCAGGTGCTCAAGTGGGATAATTATGAGTGCACATGTCACTACTAAAATGGAACCAAATGGAATCAATGACCTAAGCATAACATCAACTGAGAAGGGCTTCCCCAAAATGTTTAGAAATAGCCCAAGGAAGAACTCTGGGCTGACTAGACGATAGAAAGATGTGGTAGTTGTGAGAGGCAACTCACCCCTTAGACTTTGGAAGGTTTAGAAATAACACAAAAGAGGAAGGTCTAGGCTGAATGAGCTTCGGGAAACAACATATAATGAGAACAGAGTGCGAAAGAAATAAATTCAGGGGCCAAAGTAAAGTGTTAGGTCGAGTTTTTGTTGCAGTGTTAAGACCAAAGAGTAGAGAAATGCAAAATAACATAATCCATTGGGGCTTTATAGTCAAACGAGCTAAAACAATTTTAATTGGTAGTGTTTATAAATATGAAAACTGATTTGGGCTATGATTAAAGGGCTTGTTCAAATGATTCAATAGCACATTTTAAATCTCTTTGTGGCTAAAAATAAAGAACTTTTGGCAGAGATTTGAAAGGCTTAATGCATCAATGGGTGAGTAGCTAATTTTGGAATTTATTCCAAATAAATGGTGCAACATTAAATTTTATTTTAAACATGAGTGAATGAGTTGACGACTTTGATGGAAAGATCAATATGTTTGGAGGAAAATTTGGACAAAACACTAAGTTTGGAGATTCACAAAAATAGAAGAAGCACTACTAAATTCTGAAACATTCCAAAGTAATGAAATTGAATAGTTAAGATCAATTTTTCTTTAGAATACCTGTAAATTTGCATACGAGGGGATGATCCTTTATATGATGGAGATAACCCACTAATTTGTTAGGTTGTACCACATACTTCGGGTTTACCACATACTTTGGGTTTACTACTTTGCGAGATTAGCATTGTGCTCCAAGAATTGGGCCATCTCAATTGTTGTCTTTCCTTGAGGAAGCTCTTGACCCACTTTCCTTATGTTGTTCGGTACAAGTCTCAACATTCTTGTAGGAGGAGATTTCACTCCTCCTTGCCAAACCACTCATTTAAACTTGGTCAAAATAAGCTAAAAGATAAACTCCAAAAGAGTGACTCTAAAATAGTTATGCCACCTACCAAGAGATATAGTGTATTCATAAAATTTTACTAAAATGCTAGTAAGGTCAAAACCACTCCTCCCACAATATGAGTACAAATAAAAAATATAGTTGTTAAGTAAAAATAACTATAAATTTTTTTTAATAAATAAATTATCAAATTTTTTAATTAATTTTAATAATCAAGAAAAATATTTATTATCTTTTTAATTTAAAATCAAAATTTTATATATAATAAATTTGTTTTTTCACAAATTTAATTAAAAAATAATAAATAAAATATAAATAAATACTTAAGAAAAAACCAATATTAAATATAAATTTGCAAATAACAACACCTCCGATATAAATACCTATTAAAACAATCACACCAGGATTACACTATTAGTGATTATAACATGTATAAAACGTATACAATATTTAGGACGGGAAAAAACCAACACTAATAACTAAAATAAAATTAAGACAAATCTTTCAAAAGAGGAAATTGCGCTGTCATGTGCGAATTTTTCCTCAATTGGAATACGGTGATTACTAAAATTAAAATATTAATACTGAAAACAAAATTACATAAGAAATTTGGAAATAAATTATAATTTCAGGTGGCATTTTTTTTCCTCAATAAGTGTTTTAAGAAATTGAAAATATTAATAATAAAATTAGATATAGATGAAAACTTTAAAAAGAGATTGTAATTTCAAAATTTCCGTCATGGATGGGGTGGTTAATGTTGTCGTATTTTTAGGGGTGGATTATTCATAATAACAGAAGGTTTAGAGGACACGCAAATTGCAGCGAGTATGATTAGAAGAACACACAGAAATACAATATTCTTTGAAGTTTATAATATGTGGCGCCCTTTCTTGAAGCGGCTCATCTATTTGAATTATTTTGTGAGAAAAGCTATTAGCGTGCATGAAACCGAACGCCTCTGTAAAACTTCGCAGCTACGCAAATAATTGGGGCACTTTTGAGGAGAAGAAAGGAATCATTGGATTCCTAATGACTCATGCATCTCATAAAACCATGTTTCCAGCCTTGGTTTTCAGTTTTTATGGGTGAAAAGCTCAAAATACATCAGAAAATCACCTTTCTGCCTCTTTTTGACCTAGGCGCTGTGCAAATACCAGTCTTGGGAGAATGACTTTTTGAAGAGGAAAATGACCTCAATTTTCATAACTTGAGGCATATTCAAAAAGAGGACATGAAAGGCTTTCCAACAAGCCATCGTGGGCCTGATTTGGACACCTGTAGGTCAGCCAAAAGTGGCCTTGAACACAGAGGGAAAAAATGACACTAAGAGGGCGCAAATGCACAGTGGAGGGTGCAAATGACCAATTTGCTGATTTTTTCCAAGTTTCTCTGAAATTTTGACTTTTATTCAAGAAATCATGTTTCTACTTATGTAATTCATCATGGTAAATGTAATTATGTCAAGGATTATTTACCTAGGGTATATTCACCAGGTAAAATTCATCATTGAGTCATAATGAATCAATTGAATGTGATGAGAAGTGGGTCACTTGGACCATCCTACACTTCAGTTTTCAGTTCAGTAATTAGTGGATCTCTTCCTCACCTCATGGATTCGACCCCTGAGGATGAGTGAAGTTTGTTTTGATGTCTACTTATACTATCACTTGACTCTTAGCAAGGTTTGGAATCAGTTTTTATGTTTTCTTATTGATCAAGGAACTATTGTACTCAGTTTGGCCAACTAATAAAGAGGAGTTGCAGCGATTTTATGGGATACTTGTGGTATGATGTTTAGCATTGTATTTTCTTCAGTTTCATATGTTAGAATGTATTTTATTAATGGTCACTTCATCTCTATGGTATGATCTCTTTCAGATTTGATAATCAGAACACATGTTTTCTCATGCTCTGTTTTGGGGAATTGGTCATAGTTTGTCCATTTTCCTCTGTCTAGGAAGAATACATCTCCCATGCTCTTCATAGCTCCTCTTCACTCTCAAAACCACCCCATCATAATCATCATAAAGTGATAAGCATTATTCCTACCTTGCCCCATTGAATCCCTGCAACCCTATCTCAATTGCCCTAACCTATCTCCCTTGACCTAATTTCTTCATCTAGTGAAACCCAACCAAATCAAATAAAATCAGCACAACACCTGCACTCAATATCTAGACTAAAAACCCTAATTACTCCAGCCCTCTTAGCTGTGACTTTTGGAGAGAACCCTCTTTGACTTGATAGGGCTAGCTATCAAGTCAAAGCTTGATTTGTGGTTACCTCTGTTGGGATTCCTTCTTTAGCCTTGGGAATCTGGCAAAGCACTAACACTTATCATTTCTCATTTATTCACAGGCGAGCCCAAATAAGCAGATGTCTAAATATCTTAAGAAAGCTAAGAAAAAATGGCCCCTGTAAACCCTACACCCGCTGCAACCAACAGAACAGCGTTGCTTCCTCTATTTATAGACACTACATGTTGACCAAAAAGTGGATTCTCCTCATGGGGATCCATGTACAAGTTGTTTGAGGATGATAAACCTAATAAAGTTCGAAGGAAAGCTATTATTGATGCTTCTGATTCCTCAAAAGCCACTAAAGAAGAAGTGGATAATTCTTTCTTGCATCGAATTGTTGCATGACCTAAAATCTTACCATACACTAATATGGTAAGATGGATCATCGATCACCTCAACATTGTGGATGGGACTTTTCTAACTAGCAGAGGAACGATGATTGGTTCCTTCAAAGTCGAAGACTTGAAGCTGATGTACCACATCCTACACCCTGAAAAGGTCTATGACAAGGAATTTCTGGCGCAGTTCACCAGCGAGAACGATCTCAAATCAAATCCAATCAAAAAATGGAGAAGCAACCCCAATAAGCACAAGACTGATGACAAGGTTATGTATTCTACTCACTCCCTTGCAAGTCCCTACTGTTATGTTGCTGTTATGATGTCTAGACTTTTTGGTCAGCCTGACACTACCATATTTTCTATAGAATGGGTTCCCCTCATGGAAGCAGTTGCAGACTCTTATGTTATGGATTGGGGAAACATTTTGTCTAATAATATTGCTACTCAAATTTTGGAATATAGGAAAAATCGTTCAATTTCCTCCAAGATTTTCCCCTGAGTGCTTATATCATGGATGTTGTGTGTTTTACTTCAGATTTTCCAGCCATGGGCTGGAAATGGACTACCCAAGACCCTGTACCCATTCATGTATTTCATAACATGTTATGGGAATCAAAATTTGAGAACCATTTTTATAAAATTTTCCATGGAGTCATTCTCCCTTTGTTTAAAGCCACCTTTAATGAGAAAGCACCTAGATTGTCAAAAGAGGCTCAGGCTAATTTTTTCTCCATTGGAAAATGGTTTGGAGAAGAGTTGTTCACCAATGTCAAAGTATTTGGGAGCTTAGCTCAACTGAATGTTTTACCCCTGTATGTCCCTGATAAGATTCTCGCAAGAGAAGTAGCATATCAAACTGTTGGAAATGTACTAACCAAGTTTCTAAATGAGGCTAAGAAAGCATCATGGCCTTCCTTTCCAATTAATTATGGAGTTTATGGTATGGACAATTACAAGAAACTCTTGCCACTTGTTTTTATGGCATGGATTGGTGTTGCTACCACTGAAAATGAGGTTATGAATTTCCTCAAGTATTGTGTCACCCCAACGAAACTCATAACCTCAAAAACATTAGTAGGTATCGACCATTTCATGATGGCCTCCATGATGGTAGGATTTTTCTTCAGCTCTCCTCCACCTATCACATACCCCAAATACATCAAAGACTATTGTGGAATCTCACACTTCTTGAGATTGGATAGTAGTTGGTTTTTCTTTAATATCTCCAACACCTACATCAAATATGATATGTGCTCCTCCCAAGTAGCACCATATACTAATATAAAACCGAAATAGACAATAACAAATGAATCTATAAAAGGGAATATATCAATAATTCAAGCCCATCTTGGTGAAGTATATCACTTGTTGCAACTGATCCAACATATCATCTATCTTAGGCAAGGGGTACTTGTTCTTGAATGCAATTTTATTAAGTGCATTTTCATCAATATGTATATGCCAATTCCCATCCTTCTTTGGCACTATGATAATGGGTGACCCACATGGTGATGTATTCAGTCAAATGAAACCATGTTCCAGTAACTGCTACAATTGTTTCTTCACCTCACTTTATTATATAATAGATTACCTATATATCCCAATGTTTGGAAATGGGTATCCTAACAATAGTTGGATCTCATGTTCCACTCCTCTCTCGGGTGGTAATATTTTAGGCTCCTATAACACATATGTGTATGCATATAACAACTCTTTCAATGGCTATTTATGTTTCTTGATACAACCCTCTGGGGATGCTTTTGCTCTTATTAACTGTTTTCTAGATTGACTCTCTCTTCAAAAATAGTAAACATACTTCTTTCTATAACTGAGTAGGTTCTTGGATTGGTTGGCACTTACCATTGAAAATTTTGACTTCCCTTTGTGTGCTTTGATGGTGATTTTCCATCCTTGACGAGTTGGTTATGGTTGGATCTCTGCATGAAGATTACATCCTTAATATAACTGTAGCGAAATCCAAACACCACCCCACATACATTAAGGGGAACTACATCTAGTTCTACTTTATTAATAAAATCAACATTGATAGCAAATCTAATTTTGCATTGCTTTATTACCTTTAACTTTTCATCGATATTTACCCATCCCAATGGATACAAGCTAGGATGATCACAATTTTCCAATACCAATTTTTTTACCAGCTCTGCTACAATGAGATTTTCCTATGATCCTGAGTCAAAAAAAGCATCAAATTTCATCTTCTTCACTTGTATCTTTATGTGAAGAGTTTGGTAATTTCTCTCTCTTCTTATTGTTAAAGGAATTAAGATTCAACTCCTTCTGCATTGAGATACAAACAATCTTCTCATCCACATATGAGTTGCTTTCGACATGGTTGCTCAAATCAATGTTCATGAGGTTCTTCTTATTATCTTTCTTTTGAATAGGGACTTAATCACTGGAACTTAATCACTTGAGGATCTCGCTCGACCCTCAATGTCTTTGTGTGGATTTCCCAACAAGTTAGGCGATGGCCCTGTAATTTTAGTCGCACAAATGAAATCTTATGTTCTTCCTCTACATGATGAACACTAAACTACGCTTCTAATTGTTGCAACCAGTTATTTAGCTTAAGAGAATCAATCTCACCTTAGTATGGCTTGATATCAACATTCACTTAAATTTTGAATAGGGACTGTGAAAGGTTCACGACACTCTAATTGGGTTGATCTCTTCCGGGTCCTTTCTTCAATTAATTCTTTGTTTCTTCCTAATCTCCTATTCTCCACTATGATTTTTCCTCTACATTAGAACCCACATTTTCTCCAAATATCTCAAGCTTATTTCTTAGGGAGGACATGAGAAGATTCACATTATGAATTATATGTGCAACTTATGCTTCCAATGGCAAAAACCTCTCCTTTGTAGGATCACAATAGTTATTCATAGATTCGTTGGCCATGACTAGGGTTTTCTGACTTTTTGATTAGAAGATCTAGATCCCCTACAAATATCCACAATATATCTAAAGAAAATTGCTCGGATACCAATATTATACTTAAATTTCCTTGGATATTCCATTGGAAAAATCGTCACAACAAATTTGATAAAACTATATTTAAAAATCTGTCAGTCTACACTATTATGGTTTATTCCTCTTTAGATTTTTGGATATGTGTATTATTGTTTATTGTTTATGCACACAAATTAAAATTTATTTAGAAAATATAGAACAACAAAATAAAAACTCACAAATGCATTTGACACAAGATATATCCTGGGAAACCCTTTCGAGATAAAACCCAATTGGAAGGTGAGGTCACTTTTCTCTCTTTCTCTAAAATGAGTACAAAGAAGTAAGCCCTATGGCCCATGGGATACTAGAGTGACAAAATACTCTTTGTGTTCTCTCTCCATTTCCATCTCAGCTAGTCTTCTCATATATTTAACAAATGCACTCAAAAAGAATGACACCCCTTTTCCTCCTAGCGGCCCAGTTATAACACAACCCGATAGACTAGTAGTGGTTAGGTTTGACTCCCTCAACTCTTAACCAGAGTTACAATATGGACTCTTCTAAACAGGAAGACCAACTTCTGAGTGGCATAACCTTTGCATATGGACTTTGATTGAGGTAATTCTTGTGTTGTACGAAAGGTATATGTGTGTATAATATGAAAAAAAATGGGGTGTTAAATCATCAAATTCCGCCCCCCACCCCCCCCCCCCAAAAAAAAAGATCATTTGATGCCTCAAAATTCTCCCAAAAGGTTTCAAACCCTAATTTTCCAAACTAGGACTCGCCAATAAAAATGGCCTTGTGAGCTTATTCCTCTATTTTTTCCACTTTGAAAGCTTCAATATGGATAAAAACAATATAATGATCCAATATATATCAAGAATTATCCTCCAACTTAACACATCTACAACCTTATTTTATTTTTCAAACATATGTTTCAAAACAAATGTGTAACTTCACAAAAATTCTATCAAATGGGAATGTTTCCAATAAAACTTAATTTAACCATTGATGTATTATAATGTCTTACGATCAATAAATATGATAAACTCCCTTAATAGAAATTAATGTCACTATTTCTTCAATGTTTGTATAATAGTGAATAAATCTTGATCATAAACATAATACTTCTTCTTAGCATCATTTAGCTTCTTGGTACATAATGAAATTTGTCTTCCTTCTTGACTCAAAATTGCTCCAATTGTTGAACCACTTGCATCTTAGGCTAGTTTCTTAAGCCTAATATTTGCCTCTAAATTCGATTTCTTGTCTATTGCTACCTCTGGAAGTAATTCTTCATCCCTCTAAAAAATTATCTCGGCCTCCAACACCTAAATCGACCTCTTATTTTGTTGAATCAAATTGCCTCTTTGAGGCTCTACGCAAGCCCCTAAGCAGCCTCTTGTGGAATAACTTGGCCTTTCTTAGTTGAATATTAAAGCACTAGAAATATCCTCTAGAATCTTTGTTGCTTCTCCTATACCTATGATATTGATCTTTGGCTCGAATTCTCTTCCTAGATGAATCTCTACACTTTGGAAATTTGATCTCCCTGGATCACCCACTCACTCGACGTGTCTATCTCCATCCCCATCATCATGATCTTATAATCTCTCATTGGTGAACCAACGACCATAATTAGATCCTCATCAATGATTATGATCATCTCAAACTCAATTTGTGTGAATTTCTAGACCATTCTCACTTTTCTCAATTCATTCCCTTTAATTAATTGATTTCCCTAAGTTAGACATAGGGAATTTTTAATTATCGATCAATTAATTTAATTAAGCTATCTCTTGGTGTTTTCTCCCAAAACCTTTTATGGGTTTTGGATATCTTGTGTTTCTTAGCCTCTCTGACCAAATTCAAGACTATAACACTTGTCTGATGCTACAAAAAACTAACAATCCCTCTTAGAGAGGAAGGTGTTCTACTGTCTTTCTCCCATAACATCTTCCCTCATGTTGTTGATGTCCGATAAATATGATAGTCTGCCACTTCCCACCAAGCCACTACAAATACTCTAATTCATATACCTTTATTTATTTTAACCACCATGCATCTACGCTACTATTGACACTGCTATGTGCCTCCTGCACTGTTGCTAACTCTGCTTTGCGAGAAGTTGAACTCATGTTGTTGTTGACGCTACAAATAAAAACCAAACTCTGAATCAATTGTGTCCATAGGATGTATTTACAACTGTCTCTTGATTCTCCAACTACCACTATCCGATGCATTTTTTGTGCCCCCCAATAACCGACTGCTACCAGTATTGCTCTATCCCTCAAGATTTGACTATGTCATGTTGACACTGACCCATCTGCTATTGAAAAATGTAGGCCCCTGTAGCAAGGGTAATTATCCGTGAGGAAACATTTGTTTGATACTATTCTTCATGGATCCTACCCAAATCTTTGCAACTTTAGTGACTAGAGCTCAATATCTCCCCACCTCTCTCCTATAGGTATAGTTGTATACAAGGCAAATTCTTCCTCCAACCTCTTGGAAAAATTATCGATATTTTTCGAAGTTGTTGCCTTCTCCTACTTCTCCTTCATTTCCTTCTTCTTCTTGGGACATTGAGTATTGTAGTGACCAAACTCACTATATCTGAAGTACTTGATATTTGACAGATATTTCTTCTTCTTTTCTGCTCCCTTTGAGCCTTGTCCCTAACTAGGACCTTTCTTTATCTTCCCCTTCAATTCAATGGCTACATTCTCCTCATCCTTCACAATCTTTGGTATTTTTTTTGTTTTCCCTGATGTTACTGTCGACCAAAGAAAGCATCATCACTTCCTGAGTGAAATAGGCCCATAATCAACCCCATCCAGGTAGTTAATATCATCTATTAATACCTTGGAAAAACGTTTCCCACTCCTTGTTGAAACTGTTGAGAGTTGTACATACAACCTCACTCTCAAGAGTTATCTCTCCAATTGTTGCAAGATCATCTCATACATTCTGAATTCTAGTGAGATAAGGAGTGAATCCTTCACCCTTATGCATTTTTGTGGTCCTCAAATTCTCTTTCAAGAACATATTATGGTTCTCAGAAGGATTCTAGAAAAGTGTAGTAACCGCATCCCACATTTATCTAGAAGTATTCTTTCTAGTTAGATGTGATACTATATGATCTCGAAATCCATCAAGGATAAAATACTTCGCCTTGGTTATCTCCTTATTGTAACTCTCTAGTTGGTGCATATCTGTAGGTATGGTTATAACCCTTTTTGTATATGTCTTCAAACCATGCTCATCTGGCAAGAAAGAAATTTTGTCTTTCCAGATATAATATTTAAGGCTCCGTCTAGCCTATCCTGATATCGAAGTTCTATTGAGGCCATTTCTGCAAAACTCAAATTTGGTAAAATAAACAGGAATCTCCTCCCTTTCCTACTCGATTTTTTACTCTCCTACTCGCACTCCCTTCTAGAATGCCTAGATATGCTTGTTGTTATTGACTTCCATAATGGAAGTCTCGGGTTTCTACCAAAAAAATAAATGTGGAAACCCTCAAGGAAAATTTGGAAATTCCTTCCTATATGTGTGTTATTCACTTCCACACAACATCTACTACTACAAAATCACTGTGCTTAGATAAGCTCAATGAAATAATTTAAATACTCACTGGAACTGCTTCTCGACAAAACCATTTCCTACAAATCACTGCAACTGAGGCTCTTTGAATTTTCTGTTGCATGCAAACTGAAAATCGAACCCTTGTTCTTCTAATTCGCACTCCTAATCAGCCTTTGCACATGTCCTAAATTTTTCTAGTGAATCCCTTTGAAGCTACAAAATTTCTCCTTTTCTACTAAGCTCTTGATCTATCTTCAACACTTCTCTGAAACCATGTGAAAATTTCTTCGAAATGTAGCAACTGGAAATTATTCTTATAACTGATTAATTATGCAGTTTATTTTGTCACGACAAAATAATGAATAAATCACACTGAAATTTCTTCACAATAAAAGCACATCAAAAAATAAACTAAAAACTAAGAAAAGAGATGCACACACATAAAAAAAAAATGACATCGTTATTCTTGGACAAAACTCCTCAGAAAAAAACCCAACGTAGGGAAACCAGTGAAAAAGATGAGGGTTTTATTATTATTATTCAATGACAAAATTATGAGTACAAAATTTGGATGCCAATCTGGAAATCCTCTCCTGAGAGATCACTAGAAAAATATATGAGAGAATTTTCTCTCTTCCCACAAGAAATTCAGCCTCAACCTAGCCTCAAAAACTGGCTCCGGGAATACCCATGTTCAGGTCTTTGTGTAGTCCATCACACGCACTCCCCGGATCTGCATCTGAATTGGACGTCCTATATGTTGCTACCTCTAGAAGTGATTCTCTGTCCCTAAGGAAAATTATCCTAGCCTTAAGCACTTGAATTGACCTCTTGTTATGCCAAATCAGACTGCCTCTTTGAGGCTCTATGCAAGCTCTTGCGTAGCCTCCTGTGGAATAACTTGACCTCTCTCAGCTGACACTTACAAAACTCGAAATCTCCTATGGAATCTCTATTGTTGCTCCTTTTCCTTTTTTATTTATCTCTGGCTCGAATTATCTTCCCGGTTGAATATCTTCACTTTGTAAATTCGATCTACCTAGGTCACCCACTCACTCGATGTTTTTATCTCCATTTCCATCATCCTGCACTTATAATCTCTCGTTGGTGAACCAAAAACCATTATTAGACCCTCATCAATAGCTAAGATCATCTCAAACTCAAAACATGTGATTTTCAAGGGCATTCTCACTTTTCTCAATTAATTTCCTTTAATTAATTGATTTCCCTAAGTTAGACTTAGGCAATCATTAATTATCGATCAATTAATTTAATTAAGTTGTATTTGGGTTTTTTCCCCCGAAACATTTTCTGTGTTTTGGATATATTTGTTTTCTTAGCCTCTTTGACCAAAGTCGAGACTAGAACTCTTGTTCAATGCTACAAAAAACTAACCCTTCTAATGGGAGGTAAGCCCGTTGACAAATCATTCACAACAAATTCCTCAAATTCTTTCAACAAAGGTTGAATCTTCAGCGGTATGGAGTCCATTTTCCCACCTTCTTGTACTTGGTTTGGAATTATTTCCAAATAGAATCAAGCCTTCTTTTGTTCCTTCAAAAATACCTTAGTTGAACATGGCATATTCGACTGCTACTATTCCGACATCTTGGTTGTTGTTTCTTCTTGTTGATGTCCTCAAATTTTCAAACATTGGTTCCAACTTGTATGGTTGTCCAACCTTTGTGAATTCATAAGTATTCTTCCTAACATCATGGAAAACATTCATGTCAAATAAACATGGGCTTTCAAGCAGTACATGGCATGCATCCATATCTACTACATCATTATTGGTGACTGTAAATATTCCCTTTGACACCAACAGGGAGCATCACCTAATAAAGGTCCTAATTAGACCTATACTCATTTGGTATAGTGATGTCCACTAGTATGTTGGCTTAGTTGCCACCAAATGGTTTTGAAATCAACTTAAAATTCAATCCAATTAATATCATGACATGAATCTAATATAAACTAAGAATTAATCTTTGATGATCTAAAATGTACGTCTATTTATTATTATGTTTAACTATCCTAATCAATAGAAAAGCTAAACAATATCAAATATGAAATGACATATGAATTATTGGGTAAAATAAATATTTTACTTTATTCAACAATATAGTGCACATAAAATTATTATCATTACTTTCCATATACATATTTATATGAAAAAAGTATGACATTGTTTCCTCGTATTTGAAGTAAACATCTTTTAAAACAAAATATTATCATGATAAAGAATTATACATAAACACATGCATGAATAATAGAAATATATTGCATAATAATATAAAAAAACATATTTCATCATTAAACACTTCAAACCTGTTCCAAAAGAGGAATATTGCAAAACTTCAATTAAAATATTGTAGTAGTACATACGTCAAAACCAAAAGCTTTCATTATTTTACAAGAGAGATAATTATTACTAAAAACAAGAGGAATTTGGCAATACAACAAGAGATCCTCCTCTTTGTTCTAGGAAGAATTTTCAACTACTGGAAAGAGAAGTCTAGCCCCTATAGTATCAAAATATTCCTAATCCCACCCTTTTTCTCTTGGCTAATCTTCTTTATAAACATTTTTTATTCCTTCTTTTGTCAATCAGCTCTTGCTAGCTTTCTCAATCCAAGATAACCATCTATATGAAATCACCTGCTAAAGGAGAGAACTTGGTTTTACTTATGTTCCCTTTTTACTTAAAATATTCCTACCATTGACTCTATAGATATGAAATTTGATAGATAAAGGGTGGATTGAAATGGTTCGAAGTTATCTCACATTGGAAAATTCTTTTAACAATATTAGGCTTGTTTTTCCTATATGTAGAAGAAAACCTAAAGATAGATTTGGTGGATTCCATAGGTAAACTGGTGAATACTTTGACATCTTTATGGTTCCATTTAATCAGTTGTAATACTTTTAGTTTATCCTATAGGCTTTCTATGCATATTGTAACAAGTAAAGCATGTATAATACCTCTAACATAAGGCATATTATAGTCTTCCATAGTGTATAAGAATACATCCCATATTTTATCACACCATTTATTTGCTTATTTTCCCTGCTCCTTAACTTTCAAAATTCTTATGCCCAATGATCCAAGGATACTCTGATTTTCCTTTCTTCTTTCTTTTTAATTTTAACAATACTTTATAGGTTCTCTTTAACAATTGTTTTATAAAATATCTCTTGAGAAGACTTTTTGTCATCTATTTGAATTTCGATTCTATTAGTACATCTGAGAAAATCATAGAAAAATTGATGTATTTTACTCTCCCATTTGAAGAATTTAAATTGATTTTATTTCAACTGGGCATTTATCATGATGGCTTCTTTTTTGAAAAAACTTTATATGTTGTCCACCAATTCTTACATGTTCCAATTGTTCTTGTAAAAAGTTAACCTGGTATTGAAAAGTAGTGGAAATAGTTTTTATATTTATTTCATTTTCCTTTTAGTTCTTTTACATGCAATTGCTGTAGGTTCTCAACCTATTCATTGTGTTTCCTCTTAGCTTTAGATTGTTGATTCTATTGTCTTATCCCTGCAATTTCATCCTTATATTTCTTTTCCACTTCCAACGTTAATGAGTTGGATTCCTCATTAAGCTATAAGGTTTTCCTTTGCAATTATTCTTTTAGGATTATCTTTTGGTTGTCCATATTAGGCTCCAATTTAGTAACTTGAGTCCCTTGTTTTTCCAATTAATTAACATACCATGAATTTGCAGTTGCAAAGGATCTAAGAGTCTATGTAGTCTCTTGAAAATCCTCCTCATATTCATTAATAGGTTACCAAACAATATAGTGTTGCAATGATTCTTCATCTAATGATTTTGTTTTTGTTTTCTTTAATTTCCTTTTAATAGCCACCTTTTCCTTTGTGTTAAATAAATAATCTCCCAAACGTATGACATATTCATTTATAGGATCCAATTGATATAATGTGAGGAACGAAGGGGTAATACTACTACTTTTGGTAGCTAATGGAGTAACTATACTAGAACGTGAAATTATTTAAATTAGTTACAGTACTAGGAGTATTGTGGGCTACAACATCTTGAGTTTCAATATCCTCACATGTTTGAGTAATTTGATATTTAGAAGAATCTGGGATTTTCTTCACTTTATCACATGCTTTTCCTGTATTATCAAATTGCATGGTAGAAGTGTCTTTAGTAATTGTATATTTTTCTGGAGTTTGTTGGATGGTATAATTTGTCTCTTTCTTAGTATTAGGTACTGTTAAATAAATAGGTTCACTTTTTTGTGAGTCCTTCCTTGGTGTTTCCTATAATATATCAATAGAAGCATTAATAGATTCATTTTTTTAAGGTTGTTGAATTTTATTTTATTTAGTGGGTTGATCTCAGAGTCATTTTGTACTCTGACTTGTACTTCTAATGCTTTATTTTGTGATTTTTATGATAGTCTAGCTAGTTGATTCTTCAGGAAATATATCTTTAATCCATCTACCACTAACCTTGCCTCCCTCATCCAAGAAATTTTGATTTCATTCCTTGTGAAATGTTTTAATTTTCCCTTCTCTTTTGGATTTGATATGCAAAAAAAAATAACAACATCATTGAAATGATAATCCCTTTTGAAAATAATACTAAATGGAGCTTCTTCATGTACACATGCTTTAGTGTACATGATGATTTCGGATGAGCATTAACAATATAATCTAGGTCATATTTATAATAGTCAATGTTATAAAGCCAAACTTCTTCTAATATATAAGCCTCAACTTTAGCGTGTTTTTTTCTAATAAATATTAAATGCCAATATTGATGGGGAAAGGAGGCACTACAAAAGCGCTAATAAGAAATTTATCTCAAGAGCTTGAAAATGTTCTGATACCATTGAATACAAGTGACCATATAATCTTGGACAAAACCAATGACAAAAACTCGATATATGCACAAAGTGCACAACTAATTGTATGCAAGCGTTAACATAATCTAAATAATAACACTTACAACAAGGAATTGGGAAATTATAGGAAAAAAAATAAGAAACAACTACAATTTTTTTCATTTCTCATTCACATACACATCAATTTATTCCACAATTTGTGTACATTTCTACTCTACGATATGATTCTACATATAGACTATTTGTTTCATCACCAAATGCACCCACCTATTCATATTACCTTTGTTCCTCTATTCCTTTCTATCTTTTCAAGCTCTTCTCCCTTTTCTTTCCTAGCTCCCCTTTCCTCTGTATGTTCCTTGCTCTTAAATGATGGTAAGAAAACTGAACAATCATATTAGTTCAACTTTCTCATTTATTTCCCAATCAAGTCATTATTCCCTCAAATACTAAAAAGTCACTACGACTCAACATCTTCATCCATTTCCCATTCTAGTCATTGTTTATTCACATAGGTGGCTCATTAATTTACCATAAAGTCCCGAAAAGAAAGTGGAATCATACCAAGGCACAATCCATAGTGTTGTAACATAGTTAGAACATTGTAACAACAATGGTTGTCACAACATTGTTATAGCAAGGCAAAGCCACATCATTATTGCAACGGTGGTGGAATAACAACATTATCACACCTATGGCATAGTTGCAACATTGTAACAAGAATGGTGGAGTCTTAGTACTATTGTAGGAAGGCAAAGTCACAAAACTATCGTAGCAAGGCAGCTTGCAACATTGTCACAACAATGGTGGAGTCACAACACTATCGTAGCAATAGTGTAGTTGCAAAATTGTAATGGAAATGGAAAATCACCTAGCCATTTCCTACTAGATTGATTGAAATACACCATGTAATATGGGTTTTTACACATTTAAACCCACTTTCACCTTAGGAAATAATTTAGAGAACCATTTTCCTAAATTATTTCTTGTTGAAACCCATAAGAATAATTAAATAAATCATTATTTATTTATTATTCTTTCGTAATAATTTTTTTTTCCCCATGGAAAAAAATCTTTATTTTATTGAAAAAATAACAGATCGACCCTTTAGCAGGGTTTTTACATAGCTCCTTGAGCTATAGGAACTTTTGATATGTAGTCTAGTTGGACCTACCTTAAGCTTAATTAATACTGAAAAATACATAAATGATATCAGTTTGTACATAACAGTTTATTTTGGTTTAAAATCCGCCTTTGGTTAACCTGCATATCGGTGAAAGATAGCTCCATAAGCTTTCTTGTTGATTATGCTTGGCACTCCGTCATAACATAGATCCTCCACTATAAACCAACGGACCTGTTTATTAACCAGATTCATTTTTAAGAAAAATGTTGCTCTTGGGTTGACAGCAAAATGTGTACAACTGGAAGATTAAACCGTATGATTTTCTTCCAAATTGGAAGAGGAATCCACAATTTTTAGAGTGCCTGGTAAGAGAGAAAGGGCCTCTTTGGATAATCCATCAACTTCCGAGTTTGATTCGTGGTATACATGTCTGAAAGAGAGGCGGTGGAAGCCATGGGATAAATCTTGAATACTGTGAAGGATGGCTTGAAGATGGGGGGAATGAATGTGAGATTTATGACAAGCCCAGTCTATAACCATTTTTTAGTCTCCAAAACATTGTAAAGAAGCAATATCTTTTGATTTTTCCACAAAGCGAATAGCCCATAATGCCACAAGTTCCGCCTTGTTGTTTGATCCATGACCAGTGGCGAAAAGAATGTGGAATTTGGATACATGGGGGATGTGTAGAACAGCCCCAGCTCATATTAACGGTGGCGAACCTTAACTAGCTCCGTCATAAAAATCCCATGCATAACTCTGATCGATATCAGGATCCATCACCGAACAGATTTTGGGTGTTTTTGGGATGGATTTGTACTCAGACGCCCATTGCACAATAAGTGTTGCTGTCAATTATTTTGGCATTAATTTTTTGTTGAAAGTGGCCATATTACGAGCCCGCCAAATTCCATAAGAGAATAAAGCAGGAAAATATGAGTAGGATTTTTCCCCTAGCTCATTCCACCATTGCTTTATCCGAGCTTCAAATGATGCTACCACGGCCATCTAAGGAGAACCAATCAAAGATGTGGCGAGGTTCCAAACGAAGTTTGCATAAGAACAGAGGAAAAAAATGTGAGTGATAGATTCAGCCGCAAGACCACAAATACTATAGTGACTTGGTCCTTCCCAACCTCGACGCTATAGATTGTCCCAAGACAGAAGGCAGATTTTAAGGAGTAGCCAAATGACTAGCTTGGATTTTTTCGTGGCTGGTGATTTCCACAAGGGAGTGAACCAGAAAGGCTTTTCTTCGTTGAACATGACCTCCAAGCTTAGCCGAAAAGAACCATTTGTACCGTTTTTGGACCAAACCAGTGAGTCCTCGACATCCTCTTCCAGATGAATAAAATTACTCACGAGGAGTGAAATGAAAGAGGACCATTCTGTGGCCATACAAAGCGAAAGGCCTAAGGAGGCAGCATCTTTCCAACCATGCGATCCCCGGGACTGAGGCAGAGTAACAACTGCATCTGAGATAGGCAGAATGTGATTATCTTTAAGGACAGAACGGAGGTCTTCGGAGAGAAAGTAATTATTGCCAGCTCTAATCCAGGGATCAATCCCGATGCGTACAGAATTTCCATTTTCGATGGTCCATGTAGACCATTAACCGATGCAGGGAAAGGCGATAACCATTGCTTTCCATCCAATGGAGGCATTCTTGTGGGATTTGATAGGATTTCTAAACCAATAAATGATCGATTGGCCAGGAAGGTATTTAGCGCACATAATTCTGCTCCACAGGGACTCTGGATTATCCGTCAATCTCCATAAAGACCTTACAGCAAGGGCCATACAGAAAGACATAAGATCTTTTATGCCCCATCCCCCTAAATTTTTTGGACGAGCCAGAGTCTTCCATTGTACCAGCAGGATTCCTTCCAATTTTCTACTTGTATTCCATAAGAAGGAAAAAAATTTCTTCCTAATTTTACGGAGAATACCTTTAGGAATTGCAGCTATGGTGGCCTAGTAAATTGGGATGCTTTGAAGTACAGATTTGAGCAGGACGAGTCAACCTCCTCGAGGGAGAAAGAGATTTGTCGAATGAGAGATACGACTTTCAACCTTCTGATAGAGCCATAGCAAATCTTTGAAACAATAAGAGTTTGGTTTAAGATTGAACCCAAGATACTTAAAACCATAAGCCAAATCATAGGAGGGGAAAGGGAGAGAGAGCTTGATATCGGATAGAATGATATTGAGAATAGAATTATGAACTAGCACAGCGTTTTGAAATTTTATCATCATACCGATAGCAGCTTGAAAGAGACTAAGAATATTATTCAAGGCTCTAGCATTTTCAATGGTGGCACTGCAAAATAGTAGAATGTCATCCACGAAAATAATATGGGAAAGAGACTCCAAACCAGTAATGTGTATCCTTTTTAAACTGCCTGAAGAGATGGCTTGTTTACATAAGCGGCTCAGAGCTTCAGCAATTAATAAAAATAGGAAAGGGGAAAGGGGACATCCCTATCTAAGCCCCCTAGAAGAGCGAAAGAAGGCTGAAGGGGATCCATTAATAAGAACGACAAAGGAGGAAGATTGGATACACCCCATAATCCATTCAACAACGTCCAATGCCATGCCAATATGGATCAGTAAAAGTCTCAAGAAGGTCCAAATTACTCTATCGTAAGCTTTTAATAAATCGATATTAAGAGCAAACGAAGGCTTTTTGCTCCGATGAACAGAGTGTAAAGCTTCCTGCGCCAACGAAACAGCATCATGAATTTTCATATTGTTTAAGAAACCAAATTGTTCTTCAGAAATTATAAGACTTAAGATAGGTTTTAATCGTTGGGAAATGGTTTTGGAAACTATTTTGTAAATCAGGTTGCAGCATGATATTGAGCGGAAATCATTGAAATCCTTAGACGTTGGTTTCTTAGGAATCAGAGTTATGAATGTTGATTTTAATGCACTCATCACTTTCTCGGAACTCTCTGATTCTTTTAATACCAACAACAGATCATCCTTGATTAGATTGTAGAAACCGCGATAAAATTCGATCATAAAGCCGTTCGGACCTGGGCTTTTTCCATTATGAAAACTTTTAAGAACAAGATCAAGCTCACTTTCGCTAACTTCCTTGGTGAGAGCAACATTCATATCGTCAGAGCTCAGACGAGGGAATAACTGCAAAACTTTCAATATCTCTTGAATAGGACAACCCTCAGGAGCATAGAATGTTTTTTTTTAAATGAGAGACCCCTGATTTTGCTTTATCGTCAAAGGACCAGACCATCGTTCCATTCTCATCTTTTATTGCTACAATGGAATTATGGTTCCTCCTGTGAGCAACATAATGATGGAAAATTTTTGTGTTATTGTCCCCTTTGCAAATCCAAGTTGCACGTCTCTTAAGACACCATAATTGTTCCTCCTTCTTCAAAAGCTCGTGACGTTTTAGCTCTAGGATTTTTAGAGACTCTAATTCTAAAACGGCCAGAATACCCACTGTGTTTTTCTTAAATATTTCACGTATCTCTACTTCAGTATTTCTTAACTGAGCTCGTTGATTAGCAATGAACGTTCTTTCCCAGGACTTAGTAGCCTTCTTGATCGCAGCTATATTTTCTTCCCACATCTGCATATAATAACGAGACGAGGAAGGGGTCAAATGGGACCAGGAAGAATAGACTAAGGCTTTATAATCAGCCTCTAATAACCACGTGGGATTGAATTTAAAAGGGGAAGAGGGATTATGTTCTGGGGGAGCCAAGGATTTTCTAGGCCACCCATCTCAATACTTAACTGAATCCGTAGAGGAGAAACTAAAAATGCTTCAGAGATTAAGAAGTGGTCCAATCTTTTTGCAATATCTTCTTGATTTTTTCTATTGTTTCGCCATGTAGGTTCCACTCTCAAAGGACGGACATCAATTAAGTCAGCACGTTCAAAGTAGGAGAGGAAAAAAGGAGCGAGAGGTTCAAGTCTAGCATTGGGCCCCCAAATCTCGTCACGAGAGAGTGAGATTCAAATCGCCACCCATAATCACCAGTTCTGAGGGCCCGACTTCTGAGCCAATCAAATTCCCCCAGAAATATCATTTATCTTCGCTCGGGCCATAAACATTAAAAATGGAAAGGGATCTGTTAGAAAAGGGATCAGAGATGGTAGTTTTTATAAAGTATGACGAGCTTGAAGAATATAGGACAGAAAGGGAAGGGCTTATAGCCGAAAGAAGCCCCCCTGCCAACCCTACGACATCCACATAGAAGAAGGACCAACCAACGAGCCATTTCGACATAAAAACTTGTGCACGAAGGCCAAACATCTTCATTTCCTGAATAAAAATGACATCGGGAGAGACTGATTGTCTTTGTCGTTTGAGGGCTAGCTGGGAAGGGGCGCCCCCAAGACCCCTAGCATTGAAAGAGAGGAAAATCATAGAGGGCCCTTCTTGAGGGCACTCCCAGCTCTAAGAGCCCGATGAATTGTATGCTGCTTTCCAGAGGAAATATCCAGAGATGCTTGATTCTGGGCTTTAGTCAGGGTCGATTTTCTCCCAAGAGTGATTTTGGGCGTGGGATCCAAAGCTAGACCACCCTTAATGGAATGATCTGGGCTGATGCAAGAAGAAGAGCGGGAGTAAAGCTTTGCAGTATAAGGGTTATTCAAATGGTGAGAAAAATTAGGCACAAGGGTCCCCTGAGAGGGAGCTCTGAGGGGGGAAGAAAAGGACGAGGGAGCACCGGGAGGGGAGCATGCAAACAGGGGCAGGATAGAAGGGAAAGGTGCTACAACATTACTACCCACAATAGTGTTAACATGAGACAAACAAGAGGGAGAAAGGGGGGGAGACGGACCTTCCAATGGCGTACCTTTTGCAGATGTAGAGGCACCTACCTCAAGCACTTTTTTATCAGACGTGGAATCTACGAGAGAGGAAAGTTTCGGTGAAGCCAACTCTATCACTGCTTCATCACCAGAAGGCGCGGAAGGGAGCATGAATATGGCATTCTCATGAACGATGTTAGATGGATCCTTTTCTTCCAAATTTTCTTGTAATGCAGACGGGAGAAATCCGGCTAAGGGCAGTCCTGAGCTAAGTGCCTAATCTGATGACACAAGAAACATTGAAAAGGCAGCTTCCAGTAGTCCAATTTTTGAGACCATGTTCTTCCATACATTTCTAGAATAATACCTTCATAGAGACCTTCGCGCACATCTAATTCGACCTAGATTTTTGCACAGCTACTATCAAATTTAGTGTCCCAATCGTCTTCCAATGAAACAAAAGAGCCTATCTTATTACCGATAGCCTCAAGTATGTTTTTCTGCCAGAAAATTTGGGGAAGGCTAGGAAGAGTGACCCATACTTTCTGCATGTGTTGTGGGGTTCGATCAGCATTAAAGTTGAAGTCCCAGTTCTGAAGGATCAGTATAGTCGGACCCCAGTTCCATACCCTATCCGTGAGCTTAATCCTATCTTGGCAAGATATGAATTTGAACAACATCCATCCACGCAAGAATTTATGGAATGAAGGAACGTAACCCAGCACTAGTTTCCAGTTTTCTTCCATCCACGAATGAATTGCCTCTTTGGAGGCCATTCTTCCACATAAGCGACCAACCAGGGCCTTGTCCAGATATGAGGGAACCTCTGATAACATAATATCAATACCCATTATGAGTTTAGCAGAGTTCCCTTTTTTTCTAATACCTTTCCGACAAATCGATGACTGAGAATGCTTGGGTTGATTATCGGCCTCCGGATGGTCATACTGCTTCACCAGGGAGTTGGAGGAGGACGGCTCATCATGATCAGGTGAGGGAGCTGAACTAGGGGATAGTGAGTCATGATTGGGTGCAATAACAGTAGATGAAGCTCGTTTCATAAAATCATATTGACCCGGGAGGACCTGTCCCTTCTTTGGACTGTCCAACGAATCCAGGTCATCTCGTACATTACGGCGGCTCAAGAATGATATAGCGAGGAGGGTGAATAATGGTCAATAGAAAGGGGCAACAAAATCATGAGGGAAACAGACCCAAAATTATAAGCGAAAGAAATCTACCCTTCCCACCAATCAGACACGATGGATTACATGGGAGATCCACGAGGGACCCCACTACAGAGGAGTGAACCTCAAGACCGAGGCCGCATCTTTCTTTCGTAATAATTATTAAATCATTATTTAATGATTATTTCTAACCTCTTTTGATTAAATGATCGAGGAATAATTAAATAAATCATTATTTATCTATCATTCCTTATTTATCCCTTATTTCTCTCATGAGATAATTATTAAATCATTATTTAGTAATTATCTTTAACTCACTTTGACCATATCTCCTTAAAATACTTAATAAATCATTTTTTATTTGTTAATTACTTTAACCATTTTCTAAATGAACTCAATAAATCATTATTTTTAAGTTATTTTACTAAATATGGATATTTGACCATTTCAGATAATCTTTCCCTCTGTAAAATATAATAAAATATTAATAATGGCAAGATCGTGATTTGGTCTAATAATTTTGTATTATTCTTTTCTAGAACTAGATCTATTCTAATATTTTATTATAAATGAAGGGGTTTTCTCCTAATTCTCTACACATGACCATTTCATCATCATCATTATCGAATTGTGATATTTGAGCTCTCACTTTTGAGTTCAAGCCACCATCATTTCCGTTTGTCTGATGAATCCATCGAGAGATAGAGAGTTGTAGTTGAAGCGCAGGGTATCAAAGAACCCATCCCACAAAGGGGGATGTTGTAGATCCAATTATGCATATTCTCCAATTTTTATTTCATTTTGATAATAATCAAAATCATTTATGTTCCATTGGGTCTATTTGTCTTATGCAATTTTATTTGTTCTTTTATTTTCAGGCAAATTTTTTGCAGGCTTTCTAACAGTTGTATTGCATATCTAGAGAGCATTAGCAGTTTATACATGGTTGTTAGGGTTATTTTCAATAGTGTTGTAGTCCCATGATTTAGCAGATTGGTAAACCAAATGGACAGAGCAACATTATACCAGTCTTTGGAGTCCTAGGAGCTAGCCTTCCTGGACTTAGAGAGAGATATCTCTATTAGTTTTCAAAGGATATGAACATGTTTGCTTTAGATGGTTGATTTTAGGCTAGTTATTAAGTGTGGGGTTTGTTTGATTGTTTTGGTTGGGTATGATGATCAAGCAGAATAGATAGAATAAGGAAATTTCTAAGTCATTGGGCAATGGAGTATAATAAAATTCATGAAAATTTCATTAATGGATCGGGGAGCATCATAGGGAAAATTTAACTTGGTCAGTGGATCTTCAAGGTTTTTAGGGGTAATGAGATGGACATCAATTGAGAGAATAAAAGTAGGACAAAGGGAAATCAAGAATCCTTTATCAGATGTACTTTTAACAAAGGGACTTAAATATCATAAGCATAAAGAGGCAATCAATAGACAGGGAAAACCATAAATTCTTTGATTCAACTAAAGCAGATAATTATTCAAGACAAACATTTCCAATGAAATATAGAAGGCGAGAAACTCATTTAACTTCTAGTGATTTCACTTTCAAGAACAGAAAACATTCAAGACACACATGTAATTGTAATCAGAGAAGAGGGAATGCCTCAACATCCTTGATTATAGCTATGAATATCTCTAAAACAATTATTTAAGCAAGTACAAAGGGTATGATCGAAATAAAACCTCTTTGGCAGACTTTAACTAATGGTACTTTAGAGAGAGATTTCAGAAACAGTTTTTTAATGACATCAAATAAGCAGGGCTAGCCATAAATCATTCTTGATACCAACTGTATTAAACTATTCATGAAATAAACAAGCTTAGGGGGTCTACAGAGAAATTAATAATTCTCTAAAATGTCCTAGAAGAAGAAAACATTAAGGCAGTGAAGAACAAACAGAACTAAGGTGCCTTTAGAAACATTTCTTAGTCTAAATATTTTACTCTACTGCAATATATAAATATGGAAACATAATCAAACAGGAAATAACAATAACAAATTAGAAGCACTTCACCAACAACCAAGCTCATGGATCCTGCAATCTAGCCTCCTTTGTCAACAAACAAATCAGGGCATCCACAAGTTCCAAGACATCAATTTCTTTTTAACTTCTAAAAGACTATGTATTACTTCAAAGAGTCACCAAATGCCAACAAGATAATGAGTTCAGATGTAGTATTTATCTGTAAATTAGGAGGTGAAGCTAAGCTAGGGTTTGAGTGTCATTTATTATAGAGTTAATGAATTCCTAACCTTGAAGACCATGCAAGGCCCAAGGCAGGAATATCTGCAGATATTTCTCTGAATAATAACTTATATCTTAACTCCTAAGGGAATATAGGTGAAATGTTTGACTTTAAGGCCTATTCATAACTTTCACAATAATTGTTTGGAAGATATAAATATCTCTGACTTAGGCTCAATAACTGCCTAATGCTTTATTGAAGGAAACAAAGCACTAGGTGGAAAAAATATCTTTTGAGAAGAGTAACTGCCATAGGCTGAGTCATTCCACTTTGCTTTGGGTTAATCTACCCTTTGTTTTATCTTTAATCTCTGTGTTTTATGCCTTCAACTTTGTCTTTAAGCTCTGATTTTTCGTTTTTATCATATTTTTCTTTAATCTATTTGATCTTTTGCCTTTGTCCTTCAATCTCTTTTCAATTGTCTGCCTGCTTTCTTTATCTTCTGCTTTCACTCGCTAATCCTTTTGTTTTGGCTTTTAACTAGGATTAGCCCTTTAATCCTTCTGACTCCTTCTCTTCACTGTTTCTTTGACTATATTTTGTCTTCTATGTGCATGGGGGGGCTCTTCTTCGTGGCAGGAGGGATTTGATCCATCGATGATCATGTTTCATTGATGGCAAACACTGGTATAAGTCCTCTGGCCATCGTTGTCCTGATTTAAGCTTTTGGATCGTCATCCAGAGGCTCATTTGATTTAATTTGGCCCTGTGAAATGTGCTTCACATTTTTCCACCATTAAAACCTACATAAAACACCATTTGTTAGTTAAAACCTGTGAGGAGGGTGAGGACTGTAATTTCTGAGATTTCGGGCTATCGGAGGGCTTTACAAAGAAGGAGATGGCGCAGGAGGCAAGGTTATAGAGGTGGAACTAGGAGAATTTTGAACGGGAGCGGGAAAATTTTGAAAAATGGCGCGCAGGACAGGTGGTTTTTGAAAACCAGAAATGGTTTTATCACGCAGGGAATGAGTGGTAAGAATTTTTTGGTGAGAGGTGCGTGATATGCCTTAGGGCACGACACGTGGTGGGTCAAAACCGCCTATTTCACACAAGTTATAAAACACTAACCCTATTGCAATTTTATTTGCGATATGCGGTGTTGGCCATTGGATCTCGGGATGGGAGATCAACAGTTGACGCGCATCGGGGAGGCAATGAATAGTTGATCGGGCCAGTGGTAGTGGAGGACAGGTTGAGGGATGTAGTTGGATGGTGGGTTAAATGGAGGATGGGCCCAAGGCCTTTAAGATTTAACGAAAAGTGTTAAGTTATAAGGTTTATGGAGGGTGTTGGGTATAGTGGGAGGCGGGGCCCGCTTATAATAATTCAAAGGTTTTAAGAGCCCTTATTATAAGGTTTGGGGGTTTGTGACATTGAAAGGGTCGGAAGCATTATTGGCATAGGGGAAGGGCTTAGGGATAGTGGGGGTCAAGGCCTTATAAGTGTGAGGGGGTTGGGGATTTAGAAGAAAAGGGGCTTAAGGCCTATTTGTAGATAAGGGCAGGTTTTTAAATATAAAACAGAGTTTTATATATAATTTAAAACACCCAAAAGGCTTAAGTTTGGGTTTTAAACAATGTAAAAGTGGACTTTTACGTTGTTTAATACATGTAAAGGGAAATGATGAATAGGGGGTTCTTCATGAGGGTTTTTAGGAAAGGAAAAAAATGGGTTTTTTAGAGGGAAGAAGGGAGGGAATGAGAGTGTGTGTAAGGTAGTGAAAATGAAGTTAATAGGCCAAGAAAATGAAGTCTTTTTGGAGTAGTGAGGTGAAACTTAGAGGGAAGAGAGGGAGAATTTTAGTGAAATAGTTTGACTTAAGATAATGAAGGTAGTGAGATTTATAAAACTCACAATATTTCTCAAAAAAAAAATATAAATCTAGGACCATTACTTATTCATCTTTTGATATCAGCAAAAATTACTGATAACTAACAATGGCTCTACTTGGGGAGGGCAGATCCTTTTTGGAGGTATCCAGAACTTTCAGTTTATCAAATATCTGAGTTTTTGAAGACCGGTGCCTCTTCCATTGGGCAATTTTTTCCCTTCTTTTCACTTGCTGATATATCTTTTCGAAGTGATGATATTAATAATTTGCAACATAGGATTCTTACAATAGCATCTCTACCTACCCAACCTACTTGTCCTAACGTTTTTTGTTCTTTGAATGCATTTGAACTAGCAAACTCATCACATTTTTATTTTGAAAACAGAAAGAAACTATCTAATTCTATCATTATTGCTTCCAAAAGTTCAGATTAAGCTAGTGAACTATTTTTATTCTCTACTTAGACTATTTGACTGTCAATATTAAGTTGTTTGGCAGTCTTGATTCTCTAAACTATTGACATGAAATTGAAATTATGGTTCAAATCAGGATTAGGCAGTCTGACTTACCATGGTTTGTGGCATTGGAACAAGTTGCACACAAACATTTTTTGCATAAAAGTAAATATAAAGATAAGGATGTGATCTATCATTTGTTATGCATCCTCATCTTTCTCTTTGGTTCTGTTTTGAGCATGTGGAACCAGTACCTTTATTCCCTAATCTATCCTTTCGGATAAGTCAAGCTTGAATAATTTTGGCAATTATTTTTACACTAACTTATCAACATAAATTTAAACATGTTTCATCCATGATTAGGCTAGATGACTGAGCAAGATCTTCTTTTTGAACTAGCAGTGGCATTTAAGCTTGCACATTTTCAGCAGCACTGTTTTTTGGGTATGGGATTGTACCTATTTTCAAATATGCCCTCTTTTCCTTTTTCTGTTTTCTGAATTTTTAATTTTTATGATCCTTTATCATGCAATGTTATATATGATGAATGAAAACTTTGAAGCTAGGACTCTTGACAATAATAATGCTTGAGCATCCTGCCATTGACAGGACCTCCAAATAACTCTTCTCCATTTAGCCCTTGTAAGAAGAAAGCATTATGACCCCTAATTGAATGAATGATATAAGGCTCTTTCCAAAAATTCTCAAATTTACCATGTTTGCCTTTGTATTCCCTCCTAGAATCCCATTTCAAAACTGTGTCTCCAATTTTGAAATTATTGGCTTTAGTCCTTCTTTCAAAGATCTTTTTGATGCTTTCCTGTACTCCTTGTGTTCTTTTGTAAACCTCCTCTCTTGACTGTTGTAAATGAATGGTCTCGTTCAGCCTTCTCTGCATGTCATTTTCTTTTGATTGCACTTCTTGGAGGAGTTTCATGACTGGAACTCCCAAGGATGTTGGGAAGACTGCATCCATGCCATACACCAACTGATAGGGGGACATACTGATTGATTTCTTGGTGGTTAGTCTATCATCCCATAATGCATGAACTAGCTTACTATGCCATGATTTTTTATTCTTTTCCAGCAGTATTTTGATAATGTTGATCAAACTTTTGTTGGAGGACTCAGCTAGCCCATTACCCTGGGGGTAGTAAGTTGTGGAATGTCCCAATGTGATATGATATTTATAGAAAAAATCAACCGTTCTTTTCGATTTAAAGGCAACAGCATTGTCTATAATGATATTTCTAGGACAACCAAAACGAGATAATATTTTGGTCTCAAGGAACTTGATAATCACTGAGTCAGTAGCATTCCTACAAGGGATAGCCTCTATCCACTTGGTAAAATAATCAGTGGCAGTAAGGATCCACTTATGTTGGGCAGATGAGTTTGGGTGAATTTCTCCAATAAATTCTAAGCCTCATTGTTGAAAGAGAGCCTCAATAGTGATGGGATGCAAGGGTAAAGGTAGGATTTTTCTCTTGCCATCAAAAATTTGACACTTATGGAAAGTCATGACTAATTTTTGGGTATCAAGGAAAAGGGTGGGCCAATAATATCCAGCTCTAAGAATCTTGTTTGCTATTGTTTTCCAGTAAAGATGGCCTCCACACTCTCCCTCATGCAGCTCATGCATAATTTTTCCTGCATCATTCTCAAGCAAACATTTAAGAAATATGCCAACAGCATTCTTCCAATACATAACTCCATTTAAAATGCAGAATTTTAAAGATTTTTGTTTCAAAAATATAGCTTTTGTCTTTGATAAAGAAGGATGGTTGTTGAGATAAAGAAGTACATATATGATATCAGCATACCAAGATGAATTCAAAAATATTTCTTCAATGTATGGAGCCATGAATTCTTCCTATTCTTCTAAAACATCAACCATATTCATATCTAATGCTTGGAAATTTGATTCAACCATAAGTTTTGCTAAGCCTTTCCTTTAATCAGCTTGGTAGGTCTGATTTCTAAACCATATTCTAAGACAATATCAATCCATTTTCCCCTTTTACCATCAGGGTCTTGATTTAGAATGTCTTTGAAACTGTATGTGGGACAAAAGTAATGATATGAGAGTGTAAAATGTAGACTCGGAAATCTTTCAATGCTTTTATCAAGGCTAAGGCTTGTTTTTCCATGATGTTATATTTGAGTGGAGCATCTCTTAATGCTTTACTAAAAAAGGCTATTGGTTGTTCTTGCCCTATGTTATTCTTTTGCAACAACATTGCAGCAATGGTGTGCTCAGATGCAAATGAAAAAATGTACAAATCCTTGGTGAAATTAGGACTGATAAGTACTGGTGTTTGAGTGAGAGTTTGTTTCACCAATTCAAATGAGTGTTTGGCTTTTAAGGTCCATTTAACTCCTGTGTCCTTTTTTAGCATGTTTGTTATATTCCTTAAAATTTCAACAAGTTTGGGGATGAACCTTCTCAAAAAGTTGATCTTCCCAGTGAAAGATTGCAATTCCTTGAGGTTTCTAGGATGGTTGATTTTTAATATGCCTTCAATCCTTTTGGGATCTACTTTGATTCCTTCTTCAGAGATTATGTGTCCTAGGAGTTTTCCTTTCTGGAGACCAAACAGTTTTTTGCTGGGATTCAAAGATAAGCCATATTTCCTACATTTCTCGAAAACTTTTCTCAAATGGACTAAGTGTTCTTTATCTGTTTTGGAGTAAACAGTGATGTCATCAAGGTAAATGACTATAAAATAGCCTATGTCTTCTGAAAAAGCTATGTCCATGGCCCTTTGGAATGTGGCCCCTGCATTCATAAAACCAAATGGCATTTTAACATACATGAATGTACCCCAAGGTGTGGTAAAGGTAGTTTTGTGTTGATCATTTGGGAGTACTAGCACTTGGTTGTAGCATGAGAAACTATCGAGCAATGATATTCTTTTAGATCCAACCACCTTTTGGAGTATGTGATCCATCTTAGGCAAGGGAAAATTATCTTTTAGGGAGGCTTTATTCAGATTTCTAAATTCAATACAAAGCCTAATCTCCCCGGTCTTCTTCCTAATAGACACAAGGTTGGAAACCCACTCTGAGTATCTAATGGGAATTATGATCCCAGCATCATACATCTTTTTGATCTCTTTCTCAACTAAAGGTAATAAAACAGGGTTTATCCTTCTTAGTTTTTGTTTGAAAGATTTCTGATTTTCTTTGAGAGGAATTTTGTGTTGAATAATGCTGGTATCATATGATTTCAGATCTTTATACCCCCATGCAAACACATCTCCAAACTCTTTGAAAAGTTCAATATATTCCTGTTTTATATGAGTAGGAAGAGTGCTAGATAACTTGATCATTTTGGGTTCATTCATGTTGCCTATGTTATGCTCTTCTACATTAGTTTATGTAGGCTCCATATTTGGTTTTTTAGCTACATCATTGAAGTCAAAAAGCTCCTCTAATGGTGTAAGGCCCCTTGGTATTGAATCATCTTTGCATTGTAAAACCTCAAGGTCCTTTTGTTCTAGATTTTCAAGTAATTCTGCCTTAAAAATATGTGCGAATTGGTTTATATCAGCAGTAGAGGACAGCTCTGTTATGTGGCTTGTTTTTCATCAAAACAACCTTCTTCATTGCTTGAGATAAGTGTTGGTACAAAAAAATAATTCTTAGATTGCAGAAAATCATCAATGTGTTTATCACCCTCAAACACTTGCCAATAGTTTTCATTGTCAGGTACTGTAGGCCGATTTTTTACTTTGACAGTGAATAGTTCATTTACATGGGGAATTTGGAAATTTCTAGTAGCAAAGGCAAGTTCATTTCCAAGGTTATTTTGAGCTCTAGGGATGAAAGTGAGTTCATATTTCTCAAAGGTTTTCAAGAGATCTAGGGCAGCATTCCTATATTCTCTAAATCTTGGGTTTTTGGTTGAATACTCCCCTTTTATTTGTCTAATGATCAGCTCTGAATCTCCTTGGATTGATATTTTCTTGGCTCCTATGTTCTTAAGCAAATGTAAACCAAGGAGGAGAGCTTCATATTCTACAATGTTATTAGTGCATTGGAAATCAATTTTGTAGGAATGTCCTTTGTTTGTATTATGTATCCATACACCAGCTCCAGAACCATTTTTACCATAAGAGCCATCAAACCTCATGTTCCACAGTGTTTCTATTTCAAACTCACTATCATTCTGTTGTTTAAAGCTACTAAAGTTTGAGCTGTTATGTTTTTCATTTTAGGACAGATTTGGTTGTTCTAGCGGGCTCAAATCTTTTTCATTTTCATTTTCTTATTTGCTGATTTCATCTTCATTGAGCAAGATAAATGAATCAAGATCTGAATGAATGGAATAAACAGGAGTGTTGTTTGGCCTATCTATGTTTATTACCATATATTTCATATGAGATTCCCTGTATAATCTTCTGGTTTGGTTAAATATCGGGATGGTAGCATAAGACATATCCATTTGAAGGCTCCCCTGAAGTTTGGCTCCCCATGATCTGGATAAAATCATGACATACTTTGGGGGAATTTCAGCAACTAATATGTCCATAACTAGACCCTTAGCAGGAATTTGTGCCAAATTGACACATAAATCCTTAATTAGACCCAAACACTTGAATCTGCTTGAGTCAAAAGAATAAAGGTCTTTGTAAGGTTTAGTAATTTCTAGGCCTAATCTCTCCATCACCACCTTTGGCATGAGGTTGTGAGAGGCACCAGAGTCTAGCATGGTATTATGGTATTAAGGTGGTAGTGTTTTTGACATATTTACATCTCCTTTGTCACACATATTCTTTTAAGCAATTCTGATTTGTTGAGTTTTATTAGGACTGTTATCCTAGACAGATTTTTCAGGGCCACTAGCAGAAGTATTAGGGCAGCTTGGGTCAACACTTTGTTGGCTAATTTTGTCTTTATTCAGATCAACTTTCTTAGCCATAGTGTTGGTATTGTTTGTTGTCTTTTTAAGAGGATTTTCTGAGGTTTTCCTAATAGCAATTTATGTGTTATTATTCTTGGAGGCCTCTTGGTTATTTTTGCTCCTAAGATCATATTGTCTGTGGACTTCCATTATACCATTTTCAAATCCCAATTGATAATCTTCAGAATCCTCATGGTTGTTTTCAGTTTGGTCTGAGGAAAAGAATCCTTGTTCTTCTTCAGTGAGAAAAACATCACCCTCACTGTCAGATCCTATCAGCTTTACATGATTTTCCTCCAGTATTTCGGTCTCTCTTTCTTCTTCATCCACATAGTTGTCTTGGAAAGGAGGCCTAATTTGTTGGTCATTATCTCTTTGTCTATTTTGAATAGGATCTCTTCTGAAATTTGAATTTTTGTTTCTATTTTGGGGATTTACTTGGTTCTCCCTAGGAGGTACTCTATTAGTTAATTTTATCCTTTCCAGAATTCTTTCCATTACCCTCACTAAATTATCAATTTTGGCATCAGATGATGAGGTTGAGGCCATTGTTTCATCTTTGTATGTTACTCTTTTTTTTAATTTCAACCTAGCTCTTTTCTTAATCAGATTTGCTTCTACACTTACAGCTCCGCTCTGCATATCTTCTAAAGTAAAGGGATCTCTTTCTCTTAGCTGATAGGCCATGTCTGCGTCAAAACCTTCTAGAAATTTTGCTAAGGCTAAGCCTAGTGGATGTTTCATGTTTGGGGGAAGTGCATTGCAAACATTATTAAATCTAGTGCAGTAATCTTGGACACTTTCCCCAGCATTTCTTTTAAGGTTTTTATATTCTTAAAGGATTTGGAGAGGGTTCTTTTTAATTTCCCATTTGTTTATGAATGTTTGGTATAGAGAAGGGAGATCATTAATGTTGTTAGGATTCAAGCTTTTAAACCATTTTTTGGCTTCTCCTCCTAAGATTTGGGCAAAGATTATCATCTTAATGGTCTCTTCTTCTATTTCCATGTAATCAAAGGCATCATTCATTTTATCTACATGTTGTTGGGCAGTAGTAGATTTAGTTCCAGTGAAGTGGGGAATTCTAGATTGATAATCATCTGGAAAAGGAACCAAAGGTTGTGGTAACACTAAGGGATCATACCATGCTTCCATGATGGGAGTAAATGGAAGATTTACAAGAGGTGGGTTTTTGAGATGTAATGTGGGTTGGAAGGGAGTGATTTGAACAGTGGATGTGTGGATGGGTGTGGTGGAAGTACTTGGACTAGAAAACTAATTATGAGCAGATTTGTTATGGAAGGAGCTAAAGTGATGGAGAAGCTGAAAATCAAGAGGAGTAGAAGGAGAGGCTTCTCTACTAGAACTCTGCTGCAAATCTCTAGGCTCAAATTCAGTCTGGTCAATATCACTATGTGACTTGGTTCTAAATAGGTTCTTTGAATGGTGCAAGTCAAACTGAGGATATTTCAAGACTATAAGGTGTTCGGGACAAATCTTGCTCTTTGAATGGTCCTAAAAGTAGTTAAATTTCCAGCTCTAGAATTTTACCACAAAATATTTTCCGGATCATCAACTATAGTAGGAGGATTAGGGTCTGGATGAGATCTGGTATTGATCCTTTGTGAATCCAGATTTCAAACTCAAAATTTAGAGAGGCTGAAAGTTTAGGACTATTTTTTAGAAGGATGGCCTCTCTTAGTGCTTAGTAAACTTCTACAATATGGGACTAGGCTCCTAAACTTCTTAGGGCTGATTTGACCCAATCCTAGGAATTCTAAAGAGAACTAGTGAAGTAATAGGCCTATTGGAGGCTATTGGAGTCGCCAGGTGGATATTTTTGGTTATTTTGAAGATAAATATGTATGGTCCACCACCAATAATTGACAAAAAACCAATCTAGGAATTTTTTTGGGGGTTTTATGAGTTCTTTATGTAGCCCTAAGGTTTGTATGAGTGTCTTATACCTGGATCATCATTTAGCTAAGATGGTGAAACAACTAGATTCTACTCATTGGCTATCAGTTGGAGTTTCTTATGTTTTGAAAGGATTTCTAAAGTTCTAAGGAGTAATTAGATTGTCACTAACTCAGAATGTCCTACCATGATCACCATTATGTTGTAGTCCCGTGATTTAGCAGATTGGTATACCAAATGGATAGGGCAACATTATACCAGTCTTTGGAGTCCTAGGAGCTAGCCTTCCTGGACTCAGAGAGGGCTCTCTCTATTATTTTGAAAAGGATATGAACTTGTTTGCTTTAGATGGTTGATTTTAGGCTAGTTATTAAGTGTGGGGTTTGTTTGATTGTTTTGGTTGGGTATGATGATCAAGCATAATAGATAGAATGAGGAAATTTCTAAGTCATTGGGCAATGGATTCTAATAAAAGTCATGAAAAGTTTATCAATGGATCAGGGAGCATCATAGGGAAAATCTAACTTGGTCAGTGGATCTTCAAGGTTTTTAGGGGTAATGAGATGGACATCAATTGTGAGAATAAAAGTAGGACAAAGGGAAATTAAGAATCCTTTATCATATGTACTTTCAAAAAAGGGAATTAAATATCATAAGCATAAAGAGGCAATCAATAGATAAAGAAAACCATAAATTCTTTGATTCAGCTAAAGCAGATAATTATTCAAGACAAACATTTCCAATGAAAATAGAAGGTGAGAAACTCATTTAACTTCTAGTGATTTCACTTTCAAGAAAATAAAACATTCAAGACACACATATAACTGTAATCAAAGAAGACGAAAGGCCTAAACATCTTTGATTATAGCTATGAATTTTTCTAAAACAATTATTTAAGCAAGTACAAAGGGTATGACCTAAAAAAAAACCCTTTTGGACGACTTTAACTAATGGTACTTTAGAGAGAAACTTCAGAAACAGTGTTTTAATGACATCAAATAAGTAGGGCTAGTAATAAATCATTCTTGATACCAACTGTATTAAACTATTCATGAAATAAACAAGCAGAAGAAAACATTAAGGCAGTGAAGAACAAATAGAACTAAGGTGCCTTTAAAACATTTCTTAGTCTAAATATTTTACTCTACTGCAATATAGAAAGATGGAAACATAATGAAACATGAAATAAAAATCACAGATTACAAGCACTTCACCAACAACCAAGCTCAAGGATCCTGCAATCTAGCCTCCTCCATCAACAAACAAATCAGGGCATCCACAAGTTCCAAGACATCAATTACTTTTTAACTTCCAAAAGACTATGTATTGCTTCAAAGAGTCACCAAATGACAACAAGATAATGAGTTCAGATGCAGTATTTATCTATAAATGAGGAGGTGAAGCTAAGCTAGGGTTTGAGTTTCATTTATTACAGAGTTAATGAATTCCTAACCTTGAAGACCATGCAAGGCCCAAGGCAGGAATATCTGCAGATATTTCTCTGAATAATAACTTCTATCTTAACTCCTAAGGGAATATAGGTGAAATGTTTGAATTTAAGGCCTATTCATAAATTTCACAATAACTATTTGGCAGATATAAATATCTCTGACTTAGGCTCAATAACTGCCTAATGCTTTATTGAAGGAAACAAAGCACTAGGTGGCAAAAATATCTTTTGAGAAGAGTAACTGCCATAGGCTAAGTCATTTGAATTTTATTTGGGTTAATATGCCCTTTGTTTTATCTTTAATCTCTGTGTTTTAGGCCTTAAACTCTGTCTTTAAGCTCTGACTGTTTTTTTTATCATATTTTTCTTAATCTGTTTGATCTTTTTCCTTTGTCCTTTAATCTCTTTTCAAATGTCTGCCTGCTTTCTTTAATCTTCTGCTTTGACTGGCTAATCCTTTTGTTTTGGATTTTAATTAGGATTATCCCTTTAATCCTGTTGACTCCTTCTCTTCACTGTTTCTTTGACTGTATTTTTTCTTCTCTGTGCAGGGGGGGCTCTTCTTCGTGGTAGGAGGGTTTTGATCCATCGATGATCATGTTTCATCGATGGAAAACACTGGTAGAAGTCCTATGGCCATCGTTGTCCTGATTTAAGCTTCTGGATTGTCATCCAGAGGCTCATTTGATTTAATTTGGCCCTGTGAAATGTGCTTCACATTTTTCCACCATTAAAACCTGCATAAAACACCATTTTTTAGTTAAAACTTGCGGGGAGGGCGAGGACTACAATTTCTGAGATTTCAGGCTGTCGGAGGGCTTTATAGAGGAGGAGATGGCGCAGGAGGCAAGGTTCTAGAGGTGGAACCAGGAGAATTTGGAGCAGGAGCGGGAAAAGTTTGAAAAATGGCACGGAGGACAGGCAATTTTTGAAAACCAGAAATGGTTTTATCGCGCAGGGAATGAGTGGTAAGCAGTTTTTTGTGGGAGGTGCGTGATATGCCTTAGGGCACGACACATGGCGGGTCAAAACCGCCTATTTCGCGTGGGTTATAAAACACTAACCCTATTGAAATTTTATTTGCGATATGCGATGTTGGCTGTTGGATCTCGGGATGGGAGATCAACGGTTCACATGCATCGAGGAGGCAATGAATAATTGATCGGGCCAGCGGTAGTGGAGGACAGGTGGCGAGATGTAGTTGGATGGTGGGTTAAATGGAGGATGGGCCCAAGGCCTTCAATATTTAACGAAAAGTGTTAATTTATAAGGTTTATGGAGGGTGTTGGGTATAGTGGGAGGTGGGGCGCACTTATAATAATTCAAAGGTTTTAAGATCCATTATTATAAGGTTTGGGGGTTTATGACATGGAAAGGGTTGGAAGCGTTATTTGCATAGGGGAAGGGCTTAGGGATAGAGGAGGTCGAGGTCTTATGAGTGTGAGGGGGTTGGGGGTTTAGAAGAAAAGGGACTTAAGGCCTATTTGTAGATAAGGGCAGGTTTTTAAATATCAAACAGAGTTTATATAAAATTTAAAACACCCGAAAGGCTTAAGTTTGGGTTTTAAACAATGTAAAAGTGGACTTTTACGTTGTTTAATACATGTAAAGGGAAATGATGAATAGGGGGTCCTTCATTAGGGTTTTTAGGAAAGGAAAAAAATGGGTTTTTAGAGGGAAGAAGGGAGGGAATGAGAGTGTGGGTAAGGTAGTGAAAATGAGGTTAATAGGCCCGGAAAATGAAGTCTTTTTGGAGTAGTGAGGTGAAACTTAGAGGGCAGAGAGGGAGAATTTTAGTGAAATATTTTGACTTAGGATAATGAAGGCAGTGAGATTTCTAAAACTCACAATACTTCTCAAAAAAAAAATTAGAAATCTAGGACCATTACTTAGTCATCTTTTGATATCAGCAAAAATTACTGATGACTAACAAATAGCAACTAAAGTGAGGGTTTTTGGTACACCTTATAAAAAGCTTCATACTAGCAAATGGCGACTCCATTGCACCTTTAGTGGTCAACAAATGGTGACTCCACTGCGTCTTTAGTCGTCAACAAATGGCGACTCCATTTGTTTAAAAGTCCAGAACCCCGGTGACTGTTGTTTCAACTCTTTTCAAAAAATTTCTTTATCTCACTTTTTATTTCTATTTTTATATCTTTAGTCTTTTCTGGAAAAAAATTGGTACTTCTGGGTTTTTCACTTCTCTTTTGCAGGTCATAAGTACCAACTACGCAAGAGGTGATAACTTCTAATCCATATCTGCGAAGTGGGAGTCTCAGAGACCTAGTGCAATTTTTGATGGAATATCTACACTTTCCAACACGAATTTAGCGCCAGAACCTATGCTACAGTGTAGGAAACAATTCAAAACATGTATTGCCTCATTTTTCTAGTTTTTCTACATTTTTCAATATTTTTTTAGGGTTTTTTCTGTGTGCTAGGAAGGGTTTCTGCACTGTTCTTGTCCATCCATAGGCTTGGATTCTCTTAGTGTTTTATCTCTTTAGGATATAGGAAATAACCCCTTAGTATTTAGAGTACACCTTTGTCATTTAGTAGAGAATTTGTTGAGATGAGGAGTCTATTTTGTGTAACTTTCAATCATTGTTTTTCAGCATTGTTTCCTATCATTTTTCAATCTCTTAGGTCTGTCTTGCATCACTTAGTTTCCCTTTGAAGCTGGTGTTGCTTTTCTCTTTTAGTATCCTCTTAGGTCTCATTCTTTTTGCAGTTTTTTCTTTCTTTCTTTCCAACACTTAGCCACTTGTCTTTGTTGGTTTTTGCTGCACCATTTCAACAACTTTGGCCATAGATCCCAGTCACAATAAAAAATTGATCTTTTGGTCCTTTAGTTTCTTTGGGTTACTTCTTTTGCCATCTTTTTTTTTTTTTCTTCATAGCCTTTTTACGTGGGGAATTGTGTGTTTAAGCTTGTTGTTATATTATTATTCATTTTCAGTACCATTTGCGATTTTCACACTTTTTTTCTTGGTATTATATGGAATCTCAAAACATGCTTTAATTAACCCATCAAAACACACTTTTATACACACACTCACACCCTAAGTGAACGAGAGCTTAGTTAGCACCACCAAGCCAAGACTTTTAAACACTCCACATTAATAACTTAACAACACACATATATTTAATCCCACTTGGGAAGTATGGAAAAATAATCTATTATTTAAGTTAGGATCGGTGGGATAGGATTCCAATAGCACCCATCGATCATGTGCATTAAGACATATAGGTCGTCCTTGTAGGGATCTTGAAAATCCTCCACAATCCCATTATCAAAAGCGGAGTACATCATAAACTCGTTTGAGAAGGGGTCAGGTTTAGGTCATGGTGCGAGTGGTTCTCCTTGAGGCTACCCAACTAATAGATAGAGAATCTTGTGCTAACGACTAACTACCCAGAAGCCTAATATTTTTGAGCCTCTGAGGGATGGAGGTAACTTAGTGTCCAGACTTAGGAAAACACCTTATGGGGGTGGTTTTGGGCATCAACGATCCCTTTAACCTACCTTCCCCTTGACCTCTCTACTTGTGGGGATGAGATTTGACAAGTAAGAAGTTGTTTGGAAGGCCATTTAAAAAAATATAGCTAGGACTTATTTGAGGAGTAGACAACCATTAGGCTAGAGGTAATTTTTATTTTATAGGATGTGTTTGCCTGAATTAGAGTAGTATATCATTCTAGTTAGTTTGCACCTTGTACCACTACACTAGGTGTTTTTTTTCTCTTTTTTACTATCATTCTTCATCCTTACCCTTTAGCCTTCATAGTTTCATTTTGTCCTGACACCATTGCACCCCCTAGGCATCTATCGCAAAGACTTCGTGGCATTTGCCCCAAATTTCCATTAGGACATCTTTAACTCTTTCTCGATGAGTGAGGGTCTCGCCGCTTAGTCCACATCTGAACTCTAGTTCCTTTTATTCCTCTAGTTCATCCTCATATTCCAAATCCTCTCAATCCTAAGTTGCTACCATGTCAAGTGCTAATGTGATTGGTGGTAACTATTGGGTGAAAAAATTCTCCTCTAATCATTTCCCAATCATGAATTAACAACCCGAGGAGTTCGTAGACTTACGAGACACATGCACAATATATGAAAAATTGAAGTAAAATTAACCTAATGTAATGCTTGGAATTGAAACACACAACCGAATTTAAACACACGACTTGAAAACAATCACACGACTAAGAGAAAATTGCAAAAATCAAATTATCCTAGAAATGTGAAATTTCATAAAATAAAGAAAACAAATGGAAATGCATGTTAGAAATGACAAATAAGAAACAAACACATGTGAGCTCACATTAACCCTAAATAAATTTTAGTGTATTACATCACAATGACTTACAATCCTCTCCAACCATGACTTAATCTCCTAACATATTCTATTACATGACTTGAATTATTGAATTATGAATTTCTTCTCTTTGTCTTCTTCCCCTTCCTCTTCCTCCTCAATGGAGAGAGAGAACTCCTATTTATATATATCAGTTACTTTGAAAAAGAGATAAGCAAATCATAAATACAACTCCACTTTTCTTTCAACCAATCTACATAATGACAAAATATGATCCCTTCAAATCCTCACATAAATCTTGGATGAGATATCCATATCCTCATGATCTTCTACTTGAAATGAGCTTGAATGATTATCTCCTCAAATCTCTTTGAATACTCCTTTATTGAAATATTCCTATACATTACAAGGCTCACACAACTTTTGAGATATATATATATATATATATATATATATATATATATATATATATATATATTTATTTATTTATTTATTTATTTATTTATTTATTTATTTATTTATTTTCTAATAATAAATCATAAATTCTCTTAAAATGCATGAAAATAAAAAAATTGGAAAATAATAAGGGAGACCATATTTAACATGAAAATAGTATGATAAATAGTGAATGGAGAAACATAACATGGATAAATGTTAGGAACAACGAAAGGAAAAGAGGATGAAAATACGACATTTCGGAGACTCAACATTTCACACAACTGAACTTGTTGCATGTCCTCATGCAACCTTGCATGAATTTTCTTGTAAATTTGTGGCTTCTTAGCTTTGGATTTATGTGTTTTTAACAATAAATCATTCCATTATGTGAATTACATGAGTAGCAGCTGATATTTCTTATGATTGGTTCTTGTGTGACAACCATGAATATGACAAATTTTTGTTCTTGTGTTAACAAAATTCATTTTCTTTACTTTGTTTGCTGCAATAATATTTTAAGCATACATGCATTGGAAATGATAAGCTATAAATGTACATAATAAAGCCCTTTTCTTCATGTTTTTACATCATGCCAGTATATATATCAATGTTTTTGAATCAAGTGCAATAAAGTATAATTGGAAGAGACATGCTGGTTAATGATAAAGAAGACGAAAAATGAAATTATGAGATGGAAATGAGTACAGTTTCCCCCCAAACTAAAGATGTGTTATGTTTATGAAAATGAAAAAGGAAATGGAACATGGTGAGGGAATTTTCCAAATTCATTCATTTCTAGCAATTAAGGAATTATATGATTAAAGATTAGAAAAAAACATACCTCCACTTACCCAAAAAGCTGATGAACTATGAAAATAGGAATGTGGTTGATGTTATTGTTGGATCACGGATCAGAAGATGAAGTCTGAGAGTGGAACTGCCGTATTCTCATATGGCTAAAAACATACTGCTGCAACTGTTGATGGATTCATGAAAATTATATAGTCTTCACCTACTACAAAACCCATTGGTACAATCCTAGTCATGCGAATAAAGGTTTTGATGTCGAGCATGAAGAAAATTCATTGGATTATCAGCCATTAATGGATGTCGTTAACCAATGTGATGCAAACTCACCATTAATTCCAATGAGCACCAAGTTACCCAAGTACATCTTACGAAGTGAGAATAGATGATCTGACATCGAGCCACTTGCAAGATCCAACGATCAGAGGACATTGATGTATTCCCATGATTGTTGGTGAGAGAAATTTTCATTAAGGAATACAAGCCTCAAGGTACTAATAAGAACTCTAGTATCTATCCCAGATAAGGTGCTTTGGTCGATGGGTCAAGACTTGTTGAAAGGTGGTCTTTAAGGAATCCCACATCAGTTAATGCAATTTCGTACAAAATTATTGGTGAGACTATAGATAAAATATCTCATGGTCAAATAGTTTTTATGGTAATGAAAACAAGGAAATGTAGAGAGCTGGATGGTTTATTCGTAAGGCAAAAATATGAAATGAAAAGAAGGCAAAAATGTATGTGACTCAGAAAAGTAGCTACGTGTGAAGTCAGGATGGATAAGGCAATGAATCAACGAACTCCAACATGGATGACTAATGAGATTTGAAGGAGAAATGTGGGTAAACATATCATGATGCAAAAGTTTTCTGTGTAGTGGAAAATGTCACAACATTTGTAATGAAGAATTAGCTCCTCCAAGCTTCAATGATGCATGTTTTATTGTGATTTATGGAGATAACGTCTACCTGAACTTGGATAGTCTGCGTACCTGTAAATTCTTAATACAAATCTTGCATGAAAACAAAGCATTGGAAAAACATAAATGCAGAAATGATAGCAACCAAATAAAATGAAATGCATCTTTCTTACTCGTTGCCTTTGCGTGCAAGTTCCTTTGAAGTGACTCCAAGAAACAATTTAGCATAAATTGTTTTCAAGAGTTATGAAATGTCCATTTGCGAAATTTTTTATTTTTCATTTTTATTATTATTATTATTATTATTATTATTTATTTTTTTAGTGTTCACACAACCCTTTATGAAACAAATAAAATCATTAGCAAAAATCTCAAGCATGAAATGAAATCTAGCTATAAAGAGGCAACACCTTTTTTTATGTATTCTTAGATTCATCTAAATCTTTAGTCTCAAATTCAATTTATTTTATTTTATTTACAACAATGAATTATTATTGTGTTGTTCTGCTAACAAGATTGACGCTCTATTCTTCATGTTGTGTTTTGCCTCAGAAACTAAATTTCAACTCCATTATTTCATAAAGTGTTCATTCAAATTTTTAAAGCTTTTTATTTAGTACAAATGAAAGAACTATTTTATGTAAAGCATCGACTAATAATCTTTAAAGCTTGATTGGGCATCAATCTCCTTGGGCAATCTACCCTTTTTATATAAAAATTTTGAAATGCAGAAAACCTATGATAAAGAATGCTGGAATTTATTTTTCTTTGTGATGTCAAGCTAAGGAGAGCTTGAACATAATGCATCCCCTCTTTCCGTGGTCTTTCCTCAGGTTATCCTTCATTTTTTCATCAAATCAATCATGCTTGAATTATTGTTTGTCGATTGAAAACATACCCAGAGCCTCTGGTTGTCATGGCACTGATTTTCACCATCGTTACCTCTGTGCACATCAAGCAGGCTTAAATACGACGGATCAAGCTTTCCAACCTCCACATCTGATACACTTATGATGTTGTGGCCCTTGCTGAAGCATCCATTTATATCCTTGTGTATAAAACACAAATCTTTCAGATTGAAAAAATTATAATTTCCACACATAGGTGGAGGCTCTCTAATTGAAAACACATAAAAAAATGTCTGTTCCTCACAAAAATACTTGGACCTAAAATGCAATGAGGTGAGGAAGTCGAGGCCTATCTTGGTAGTGGTTTCACCACCAATGGAAGGGACGAGGCAATAAAGAGATCCTGAAAAAACTAGGTGAACGAGAATTGTGATATCCATTTAACCATATGGAAACGGTGTTGATCTACTCTTTTAACTGCATTCCCTGGTGGGCACCATATAGGTGTCCTCTTTGTGAGAGCCTGGGCATCAGCGATCTCGTCGTGTCGAGTCCTCTATCAATCTGTGATGAGAGTGAAAGCCCACTTTTAGAAATGAAGGGTGTTGTCGCTGCCTGAGAATAGGATAAGCTATACATCATTAGCATGATGAGAAGAAACAAAGGACATACATGAATATTCACAACCCTTATCATTGTGATATTCTCACAAGTATTTGATTTCAAGGGCTATTTATAAGTGTTTGTGCTTTGATTTTCCATCAATCTCTAGATGAGGGGACATTTTAATGCGACTGAATGAGAAGCACCCAACGCATTACGCATCTCGAAATGCATTTCGATTCAATACAATAGGTGTTGAGTGTATTATATTAGTATTCAAGCATATAGAAATAAAACAATACAGTCCATGGAATCAAAACGATAAGCAACGGAATTTGTATTGATATTTGACATTTTCCATTTTCATTTTGTAATCATTGACAATTCACCACAGATTTTTTGGTAAGTTCTCTACGCTATCATCGCAGGAGAAATAAAAATCTTGGCGCGATCTCTTCCATATTTTGTGAATAGAAGCCCGATTTTCCTCACGGATTTTCGAGGATTTTTTCCCTGCTAATCTTAGTAAATGCATGGGCAAGTTGTTTTTTGATATTTTTGCTGATGCTCTATGAAACTTTAGCAAATGCATGAAGATATGAATTGGCCTTGAGGTTTACGAAAAAATTGATCTACTTATAAGCTTGGCGAAATGTTGGTGGAAGGTATGCACTCATGGATAGATAGGTGTGATTTTGGAGTGTGGTCGAGATATTTAGGGGAAGGAACGTATCAATTGGGTTGTGTAGAAAAGATCCCATTGCTACTGAAGGAAACGAATATTCATCATGCTCCGTTAAATATTCGACGAAAGGAGAAGAGTGATTCTCAGACCCTTCAATATGATGCATTCCTTGCTCAGAAATATTATCAATAGAAATTTCAAATGAAGGCATAACTCATGGTTGTGCCCATATTTGCAAAGAGTGTAGAAGAGCAGCACGACGCAGATCTGCAGACTGACAAGGATCGCTGGGGGATGGAGGGAACTACCCAACTCATTTATAATAGCTACTCAGCCTATTTAGTTAATTTGTATTGCATTAAAAACTAAAATTTAGAAATAAATTAAATTTTATTGTATCCCTAATTTTTGAAAAACAACTTAGAAAAATTTATTGATTGAAATTGATGAAAAAATTATTAGAAAATGGAGACAAACTGATTTGCAGATATAAAGATGAAATTGATTAAGCATGTTGCAAATCCCCAATTTATTTATTCTTGAAAACATTTGTATACATCCTACTTTCTAATCCTCGAGATCGTGTGAAAACGCGGGAGAAGAGCATGCTTATTCGAAACTGAAAATAACATCTTGTCTACTCTGTGCTAATTGGAAATTAGTAATCATTACGTGTAATTAAATTTCCAATTTAACCATTCACGCAATAGTAATAAAAATGTATTCATTTCCAATTTCGCAAATTTAAAATGAAAATATACAAGGATGATTGAATTTAATTGCTCTGACAATGATTTAGCGAAATAAAAACAAAAACGAAATTGATATAACCTGGTATTTCCTTGAAACCATCGAAACCATCTTTCGATAAGGCTTTCATAGGCGTGATTTCCACTCTGATTTAGATCATGCTATGACTTCTCTTTTTCCTCCTCAATCTCCTGTTCGACTAATTATTCCCCATCATATGTACATGATTCTTCGAATTTTGATTTTTTGTTTGCTTCTGGAGGAGTAGTTAAGCTTTTGGTTGTCGTCAAGATCTCTTCTTCGCAAGAAGAGGAGATCCTGACTCTTACTAGGATCTAAGTGAGTTGTTCCAAACTTATACTCATCGTTAAATCATCTTACTGATACATATGGATTAGTTGGAAAGGGGTTCTTACAACACCTAAAACATAAAATCTGAATGTAAAACTAAATTAAAATAAACTAGTTGCGTAAACTACTCTTGCAAAAAAAAATAATAAAAAAAATCACACTTTGCAGAAATTAAACACTCTTTGCAAGAAAATTAAACACACTTGCGGTTATCAAACAAGAAAAATATGAGAACTAGTAAACAAGAAATTTAATGATAACTAAAGTGCAAATCTATTAGAAGAAAACTATGTTAATCTAGAAAGCAGTAAATAAAAACTAGTGATTCAGTTGTCAAGCAAGCAAACTAGAATAGCTAGTAAGCAAGAAGTTTAATGACAATCAAATCAAATATAGGAAATGAAATCACTCTTGCAGAAAAGTAAATTAAACTTCAATTCATCGTGCCTCCCCGGCAACGGTGCCAAAATGTTGGGTGAAAATATTGTCGTTTAATAATTTCCCAATCATTAATTATCAACCCGAGGAGTTCGTAGACTTGCAAGACACATGCATAATATATTTATAATTGAATTCAAATTAACCTTATGTAATGCTTCGAATTGAAACACACCGCTGAATTTAAACACACGACTTGAAAACAATCACACGACTTAAAGAATATTGCAAAAATTAAATTATCCTATAAATGTGAAATTGCATAAAAGAAAGAAAACAAATGACAACACATGTTAGATATGACAAATAAGAAACAAGCACATTTTAGCTCACATTAACAATAAAGAGATCTCAATCTATTACATCACAATGACTTACAATCCTCTCCAACCATGACTTGTTCTCCTAACGTATTCTATTACATGACTTGAATTATTGAATTACGAATTTATTCTCTTCTTCTTCTTGCCCTTCCTCTTCCTCCTCTATAGAGAGAGAGAAATTATATATATATATATATATATATATATATATATATATATATATATATATATATATATATATATATATATATATATATATATTTATATATATGATTTTCTTTGAAAAAGAGATAAGAAACTCATAAATACAACTCCACTTTTCTTTCAACCAATTTCTATAATTACAAAATATTATCCCTTCAAATCCTCACACAAATCTTGGATGAGATATCCATATCCTTAGGATCCTCTCCTTGAAATGAGCTTGAATGATTATCTCCTCAAATCTCTTTGATCCCTTCAAATCCTCACACAAATCTTGGATGAGATATCCATATCCTCATGATCTTCTCCTTGAAATGAGCTTGAATGGTTGTCTCCTCAAATCTCTTTGAATAATCCTTTATTGAAATATTCCTACACATTACAAGGCTCACGCAACTTTCGAGATATATATATATATATATATATATATATATATATATATATATATATATATATATATATATATATATATATATATATGAAAATATATTAATTTTCTAATAATTAATCACAAATTTTCTTAAAATGCATGAAAATAAATAAATTGCAAATTAATAAGGGAGACCCATATTTAACATGAAAATAGTGTGATAAATAGCGAATGGAGAAACATAATATGGATATGTGAGGAATAACGAAAGGAAAAGAGGATGAAAATACAACATTTCGGAGACTCAACATTCCCCCCAACTAAACTTGTTGCATGTCCTCATCCTACCTTGCATGAATTTTCTTGTAAAATTTTGGCTTCTTAGCTTTGGCTTTATGTGGGACCCATTGGTAAATATTTTGCTTCACATTTCCCTCAAATTGAGGAAGAAGCTCTCTAGATAGCTTTGAAATATGATATGATATATGCCTAGTCTGGTTATGTCAATACCATCCTCCCCGATCTTCCTAGGCCTGGTTCTTTTTTCTACAACAGGGGAATCTCATGTCGTTGATGGTATCATTGAGACCATATCTTACCCTCAACCATCACCATACTCTCAACCTCCATTGAGTTATGGTCAATCTCAGGGGGGTACTAGTTCCACATATTCTTATCCTTCGTTGATCCTTTTCACATTCACTCTTACCAACGCACGAGTACATCATATGAATTTTCATATCCACATTAGTTGATGCGAGTGTTATGAAACCAACTCACAAAATAGAAAAAAAGAGAGATCAACTACTTATAAATCAACCACTTAGAGGGGGAAACCTCCTTTAAATTCCATAAATGAACAATTCTTAGATGATTCAAATGAAAAAACCTTATTCTATATATAGGATTCCATGGGGTCACGATATAATCCTATCCGACCTAACAATAATAATGCAAGGGCCCAACAATAACAATAGTGGGCTATTATGGGGCACAATAATAGCAATATGGGGACTACAGGGGTACAAAAATAACAATAAGGGGGCTACACTAACAACAATAAGGGACTACACTAGTAATATAGGGCCCTAACATGCCCTTCTTCAAAAACGTGTTGTCCTTAACGTTTGAGTAGTTATGGATGATTATGATAAAATTCTCATCCTCCCATGTGGAATCTTCAGTGGGTAAGTTCTTTAAGCATGAAACATGGAAAACTGGGTGCACTCAAGAAGATGCAGGAAGCTCCAATTTGTATGCCATAGTACCAATATTTTGCAACACCTTGTAAGGACCCTAGTACTTTGGAAATAACTTATTATCCTTCTTAGCTTGCTTGAGGGAAATTTTTTTGTATGGTTGTAGTTTTAAAAATACCCAGAAGCCTACATTAGAACTTCTCTCGTTGTGATGTTGATCTGCCTATTGTTTAATTCGATTATGTGCCAAATTTAGGTTATCCTTTAAGAGTTGGAGAACTTGTTGTCGATACTTAATGTGATATTCCACTGCTTGAACCTTATAATTTTCTCTTAAAGACGATGTGATGGATGGCGGATGATATCGATAAAGTGCCATAAATGGGGTCATTTTTGCTACAGTGTGGAAGGAAGTATTATACCACCATTCAGCCAGAGGTAACCAATTGACCCATTGTGTTTTTTTATCAGATACAAAGCAACGAATATATCCTTCCAAACATGTGTTCACTATCTCAGTTTTCCCATCAGATTGAGGATGATAAGATAAGCTATGACCTATTTGAGTACCCAAACAAGAAAATAATTTTGTCCAAAAATTTCCAGTGAAAATGGGATCTCTATCGCTTACAATAATCTTTGGGTTTCCATGTAGCTTTTGAATTGTTTCCATAAATGCAGTAGCAACTGTACTCGCTTTAAATGGATGAGATGATGCACAAAAGTGTGCATACTTGGTAATTCTATCAACTACCACCATGATGACTCTCTTTCCTTCGGACTTAGGTAAACCTATGATAAAATCCATTGAAACCTCTTCCCAATGTTCACTTGGAATAGATAAAGGTTGTAGCAGACTCGAGGTCTTAATTATCTCAACTTTATTTTGCTAGAAAACCAAACATTCCACCACAAAATTTGGAATATCATATTTAAGGACATCCCAAAAAAAATCTTTCTTCACCCTATGGTAAGTTTTTAAAAATCTCGAGTGTCCTCCTAAGGGAGAGGTGTGCAATTCCAAAATAAAATTTTGTTTTATTTGGGAATTCTTACAAAGATATAAGCAATATTTGTACCATAAGGAATAATTTTTCCAACTAAATGTGTTAGATGCATTGGGATCATTCTGCAAATTTTGAATGAGTTTCCATACTTCTTCATCATTATTCCATTCCTCCCTTGCTTCGGTTATCCAATCTAGTTGGATAATAGAAATGGCACAAATAAATGCTTCCACATACTCATCCTTTCTTGAGAAAACATCTGCAACAACATTTAGCTACCATTTTTTGTAGATGATTTCAAAGTCATAACCCAACATATTTGTGACCCATTTTTGTTGCTCTTCTGAAGATAGTCTTTGTTCCAAAAATTATTTAATACTATCATAATAAATTTTTACCTTGAAGTGTCTTCCCATTAGGTAAGGTCTCCATTTCTTCGGTGCATGTAGTATTGCCAGCATTTCCTTCTCATAAATAGCTTTCTATAAATACTTTCCTTTGATTGGACGGCTTTCAAAAGAAATAGATCTTCCTTCTTGCATTAAAACAACACCAATTCCATTTCCTGAGGCATCACATTCCACAATAAAGGTTTTTGTGAAGTCTAGCATAGCTAAGACCGATGATTGGCACATTTCCTCTTTAAGATGTTCAAAGGCCTTAGTTGCTTCAAGAGTCCAAGAAAATGCATCTTTATTCAATAATGTTATTAGAGGTGTTACTATTTTCCCATAATTCTTAAAAAAACTTACGATAATACCTTGTTAACCCGAGAAATCCTCACAACTACTTTATGGTTGTGGGGACTTTCCATTCCTTAATGGATTTAATTTTGTTAGGGCCTACCTTAACACCCTCCTAAGATACAATATGACCTAGATATTCCACCTCTTGTACTCCAAAGAAACATTTGGAGGTTTTTGCATATAATTGTTTCTCCTCCATCAGTTTTAGCACCTTTTCAACATGTTGAACATGATCCTTCCAAGACCTGTGTTAGATTACTCTATCATCAAAAGATACTAACACAAATTTTCTAAGGAAGAGTTTTAAAATTGAATTCATCAACTCTTAAAATGTAGAAGGTGCATTGGTAAGGCCAAAAGGCATGACCAAAAATTCATAATGACCCTCATGAGTTCATGATTGTTGTTTTTAGAATGTCTTCAGTCTTAATTATAATATGATGATATCCTGAACGGAGATCCAACTTGGTGAAATAAATTGCTCCATGTAATTCATCCAATAATTCATCAATCACAGGAATGGAAAATTTATCTTTAATAGTGAGCTTATTGAGCTCCCTATAATCAAAACACATATGCCATGATCCATCCTTCTTGTGCACCAATACTACTAGAGCATAGAAATAACTTTGACTAGGTTGAATTATACCAGGCTCTAGCATTTCTGCAATCATAAGTTCAATTTCGCTCTTTCGGACATAAGGATATTTGTAAGGCTTGATATTTCGAGGACCACTTCCTGGAATAAAATGAACATCATGATCATGATCATGAATAGTTGGGAGTCCTTTGGGAGTTTCAAACACCTTGGAATGATTGTCCAATACTTTTTGGAGATCTGGAGAAATAGATGATTTTGATGTTGGAATGTTATGAATATTTTATTAATTATTAGTTAGATATAGTTATGTTAGGTTTTATTAACTGAAAGGGCATGATCAAAGATCATGCCTCTTCGCCAAGGGACACCTTGAGGCTATATTTAAAGCCTAGGCGATCCCTCATTGTAATCATCTCTTATCTTCATCATTAATAATATATATTTATCAAGTTTACCAGAGTTTTTACACTCCATTGGTATCAGAGCCATCGCTCTTTGGATCTGTGTGATCATCAAGTTAAAAAAATTTCGAAGGAAATTTCAGAAATTTTTTTAAACAAGTGCAGAATTACTTTCTGAACTGTTCAGCAGCCATTTCAGAATTTTAAATTATGCAATTGAAGACGCCAGCAGTTTATTTATTGGAAGTTCCTACACTACACTACATTTCGTACACACAGCAAACTCCTACACTACATTCCTTATGCCCTCCATACCTCCATTTGTTTAATTTTAAAGGAGGTTACAACCGCTTACTTACACTCCATTGGTATGGGAAGTTTGGGAATTTATTGTGGAAGTTACGTGACACAAATGCGAGAAGTTGGTCACGGGCATGAGGTTCAATAATTAACAAGCTTGCAATCTGAGGTGATTAGAGGTGAACCGAGCCTATAGGGTGGATAGAATTTAGAGAGTATTGTTATCAAAGGTTTGAAGTGCGATTGCGCTCGTAGAGTTCCAAACTACAAGCCTAGTCAGGAGCCTCACATCAAAATAATGTCACGGATACATTCAGAAGTTTATAATTTGAGCTATTTATGACTTATCTCCACGGGTCCGATATATTTCTTACAGGTTTTTTCGTGCTCGGTACTCTAAGTCAGACACAATCCCCAATATCTCCTAACAGGGAACAAAATCAACAAAACAATTTCGCAGATTCAGGGAACTCCGAAGAACATCAGGAAAAAACTGATTTCCCACATCACCATGAAGATACAGATGTTTGTAAACAACAAAATGTTCCATCCCCAGAATTGAACGGAACATGTGAAGCAACAAACACATCCAAAGCCACTGATATAACACCAGAAGCTGTTGAGGCCTTCGGTGATGAAGCACATATGGTGGTTAAGAACGAAGCTTTTGGTGATGAGAAGAAGTTGCATCAAACAATAATTGTTGGTAACTTACCTCTGAATCTAAAAAGGAATCACAAAAAATCACCAGAAGAACAAGGAATAGTTGGGAAACATGAAAAAGTATTCCAAGATTTACCCATAAAAGTGTCTTCCAATAGGAAAATCAAACATCCAATAGAAGTCAAGACAGTATCCAACTCTATCGATATCATATCTTTTCACTATCCACATCACCAACAGATGGAACTCGGGAAGATGCTTCACGATCTTTTTAAAATGTGGGACGCAAGAGCTCATCGCTTGAGAAAACCAGACATTCGTCAACATTGTCCATCATTACGTATGCTTTGAGGACAAAGCATCTTAAGAGAGGGGCAATGTTATGAATATTTTTATTAGTTAAGATATAGTTATGTTAGGTTTTATTAACTGAAAGGGCATGATCAAAGATCATGCCTCTTCGCCAAGGGACACCTTGAGGCTATATTTAAAGCCTAGGCGATCCCTCATTGTAATCATCTCATCTTTCATCACTAATAATATATATTTATCAAGTTTTACCAGAGTTTTTACACTCCATGGAACTTCTAGTGAGCATAATTGTGCAATTACGCCTCGTTTTTCTTTCTTCAGAAGATTTTTCATGACATTAGAGCTTATTATTTTTCTCGTCTTCCCTGCAATACTCATAATTCAACTTCCTTTCCTTTCGAAAAAAATTCAAGAAAAAATCTTGAAAATTAAAAGCTACCATCCCCAAAGATTGTAACCATTGTACTCCTAGTACAATGTCAGAACCACCCATTGGAATGGAGAGCATTGGAATATTCAATACATATTCCCCCATGGTTAGCTTGATATTATGGCGCTTTCCATAGAAATTTATAGTTCCTCCATTTTCCACTGTCACTTGACACTATGGCATTGGGTATAGGAAGAAATTCAATTCCTTGGCTACCTTACAATGAATAAAACTATGGGTACTACCCGAATCAATAAGCACTATTACATTTCTTCTTGATATGTCTTTCTATCTTGAGAGTTTGAGGAGTGGTAATTCCTTACAATGCATTACAGGATATGGTCAGATTCATTTCTTATTCCTCTAGGGTTGGTTCCTGGTGTATATCCTCTTCTTTTGAAATTTCTTATTCCTTTTCTTCCTCCTCTTCACAATCTATGTAAAATAATTCTTCTCAACACACTTATGACCTTTAATGTATTTTCTATCACAACTATAGCAAAGCCCTTTTGCTCTTTTTCCTTCCAATTTTTGTGGTGTCAACCTTATAGGTTGTGGAAGTGTAGGAGTGGAAAAACTTCCATCTTTATAGTTGTGAGTGGTAGGCTTCCTTGTCGCAAAAAAATTTCTTTCAATTTTTCTTGCCAACCTGAATGCCTTCTCCAATGTATCAGGTTCCCAAAGGCGAACCTCATGTTGGATGTTATCCTTTAGATTCTCTATGAAGACATCAATCATATGTTCCTTTGGAATATTATTTACCCTTATATTCAATTTTTGGAAATACTCAATGTGATCCATCATTGAACCCTTTTGTTTGAGATTTATCAATTGGCTAAAAGAAGGTGTTGCTCTTTGTATCCTCATAATGTGCTATCATTTCCTCCATAAAAATTGAACAAGTGACGAGTGGTTTAAGAGAACAAGTCCATCGATACCATACAAACTGATTTTTTTCTAAATATAAAGTTTCAATGCGTACCTTTTGTGTGTTTTGCGTATTATGGAGCTCAAATTATTACTCCATTTGTAGTATCCAAGTTATCAGATCATTTCCATCAAACTTCCTCATATCTATATTTGGAATATGGTGGTTCTTAAATCCAACATTAGAGTCTATGAAATCATGATTAACATTTCTTTTGTTCTCATCGTGAGTTTCCTCTACTACCTTTCCACCATTGGGAATATTTTCTTGTAGCAAACTTTTCAAACCTTCCTTCAAACTTTCCATGTCTAATTTTAGATCATTCTTCATGTCTTGCATGTTTCCTTTTAGTTTTTCTTCTCTACCATCGATCTTAGCTTCCATGCCATCCATCTTAGCTTCCATGTCATTCTTCAAACCATCCATCTTAGCTTCCACGTCTTTCTTCAAACCATCCATCTTAGCTTCCACGCCTTTCTTCAAACCATCCATCTTAGCTTCAATTTCATTTTTTGTTACTCTTTGCAAGAGCGAAATTTGTTGCACTTGGTCTTGTAATTTTGATATATCATGTTGCACTTCTTCCTCTTCATGATTCATAGTAGAGCCTTCTAAGGGCTTAATGGGTGTTGAATTCATTTTAGATGGAATTTTATAACCCAATACTAATATATATGCTTCAATATGCCCTTGGAATCACTTCAAACTGATTTTTCAAACAAGACTTATGTTATTTAAAAAAAAAAAAATACACACCTTTTTCTTGCTTTTGAGGAGCTCGATATTGAAACTGGTGTATCGCTGTACTTTCAGATCCCCAATATTTTATCTTTGGTCCTTTAGTTACCCTATGGATATTATTTCCAATTCCACAAGTCCAATTCCACAAGTCTGACCTGATTTTTATTCTTCAAGGAAAAGTTATGCCTAATCTCCCACAATGACCTAATTATGTACTGGTTCAGGTGAGAAAACTTGTACGGCATGCCATGTGTCACTATTTCCTCCTTTGACTCTGAAATTGATACACAAGAAATCAAAGTTCATTTTCTTTCGGCCATTTTTTACAAAATTCCAATCCGATGCTCAAAGAGAGAGTTATGACGATTTTCCCAAGGTCACCTCTTTGAGATGAAATTCGAGAGCCTGCAAAAACCCTAACTTCCACAAATCATATCTCCAAAAATATTGTGAACCAAGATCTAAAATTTTTCCACGAAGTTCCTCCTGATTTCGGTGAAAATGGTTTTTTTTAGCTTCTGAACCTTCGTAGAAACAAACTTATAGCAAAAATTCCATGATGACCTATTTGAAGCAGCGAAACCCTAGAATCCAAAGCTTTGATACCAAATTTTATGAAACCAACTCACAAAATAGAAGAAAAGAGAGATCAATGACTTAGAAATCAACCACTTTTAGGGGGAAACCTCCTTTACATTACATAAATGAACAATTCTTAGATGATTCAAATGAAAAAAACTCCTTTCTATATATAGGAGTCCATGGGGTCACAATATAATCCTAGTCGACCTAACAATAATAATGTAAGGGCACAACAATAAAAATAGTGGGGGCTATTATGGGGCACAATAATAACAATATGGGGACTACAGTGGTACAACAATAAAAATAAGGGGGCTACACTAATAGCAATAAGGGACTACACTAGTAATATAGGGCCCTAATAACCAGGGTCAGTTGTTACTTAGCATGGTTACCAGAATGTTGTACCCTTATTACCCATATGCACCTCCCAATGCTCCAGCCCCAATGATACCAGCACCGCAACCTCCCATGCCTCAACCACCTCTATCATCGGAACAACAACCTCCTTGAGGCCAAGTCTATGTGCAACAAAATGTTACACCACCCCCCAATCTCAAGAGAAGGAACAAGGGGAAATGTAACCAGAATTAGCTGTATCAGGGAAACCCAAGGAACCAAGGTCAAAAACCTAAATCCCAATAAGGGTGATTAGTCCAACCCAACAACCCAGAAACAAGGCAGATAACCCGAGAAAACCAAGGCTCTTAGGACCAATAAACTATAATATTCCTGCTTAGCAATTATGCTAAGTAGAAATATTATTTTTTGTCATTTTTGCTACTATTTTGATTTTGACTTAGAAGGAGTGGGTTAGGAGACCCCACATTAGAATTAGGCTTCTATGCACCCCAAAACATTAGAATGGGGCCCATTTGGAGGAAACTGCAATCCACATAGAGCCCACACAGTCATTGGAGCATAATGGAGGTTTGATGTATGCATGGGGCCCATAGGAACGTTGGAGGGACTTGGAAAAAAGAAACATGGGAGGCTCGTTTAAGTCATTCAATTATCATTTCAGAAATTGTCTTTTGACAGAGCACACTTAAGCGGTGAGCCAAGTCTGCATGTGTTGTTCAGCACACGGGTGTTTCCGAGTAAAGATCCCAGCCTTTGCTTCAGTGGACTTCGAGTGCCATCCCAAGGAAGGTGTTGCATCTTGTTCTAATTTAGTTCAACAATAGGGAGCTCATACCGCTACAGAGAGAATTCGACCGCAACGCAGAGGCATCCATAGCAGCGTAGAGGTTGCGCAGTCATTCAGGGAAGTCACTCCGGTAGTTGAGAAGTGAAGGAATATTTTGGAAGAAACTTGGTGGGAAGGCTTGGGAAGCCTTCTAACATGGATTTTAGGAATTTTGGTGGCATTCAACAGCAAATTCTTCAAGAGGACCAAATTCTGCCAGCAGCATCCAAGCCCAAGAGGGCCAATTTCTAGGGTCAATATTTGGCCAAACAATTCGTGGGTTATTCTGGGTTTGTTGAGTAGAGGCCAGGATTGATTTCCCATAATTTTTTGAGAAATGTAGCAGGCCCTAGCAGCAGATCATTCCAGGTAGCACCACCATTTCTTGGCAGTTCCAGCGCAGAGCTACAACCGCACATAGCATAGAGACTGAGGGTGTCTTGCATTATATTTTTGGGTTTCTCTAGCTTTCCTTGATCAAGCCCAGGTGCATTCCTTCCAGCACCAAATTTTGTACACCTCTTCATATTAATAAAATGCCTCAACAGTGTAGTTTTGATGATTAAATGGTGTTCTTATGTGTGTGTTTATTTCTGTGCATTTTTATGTCTATGTATGTCTGTTACTTAATATAAATTATCCTTAAGGATATTACAGTGGTATCATAGCTCATAGAATTCGCTCAACCTGTGGGAGCAACACACTCTGTGACACCAGAAGACAAGAAGAACGTGACATACTGAAGGCAGAGGTACAAGAGCAGGGAAAGAGAGTTGGAAATCACTCCAGACCCTATCACCATTGAACTAGAGGTTGTGGAGACAAGAATGGGGGACATTGAAGGGGAGAAGAGGAGCAAGGATGAGGAGTTTTATCACCTCCTATTAAAGGCAGTGCAAGGCCTTTTATATAACATTGAGGACATGGGTCATTGGAATAACAATGGTAGCAAGGGGAAGCTATTCCAAGGGGATTTCCAGGTGGGAGAAGGATCTGGCACTTCACAACACCAGGTATCACTTAACCCCAATAACCCTACCATACCATACACACCCCCATGGTCTACCATTCCTATGTTCTTAGTTTCAAGAGCGGGAGGACAGCAAGAGTAGGAGGAAGCACACTATAGAGAGTACTTCTTAGAGTACCAATCCTATGGCCCGAATTGTGGGAGGGCCATTAGTCTCAAATATTGTGTCATATAAAGGGTAGTAAAAAGCCTAGGGGGTAGAGTCGTGTAGCCTACACGTAGGGGAATGATTTACAACGTACCATGGGAAGGTTTTTTCTCCCTACTTTCGATGGCTCCTCCAAGAGCTCAGCAAGGCATAGGTCGAGAAGTTGGATGTTTGTTTCCAGCTGAAGGAGATGATCGAGGGAGAGAAAATCAAGATTGTCACTCTACATCTTGAAGGGGAAGCTCATGACTAGTGTTTCCATTGGTTGACCACACTAGGGCAGGCAAGGGCCACATCATATGATGAGTTTACCAGGAGGGTGCTAGATCAGTTCGAGAGGAAGGACCTTAAGGAGTATTTTGGGGAGTTGACTAGGTTCAAGCAGTCTGGGAATGCAGAGATATACATATCATATTTTTTTATACTATTGGTGATGGTGCCAGACTTATCAGAGTCCAGGAGGATTTACATGTTCATAGAGGGAGTGGAAAATCCAATACGGGGGCTAGTGAGATCCAATATACCCACTATGTTGCAGGATGCAGTGGAGAGAGCTAGGAATTTACAGGATGCCCTACCCAGAGTTAGGGCACCTTTGCCAAACAAACCTAGTTTTCAGCAAAGGGAAAGTGATATGGGGGTCCCACCATCTAGATCCAACCAGGGACGTGGGCAGATGGATGAGGATAATGCCCGAAGAGACCTTTGGAGAAAGAATATATGCTTCACTTGTCATGATTTGTGGGCAGTAGGCCATAGGTGTGCAACAGGTAAGGCTCATTATATATATGTATTCTCAGACAGTGATGGGAAGGAGGAGACAAAATTTGAGATGGGAGGAGATGACAATGCAACACCTCAGGAGAGAGGGCCACCACCACCACCACCAGGGGGAGCTTCATTTGCACCTTTTGGAGCGGTCCTCGCATTATTGTGTGGGTTACCCAAGTTTCTGACTATGAGGATCAAGGGAAAATTTCAGGGGCAACGTGTATCAGTTTTAGTATACCATGGGGAAACCCACAACTTTATCAATGCCCAGATGGTCTAGAGGAGAGGCATCACCACATAGGAGTTTGAGGGGTTTTCAGTTCTTGTGTCAGGTGACAAGACTATGCAATGCACACACTATGTTTCCACCTTGACTGTGACCATGGGGAAATACTCCATGACAAACCATTTATTTATGGTGGATGTACCAGACACCAACGTAGTGTTGGGAGTCCAGTGGCTCTATTCAGTTGGAAGAGGCACTACTAATTGGCGAAAATTGGAGATGGAGATTGTAGATCCAGCTGGCAAGCCAGTGTTGCTGAGGGGTATGCACTCCTACCCACCATATATAACCTCGGCCCATAGTATGGAGGTTGACGTGAGGCACGAAGATGTTGAGTGGGTTTAAGAATTGAGGATTTCGAAGGCTAGGGGTGTGGCTAGGCCACCACATCTAGAGATTCAAGCCATCCTTGACATGTACCCTATGGTGTTTGGATACATATCATCGGGTCAACCACCTGAACAAGGGTTTGTGCATACCATTGAGTTTGATTTAGGAGTACAGGATGTTATCACTACTCCCTATAGGCATACCAAGGCCTACCGGGATGAGATAGAGAGAGCCATCCATGAGCTCTTGGCATTGTGGCACTTTAGGCTTAGTTCTAGCCCTTTTGCTTCATCAATTGTTCTGGTGAAGAAGAAGGACGGGTCCCTACGCATGTGCATTGATTATTGGGCCCTCAACAAGAATACCATGAAGAATCGCTACCCCATCCCACGCATTAATGAGCTGATGGATGAGTTGAGGGGAGCCAATTTCTTCTCGAATATTGATCTACAGTTGGGGTACCACCAGATTCGGGTGAGGGACAAGGATGTCCCCAAGATAGCTTTCTAGTGCCATTATGGGCACTTTGAGTTCTTGGTTATGCCCTTCGGGCTAACCAATGCACCAGCCACATTTCAGTCATGCATCAACCACGTATTTCATGGGTATTTGAGGAAGTTTGGTCCAGTTTTTTTTGCTGACATACTGATCTATAGACGGACTTGGGAGGAGCACTTAAAACATGTGGAGGCAGTGTTGTGTATCATGGAGGAGAAACAATTCTATGCCAAGTTGTCTAAGTGTGAGTTTGGGCTGACTGAGATGCTTTATTTAGGGCACGTCATCAGGGTTGATGGAGTGCGCGTGCATGAGGAGAATATCAAGGCCATTCGAGATTGGCCAGATCCCAGGAACGCGACACAGTTGACGGGGTTCGTGGGAATTTGTAATTATTACCATAAGTTCATAAAGGGATTCTCACAATTGGAAGCGCCCCTTATAGATATGATGAATAAAGGGGCACTTGCATGATAGCTGCAACACAGGAGGCTTTTGAGCACTTCAAATAGGTTATTAGTAGTTGGCCCGTGCTAGCACTTCCTTATTTTACTCAGCCTTTCATATTGGAGTGTGATACATCTGGAGAGGGAGTGGGGTCATGTTGATGCAGGGAGGGTACCCCATAGCTTTCGAGAGTCAAAAGCTACTACCTCACGAGAGGTTGTACCCCATTTGTGACAAGGATATGCTATCCATTATGCATGCGCTAGCTAATTTCAGGCAGTATTTGGTGGGGAACAGGTTTCGAGTGAGGACTGATCATAACAACCTCAGGTTCTTTTTGGAGCATAAGCACTTACGGGAGAGGCAACAGAAGTAATTAAGCAAGCTCCAGGCATATGTTTTGAGATATAGTATTTCAAAGGGAAGCACAACATGGTGGTAGATGCATTGTCTAGGAGGGAAGCTTCCCTTTCTTTGATGAGAATTGCTACGGATTGGAGGGCCCAAATATTGGTAGAGTATTCCAAGGACCGGTTTGCAGGTGAGGTCCATGATAGGGTGGTGACAGATGATAGATATCAGGTGATGAACGAGGTGATCTATTATAGGGACTAGATCTACTTGGTGGCCAACTCCCAACAGTGGGAGAAGATATTGCAGGCTACCCATAACTCACCACTAGCAGGTCATCACGGGTACACCAAGACATATAGGTCCATCCGAGAGCATTTTGCGTGGAGGAGCATCAATGACGATGTTATGCAGCATATCAGGGAGTGTGAGATATGACAGTGGAACAAGGGTGAGAAATCACACCCAGCAGGCTTATTGCAGCCTCTTCTTATTCCTGAGGGGAAATGGGAGAGCGTATTGAGGGAATTTATCATCGGGTTGCCCAAAATACAAGGAAAGGACTGCATCTATGTGTTGGTGGATCGTCTGACAAATTTTGCACACTTCTTCACCATCATAGCCTGATACACGACCTCACAGGTGGGCGAGTTGTTTTTCAGGGAGATTTTTTAGCTACATGGTCTTCCAAGGACCATTATCAATGACTGGGACAACCTTTTTATGGGATGATTCTCGCAGGAATTGTTTTAGTTAGATGGAAAAAATCTCACACCTAGCACGAGCTATCACCCATAGATAGAAAGGCAGACTCAGATAGTTAACAAGTGGTTGGAGGGCTACTTGCATAACTATGTGACCAAGAAACAACGGGCATGGATACGGTAGTTGCACATGGGAAAGTACTGCTACAACACCACGTACCACATGCCCATAGGTATGTATCCTTTTCAAGCAATGTATGGGTATGATTCTTTATCTTGTGTTGACATTATTTTTGTAGAAAACAAGGCCCCGAGGGCCAAGGACTGGATATAGGAGAGCTAGGACATTTTAAGGGCTCTCAAAGACAACATGAGGATGGCCCAAAACCAGCAGAAAATGTATGCAGACCGAGGTCGAGTTGAGAGATAGTTTGAAGTTGGGGACCTTGTTTTCCTTAGGCTCCAAGCTTACAAGAAGTATACGCTGAAGAAAAATGGGGTGGAGAATCTCAATCCCCACTTTTATGGGCCATACCAAGACACTCGAAAGGTTGGGGAGGTGGCATACGTGTTGGAGTTACCTCTGAGGAGTCAGGTGCACAAAATTTTTCATATGTATTTCCTGAAAAAGGCGTTAGGACAGTAGGTTAAAGCAGCCACTAAGTAAACCCCCTATAGATGATGAGGGGCATTTGGTGCTACATCCCGACTCCATATTGGATTCCAGGGAAAGGAACTTGAGGAGTAGGGTGATCAAGGAATTCTTAATCAGATGGAGGAACCTATTGGATGAGGATACTACTTGGGAAGGGGAGCATATACTTCATCATCCCTAATTGCAGTTGCTTAAGGAAAAGCAAAATCTTGATGGGGAGGACTGTAATATTTCTGCTTATCACTTCTGCTAAGAAGAAATATTAATTTTTGCCATTTTTTCTACTATTCTAATTTTGACTTAGGAGGAGTGGGTTTGGAGGCCCCACATTAGACTTAGGCTTCTATGGACCCCAAAAAATTAGCCTGGGGTCAATAAATTAGCTTTAGTGGATAATGGGGCCCATTTGGAGAAAATTGCGGCCCACGTAGTCATTGGAGTGGAATGGAGGTTGGAGGCATGCATGGAGCCCAAAGGAACATTGGAGGGACTTGGACAAAAGTGGCATGGGAGGCTCATTTTAGACATTCACTTATCATTTCAGAAATTTTCTTTTGACATGTTAGGTCCCCGTAATTTGCAGATTGGCAAGAACAAATGAACAGGGGTAACATAAAACCAATATTTGGAGTCCTAGGACCTAACCTTCCTAGACACGGAGAGGGCTCTCTCTATGCTTATGTAAAGGATTTAACTTGTTGATTTTAGAGTTTGATTTTAGGCTAGTTATAGGGTTTAGGGTTTGCTTGTTTTGTTTGGTTGGTTGGATAGGTTGTTAAGACAAATAGGTAGAGTAAGAGAGAAATCAATCCATTAGGCTATGGGGTCTGCAAAGGCCTTGAAAAGTGAAAAATGAGTCAAGGATAATTCATAGGGCAAGTTGGCAAGGCCAAATGGATCTAAGTAGGTCTAGGAAGAGTGAAATAAACAAGGATTTGTGTAAAAAATGAGTTAAGGGGCAATCAAGGGTCCTTTAACAAACTAATAAAACGAGGAAAAGCTTTCAAGATGATAGCATAACAAATTTGAAGAGCAGTAAAGGATTCTTCAATATTAACTAGGCTAAGCAGTTCTTATGAACAACAGATAAGTGAGCTAAGAGAGTAGTGAAGGATTATCTAAAAATTGCTTGCAAACAGATAGAAATTTAACATAACATCTTAGTAATATTGAAAAGCATTCAAGGATTCTTTAGCAAAACTATGAGGAATAAAACATAGAAATCAGAGGATGTAGACAAAGCAGGGTGCCCAAGGCATATCCTGGTCTAAAATTTCTATCCCATGATCAAAGAAACATATTGAGAACTGAAGAAAACAAATAAAAAGATGGAAAACATCACCGTATAACCAAGCTTAATGAATCCTAGAGTGAGCCTGATCCATGGAAGCACAATCCAACACCATCACATGGTACCAAAGGCAATTTCACAAATAAACTTAGAGTCTATTTCATATTATGTTCAGCAACCAACCAAAAAAATACAATAAGACGTCCATGCTCTATTTAACCAACAAATGAGGAGGTGGAAACCCTAAGAGGTTTCTAGAAACCATAAATACACCATAAATGTCATTTATGTCCAAAGAGGCCATGCAAGGCCCAAGGCACATAATAACTATTGAAATAAATGAAAGATAACCTAAACATAACTCCTTAATCAAATCTAAAATGTGTTGAGACTCAAAAATATGATGAACTTAGTGAAAAGAGTCGCCTTCACTAAGTGGGCCCGCAGGCTATTTTTGGCGCAAGTCTATTTTTAGACTATGTATATTTTTAGACATGGTGATCATATTTCAGAAGTTGCGGGATGCTATTTGTGGATGGTTGGGCAAGTTGGAAAAACAGATGAAATTCTATTTTTAGAATATTGGGCAAAGTCTATTTATAGATTGTCGATCTAAAACTAAAAGTGTCGATTATTATTAGCTCTTAATAATAATTCGACAATAAACAGCAACTTATTCTCTTGGAGCACTTAGTTTCAGTGCACAGATTTGGAAAACCAGTGGGCTGAAGGAATTATGCAATTCCTAGGGTTTACTAGTGGTTCTTGCATAGAGGACTCAGTTAGAACTGAAGTGGCAAAGTTATGAGAGTTGGAAGAGTAATTCATGGAGTTGTATTCAGTTTAACTCAGTAAGACTCAGTTGAGCTAGTTGTATCTAGTCTAACTGAATGATACACTAGTGAGAGTGGAGTGAATTAATTAGTTAATTAATTCACAAATAATAACTCACTAATCAACTGAACAAATATAGTAGTTAACTACAGTGCATTTCATTTCCAGTGGAGACCCAGTGGAGAGATAGGTGAAAGGGCAAGTTGGACTATCTGTTGTGACTATAGTGATGCATTGATTGCACCACACACACATTGGAGTTTCCAATGAGGATTGCACAATCAAGGCAAGGGTAATTCAAATTCATTCATAGCTATTCTTCAGTAGGGATTGCATAGTAGAGGCAGGCTATCAGGTGGCAAGAAATTGGTGCATGGATGTGCGTATTTCTTCTGATTAGTGTGTGACGATTTATTGTACTGAGAACTTGATGTACTAATCTTTGTATGAGATTGTTACATGATCTCCATGATACATAATATATGATAGTTGGGGTTTTCAGCTTCAGGCTTTCCCGTTAAACAACTATGTTATGTGCGATTGTTTTTATTTATGCTTCACATGTGTTTGCAATTAATTTTCCGCAAAAGATTAACAGTGGAATGATTATGTATTTTGCAAGAAGTTAAATATTGTGAGGTTAGGAGAATCTGGATATATACATGCATATTGTATATAATTTCTACATGGTATCGAAGCAGTGTTAATTCTTGAAGATTGCAATTGTGAAGAATTGTTGAGTTTGTGCTGGTGGACAATTCGAATTTGCTACAGAAAATTCTTGGTGAAGAAGTTGAGTATACATTGAAATGTCTTTCAATGGGTTTCGGTTGGAGTATGCCCTTGATGGGAGCTTGAATTACATAGCTTGGAAGGATAGGATGGAAGCAGTGTTGGAGGTTAATGGACTGAAGGAGTTCATCGATAGCGATGTTCCTAAGCCAGGATCTAGCGATGTTGCATTACTTGACACATGGAAAAAGAAGATAGCAAAGACAAGAAGAATTCTATTGGAAGGTGTGAAGGACCATATTGTGTCCAGCCTTCACAGGAAAGCCACTCCATCTGCAATGTGGAAGGCTTTGACATATTTTTTCCAAAGTAGCAGTGACCAGAGGAAGTTGGCGCTGAAAGATAAGCTCAAAAAAATAAAAATGGAGAAAGGCGACAGTATTCAAAAATATCTCACGAAGTTTTTCTACTGAAGGGATGAACTAGAAAGTTCGGAGATTACTGTTGATGATGAAGACTTGGTGAACTTGGCTCTCCTTGGGCTTCTGAAGAGTTGGCATAGCTACTAAGACTCTATCAATGGACGGGAGAAATTGCCGAGCTGGGAGCGACTTTGGTCGGATCTTGTGCAGGAGGAGATAAGGCGGGGTACCAGGGATGGCTCTTCAATGAAGAGTAAAGATGAAGAGAATTGCGCTTTGGCTGCCAAAGCAAGGAAATGGAAAGGGGAAGAAATTTCCTTCAAAATTCGATGCTAAAGGCAAGAAGCAAGATTTGTCCAAAGTGAAGTGTTTTCACTGTCACGAACATGGACATTTCGCCACTAACTGCCCACAGAAGAAGAAGAACAAGAAGGCTGCTGGAGCTACAACTAGAGATGCCTTAGCCTCGCAGTTTGAACTTGATTTCTCTTTGATTGCATGCTTTATTTCAAGCTATATGGGATCGGTGTGGTATCTTGATAATGGAGCATCTTTCCATATGACGGGAGACAAGGAGTTGTTTAGTGACTTGGAGGAGAAGGACCTTCAAATGCATATAGAGATGGGCAACGATGGTCGATACAATGCGACCAGAATTGGGACCATTACCTTTGAGAGGGAGTCCAATAATCCATTCTTGTTGGAAGATTTTATGCATGTTCCAGGTCTGAAGAAGAACTTGGTCTCGGTCGGAATGTTGGAAGATAAAGGTTATGACGTTGTTTTTAGTGATGGAAAAACTTTCCTGCAACATAAAAAAATGGTTAAAACCAAGAGGGTAGGGATTCGAGTTAAGAATCTCTACAAGCTGGAGGTAGATGGTTGAGTTTCAATGGTGGGAAAAGTAGAAGAAGTGGTGAGCCGAGATGAGGGCAAATTATGGCACAGGAGATTGGGCCATCTTCACAATGGTGCTTTGAAGATTTGGCAGCAGATTTCTACTGGAATTCCCAAGGGTACTCTTGTGCAGTCATATCAGTGCAAGGGATTTACTATGGGTAAGTTTGTGAAGACCACCTTTCATAAGAAGGAGAACTGTGCTTCGGTGATCCTAGAGAGAATTCACACAAACGTGTGTGGACCTTTCTCAGTTGCTTCAACAGAAAAACACAGGTATTATGTTATATTTTTTGATGACTATTCTTGTAGATGTTGGATCTTCTTCATGCAGAAGAAGAGTGAAACATTCTCAAAGTTTTGTGAGTTTAAAGCATTGGTGGAGAAGGATTCGGGGAAGCAAGTTAAAGCTCTACGGAGCAATAATGGTGGAGAATACATCTCGGGTGAATTCAAAGACTTCTGTAGCAAAGAAGGAATTCGAAGAGAACTCATAGCGCCTCATAACCTACAGCAGAATGGGGTCATGGAGAGGAAGAATAGAACGATCGTGGGTGTTTCATGAGCGATGCTGCATGACCAGGGCCTACCGATGCACTTTTGGGCAGAAGCATGCAACACTGTGGTTTATGTGTCCTCATAGAGTACTTGGCATGTAAAGAAGCTTTTACTGGTAAGAAGCCTGATATTTCTCATTTGAAGATTTTTGGCTCATATGTTTACATTCATGTGACAAAGGATGCCAGGAAGAAGCTGGAGTCGACTGCAGAATTTGGGATATTTGTGGGGTACACAGAAACACCCCATAATTATCGTGTGTATTTTCTAGACAGTCGGATGATTGTGGTGCGATGGGATATAAAATTCAATGAGGTGAAAGCCATGAAGTTGTCGCTTGAGAGGGAGCTACACTTGTATGCAGAGGAGGAGCTAATTTTTCCCAAAGATGAGCCTCTAGATGTGGATCAGCCACAGGAGGAGATTCATGTAGTGAAGGAGTCCACTCATGCAGAACCAAACATTAGACAAGGAATAAACGTACCACAAAAACTGAGAGACTGAATCTTGATGCGGCACAGAATGTAGGATTCCCTACATCACAGCGTAGACAGAGACAGTCACCTAACCATTTTACTGGATACATGGCTCTTATGAGCAAGTGTATCGTGACAGAGCCATCTTCTTTTGAAGAAGCAGTGCAGGAGCCCACATGGATAGATGCCATGGTGGAGGAGTATGACTCCATTGTCAAAAACAGTGCTTGGGAGATTGTTCCAAGGCCATTGGGTAAATTAGTTGTAGGATCAAGATGGATATACAAGGTAAAGCAAGCTGCTGATGGGAGCGTCAAGAAGTATAAGGCAAGATTTGTTACCTAAGGCTTCTCATAGATTGATGGGATTGATTATGAAGAAACCTTTGCACCTATCACACGGTATTCTTCCATAAGGACCATCCTTGCTCTCTCAGCACAAATGGGTTGGCACATTCATCAGATGGATGTGAAGACTGTGTTCCTTAATGGGATCATTTAGGAAGAGGTGTACATTGATCAGCCTGAAGGATTTGAGATCTTCAGCAGCGATTTGCATGTGTGCAGGCTCAAAAGAGCATTTTATGGGTTGAAGCAAGCACCACATGCTTGGTACACAAGGATCGGCAGCTATTTCACTGGACTTGGCTTCACCAAGAGTGAGTCGGATGCAAACCTGTACAAAATTGTGGTGGAGGGTAAGCTTTTAATCATTGTTCCTTATGTTGATGATTTAATACTAACGGGTGATGAGGAGTTGATACACTCATGCAAGGCATATCTTTCAAAGGATTTTGAGATGAAGGATTTGGGCCTCCTTCATTATTTCCTTGGATTGGAAATATGGCAGCGGGAAGGTGAACTGTTTGTGTCTCAAGGTAAGTATGCTCAGGAGATACTGGAGAAGTTTCACATGCAAGGCTACAAGCCTATTGATACTCCTCTTCCAAGAAATTGGAGGAAATAGGATGCTACATCAGCAGAGATATTGGATGCCACTGTTTATCAACAATTGGTGGGTTCGCTCATGTATTTAGTTAATAAAATACCAAACATATGCTATGCGGTGAACTAGTTTTCACAAGCGATGGTTAAGCCTACCAAGCTCTTTTGGAAGGTAGGAAAGCATGTCCTGAGGTATCTCAGGGGAACGTCTGAGTATGGCTTATGGTACAGACAAACGGATGAGGTGAAGTTGCATGGCTTCACGGACGCAGATTGGGCAGGCAGCCCAACAGACAGAAAGAGCACATCAGGAGGAATTTTTAGTATTGGATCTACGGCAGTTTCTTGGTACAGCAGGAAACAAATATCTGTGGCACTCAGTTCAGCGGAAGAAGAATACATGACAGCAATTCAAGCTTCATGTGAGGCTATCTAGATGAGGAAGATCCTGGTCTTTGTTCGGTTCACATTTAGATCCTATAGTGATACATTGTGATAAACAGAGTTGCATTAAACTCTCGATTAAATATGTGTTTCATTATAGATCTAAACATATTGATATCCGGTATCATCATATCAGAGATTTTGTGCAGCAGAAGATCATATTGCTTTAGTACATTCCTATGGAAGATCAGGATGCAGATATTCTGACGAAGGCGCTCACCATGAGCAAATTCGAATACCATAGAGGTAGGATCAGGGTGAAGGATAATACTTATCTTGTTAAGAGGGAGCATTGAGATTCAACAAGATGATGAGCTTAGTGAAAAGAGTCACCTTCACTAAGTGGGCCCGCAGGCTATTTTTGGCCCAAGTCTATTTTGAGACTATCTATTTTTAGACATGGTGATCATATTTCAGAAGTTGCAGGATTCTATTTGTGGATGGTTGGTCAAGTTGTAAAAAAAGATGAAATTTTATTTTTAGAATATTGGGCAAAGTTTATTTACAGATCGTCGATCTAAAAATATAAGTGTCTATTATTATTAGCTCTTAATAATAATCTGACAATAAATAGCAACTTATTCTCTTGGAGCACTTAGTTTCAGTGCACAGATTTGGCAAATCAGTGGGCTGAAGAAATTACGCAATTCCTAGGGTTTACTGGTGGTTCATGCATGGAGGACTCAATTAGAACTGAAGTGGAAAAGTTATGACAGAGTTGAAATATTAGTTCATGGATTTGTATTCAGTTTAACTCAGTTAGACTCAGCTGAGCTAGTTGTATCTAGTCTAACTGAATGATACACTAGTAAGAGTGGAGTCAATTAATTAATTAATTAATTCACAAATAATAACTCATTAATCAACTGAACAAATACAGCAGTTAACTACAGTGCATGTCAGTTCCAGTGGAGACCCAGTGGAAAGATAGGTGAAGGGGCAAGATGGACTATCTGTTGTGACTATAGGATGCATTGATTGCACCACACACACATTGGAGTTGCCAATGAGGATTGCACAGTCAAGGCAACGGTAATTCGAATTCATTCATATCTATTCTTCATCAGGGATTGCGCAGTGGATGTACTAAGCTTTGTATGAGATTGTTACATGATCTCCATGATACATAATATATGATAGTTGAGGTTTTCAGCTTCAGGCTTTCCCGTTAAACCACTGTGTTATGTGTGATTGTTTTTATTTATGCTTCGCATGTGTTTGCAATTAATTTTTCGCAAAAGATTAATGGTGGAATGATTCTGTATTTTGAAAGAAGTTAAATATTGTGAGATCAAGAGAATATGGATATTGATGTAGGGGAATTCTTCAAAAATTATAAGACCCATGAGTCTTATTTCTCATTTACTAAAGGGATTGGGTTCCCTTAATCATTTTAATTATTTTCCTAAGTTTAGTTGAGCTTGAAGGAATTTAAATTGTAAATTGATTTATGGAGAATATCTCATGAGTTGTAAAATATTAGGGATAAGTAAGGAATCCTAAGAATAGTGAGGATTTGAGGGATTTAAAAACAAATCTAATCTAGGATTCTGTTGAGTGAAGAGAGGAGCTGAAGAGATAATTTAGGATTTAGTTGAGAAAATAATGGATTTGAACTAAATTGGTTCATGAATCCTCTTCTTTTATAAATTGTGAGCTTTTGAATCATTAGCAGACAAAGAGGAATGAGAGTGAGATAGATGATAGAAGGAATTTTATTCTAAATCCTACGGGCTTTGACAGAAAAGAGGAGAAAGGCCATGTAAGGGCATATAAGGCCAAAATCCTAACTGTAAAAAGGGTTTGATGGTATTTGTATAACTCATGATAAATGAATATTTGATTATAGTGTGATTTGTTTTATTCTGCTATGCCTTGAGAAATCTGTGTATGATTATGTGTAGTATAATTCCCAATCGAATGAATGGATGAATGGCTGAGGTGATTAGAATTACAAAATCTATAGATATTTAGATTTATGTGCGGGTTCTATTTATCCTTAAGCTTCTATGTTTAAGGGGTTTGGAAGATGATCATAATTCATCTGTGATAAGGAGATCCATCGAAAAAGAAGCTCTTTATGTAATTTATAATCCAAATCCTTTCAAGATAGAGTGGAATCGAATTTTGCATGTTTGAATGAATTTTGAGGTTGGGAGGAATCTTGTGAAGACGGAGTAATTGATTCCTGGAAACCCGTGATTTATGGCTCAGAGGAATTGTGTTAAAAAATAAAGGCGGAACCATGAATAATGGTGGAACTATGCATTGAAACAATGAAAGTGGATTCGGAAAACCATTAAAGGTTTTCGCGTAGCAATTAAGAGGTAAGTGGTATTTTGCCGAGGGAACGCGATAGTGCCCAGCGAGTGACTTGTGGGATCACAAAACAAATTTTTTCACGTGAGTTTGAGGCATTAAAGATTATGAGCCCTTGTTATGTGATGATCGTCGGATTGGAGGCCGTGATGTGACATATGTCGGATCCATTCATAGGTTAACGAAAGGTACGTTGTCAGTGCTGTGGGACCCGGAAATAAAGTATTATGTTGATATTTGGGTTTTAAAATAAAGTTTGGAATGTTAACATGGCCCGAATATAAACCAAAGGTTGGAATGTTAACATGGCCGGATATATATTAATGAATGGTGAGCCCGAATATACATAAATATAATGTGGACCCAGTTTAGATTAATGTTATGTAGGCATTTGGTATTATACCAAGGTAAGAACTGTATTGAGTGGATTGGTATGTTGTTGCTGAGAATATTAATATGTATGTTGGTGTGTTGGTTTATGTTTAACCAAAGTCGAACCTTTGTATGAAATGTTATGTTATGGGTGCATATATGAGGATGGTATAAAGGAACGTTGGTAAAATGTGGGCCGAAGGTTTATTGTTGGCATATTTGGGTAATTTTATTCCAAAGTCGAATATTGGTTCGATATGTTCATGAAATGGGTATGTAACCAAGGTTACATATATTGATTCAAATTTCCATAAAGTGGATTTTATTATATGGTTATATCCATTAATTGAAAGGAAATGCTTCCGCTTATGAAGTGTACCTTTATTGAGGTTTAGCGAATGAAGGAGGAAAATATTTTATTTATAAGGAGAGAAAGTGGGTTTTGGAGCCCTCGGCTGCATCAAGTGGTATCAGAGCTAGACTAATGCTATGTGGAATTGATTTACAAAGATTCTATTTTATTCTTAGCATGTATATGATTTTCATTGAGATGAATTCAATAGAGATGAATCACAGGACACAAGAGATTGTATGCAAGAGGAATTCTGAAATATTGCAGAAAATGAGATCTTCAGAAAAGGTAGATTGTGAAAAAGACTTGAGGAAGACAGGATCATGTAAAAGCTTTGCAAAATTTTAATGATATGTGTATGTGATGAAAGCAGCAACAGAAGTTTCAGCCAAGTAGCTATGACAAAGAAATGAATGAAGAAATTACAATAGAAATGTTGTAAGGAAATAAGAAGTGAATATGGATGTACTCAGCAAGAAGGGAATTTTATTTGACAGAAGAACTGAAGTGTAGACAGTGAAAATTAGAGCAGTGTGTGTATTTTCCAAGCCAGTGGAAGCTCAAAGAGATAAATCATTTGGATATCTCTTAGGTATGAGCCATATTTTGATGTTGGTTCTATTTGAATTGTTTCTATAAGAAATAAAATGATAGCAGCAACACACAGTAGAAGGCTGTGTAAAGAGAGAGAAGAGTTGTGTTAGTGGTAGTGAACCTAAATATTCCAGCTAAAAGTTGGATAGAGAGAACAACTGAAGTGTTCTAAAGAGAAGGTGAGTGGAGGATATAAGCCTAGGAAGAGCAGAAGAAGAATGCTCAAGAGGTTCCAGAAACAGAGAACCAATGCTTACTAAAATACCATGTCCAGAGAAAGAATTGGTGAGGTAAGTGGCAGCAAGGAGGACTTGTTGTTACAAAGGCTTAGTGCAGCTCATAGTGAGTGAGGAGCTTATAGATATGGAGAAGAAAGTGACTACTGATAGTCATAATAGGGGTTTATACAAAAGCCACAACAGAAGAAAGAAAGGTGCCAAGGAAAATGGCAAAGGTAAGGGAATGAGTCAAGAAGTATTTGATAAGGGAATTGCAGAATTGAAAGCCAGTTTTGATGCAATAATAGTGCTACTTGAGAAGAGTATGAAGGACCAAAGTTATGGTTGGACTATGAGAAGAAAGAAGATAAAGTGGAAGTTGTTCCAAAAGCAGATAAACAGAAGAATGTATATCAAATTAAGAGAGGAACACAGAACAGTTGAGTTAGAGATGGAAGATGACTATTATAGACCTGAGCAAGAAGATTATTTTGCTGAGGAAGGAACATTGATGAATTTTTGAACTATTGGACAAGTTCAGATCAGCAGAGAGATGTGATGATTGAGACATCAAAGAAAGAGGAGCCTAGTATTTTTGAAACTGATGATTTTTGTATGTATGCAGGTGATGAACAATCTTTACAAGCTATGTTTATGCAGGTCGCTGAAGAAATGAAGATGTTATAAGAAGTGACTGTAATGGAACATTTCTTGATTGAACATGTGTTCAAGGACACTAAAGAAAGGCAAATGTTGAAAGCTACCATGAAAGCTGGAGGTGATGAATCTAGTGAGATCTAGAAAAGAAATGACAAACAGTCTGGAGATAAAAGGAAATTGCAGATTGCAAAAGACGGAGTTGAAGAGAGGTATGAAGATAGCCTTATGACAGGAACAACCAAAAGTATGTGTACATTGCAACCATTTGAGGTAATGGGATTATCTCCTTCATTTTTACTCAAAAATTATGGACATGTATGGATAGTTAATGGACAAGAAATTGTCTTGAAAGAACATAATGGAGCATTAATGGAAAAGGATCTTACTAAGGATTATACTGTGGAAGATGGTAGAATAGAGATTTATAAGAAGAATTCAGTCCAAGGAGGTATAGCTAGTCCAGAAAAGGCTATAAAGAGGAGAGAAAAAGAAGACAATCAAGAACATAAGGATCAATTGGCAAAGGTTGATGCACAACAGAAATTTGAATACAGTGTTACTTGTACAACTTGCAAAAAGAATAAAGGTAAATGTAATCAACAAACCAGTGAGAGACAGGCAATCTCAGAAGATGAAGGTAAGGATGCTTTCATGAATGATGTATCTACAGTGAGCAGCAAAGGGTTTCAATGGAAACTGATATTCATGGTGTTAACAGTAATTTTTATTCTAAAAGAAACTTTATCATGGAAGGAAAACTCTGTAGCATATGATTTTGTTTCATGTCTTGAAACAAAGAGGATTAGAGATTGGAAAATTTTGATTGAAAAGGAAGAGGCATGGAAAAGACAATTTAGTGACTTACAGATTTGTAAGGGAGAAGAAGGAAGAATGAAAAGAAGTGTGAAAGGAAGGAAGGCTAAAGAAAAGAGCAGAGAACGGAATTTTGAAGTTAGGCAGCATTCAGATAACAGTGAGAACAAAGCAGAATTTTTCAAGACAAGGCAATATGGAAGAAGATATGACAATTTTGATATGTCATATGCACATCAAAAGGATGACAAATCAGAGAAATTATGGAGTAGAATTGATGGAAAATGTAATGCATTTTTTTATTTTGAATTATTGATTTTTGAATGTGTTTTCGAGGATGAAGGACAAACTTCCCTTGGAGATATGTTTGTTTATGCAAACATGAAGAAATATGTAAATTCTGAAAATGCAGAAAGCCAGTTTTCCTTATGGGAACAAGAAGGTGATAGTAAGCAGCTGGTTGATTCAAAAGTTCAAGGAATGAGATTTGGTATAACTCTTAAACAAATCATTGCAAAAGAGAAATAAGGTTGCAGAAGATGTAAAAGTACAGTCCACAGGCAGATTTTTTTTTAATCCAAAGGAGGTTTGAATTTCAAGATTTTATCTTGAGTTTGCAATTAAAAATTTGGATGGAAAATTCAGGCATATTTTATATGAATATGGAGGTATTTGAACCAAGTTCAATAACTGAATTACTTGCAACTGATGGACAGTATGTAGTTGGGAAGTTATATGTTCTTGTATCAAACAAGAAACAATCTTCTTTTGAGATTGGAAATATGCTACTTCAATTCTTGGATAAGTGGATGGTGGAAATTACAAAGATGATAAGCATAAGAATTTGTCAAAATTAGCAAGTCAATGAGAGATGGAAGAATATACAGGACAACATAAAGGAATTGATTTGGAGACAGAAGAGAATGTTGGTGATCAGGTCAAGAATCAAAATGAACAGTCAGGTACAGGACAGGGAGAAATACATAAAGTTGGAACTCAATTTTATTGAGATAATGGCAAGACAGCAGCAGACCAGGGAGCAGAAATTTATATTGTTTGAGAAGTTGTTTATGCAAGATATCAGCATCCAAACATTATGCAGAAGAGATGATTGTGACAGCAGAGAAAAAGGACATTCACAATAAAGAGTTTGGCATCCAATAGAAAGAGAGAAAGCAGCAAATGCACCTGCAATTGAAAGAGGACAGACAACCAATTGGAAGATGAAATTTGATGAAGTTTACAGCAGAAGCAGTTGGGTGACTCATGAACAGGAGTCCATGAATTTTTTCAACCTAGGGAGTCTGATGCAGGGGAATTCTTCAAAACTTATAAGACCCATGAGTCTTATTTCTCATTTACTAAAGGGAGTGGGTTCCCTTAATCATTTTAATTATTTTCCTAACTTTAGTTGAGTTTGAGGGAATTTAAATTGTAAATTGATTTATGGAGAATATCTCGTGAGTTGTAAAATCTTTGGGATAAGTAAGGAATCCTAAGAATAGTGAGGATTTGAGGGATTTAAAAACAAATATAATCTAGGATTTTGTTGAGTGAAGAGAGGAGCTGAAGAGATAATTTAGGATTTAGTTGAGAAAATAATGGATTTGAACTAAATTGGTTCATGAATCCTTTTCTTTTATAAATTGTGAGCTTTTGAAGCATTAGGAGACAGAGAGGAATGAGAGTGAGATAGATGATAGAAGGAATTTTATTCTAAATCCTACGAGCTTTGACAGAAAAGAGGAGAAAGGCCATGTAAGGGCATATCAGGCCAAAATCCTGATTATAAAAAGGGTTTGATGGTATTTGTATAATTCATGATAAATAAAGATTTGATTGCAGTGTGATTTGTTTTATTCTGCTATGCCTTGAGAAATCTGTGTATGATTCTGTGTAGTATAATTCCCAATCGAATGAATGGATGAATGGCTAAGGTGATTATAATTACAAAATATATAGATATTTAGATTTTTGTGTGGGTTCTATTTATCCTTAAGCTTCTGTGTTTAAGGGGCTTGGAAGATGATCACAATTCATCTGTGATAAGGAGATCCAACAAAAAAGAATCTCGTTATGTAATTTATAATCCAAATCTTTTTAGGATAGAGTGGAATTGAATTATGCATGTTTGAATGTGAATTTGGAGGTTGGGAGGAATCCTGTGAAGATGGAGTAATTGATGCCTGGAAACCTGTGATTTATGGATCAGAGGAATTGTGTTAAAAAATAAAGGCAGAACCATGAATAATGGCAGAACTATGCATTGAAACAGTGAAAGCAGATTCGGAAAACCATTAATGGTTTTCGTGTAGCAATTAAGAGGTAAGTGGTATTTTGCCGAGGGAATGCGATAGTGCCCAGCGAGTGACGCGTGGCGTCACAAAAAAAAAAAAATCACGTGAGTTTGAGGCATTAAATACTGTGAGCCCTTGTTATGCGACGATCATCGGATTGGGGGTCGTGATGCGACATCTGTCGGATCCATTCAGAGGTCAACGAAAGGTATGTTGTCAGTGTTGTGGGACCCAGAAATAAAGTATTATGTTGATATTTGGGTTTTAAAATAAAGTTTTAAATGTTAACATGGCTCGAATATAAACCAAAGGTTGGAATGTTAACATGGTCGAATATATATTAATGAATAGTGAGCCCGAATATACATAAATATAATGTGGTCCCGATTTAGATTAATGTTATGTCGGCATTTGGTATTATACCAAGGTAAGAACTGTATTGAGTGGATTGGTATGCTGTGGCCGAGAATATTAATATGTATGTTGGTGAGTTGGTTTATGTTTAACCAAAGTTGAACCTTTGTGTGAAATGTTATGTTGTGAGTGCATATATGAGGATGGTATAAAGGCACGTTGGTAAAATGTGGGCCGAAGGTTTAATGTTGGCATCTTTGGGTAATTTTATTCCAAAGTTGAATATTGGTTCGATATGTTCATGAAATGGGTATGTAACCAAGGTTACATATATTGATTCAAATTTCCATAAAGTGGATTTTATTATATGGTTATATCCATTAATTGAAAGGAAATGCTTCCGCTTATGAAGTGTACCTCTATTGAGGTTTATAAAATGAAGGAGGCAAGTATTTTATTTATAAGGAGAGAATGTGGGTTTTGCAGCCCTCGGCTGCATCAGATATATACATGCATCTTGTATATAATTTCTACAAAAATATTTGCCCAAAAAATCTCAAAAATATCCTTCAGTGTGTTTTGTTGACTTTTTTGCAAGAGGGCAGCTTCAAAGGTCTGAAAGCGTAGTGCCTGCACAGGAAAACTGGGTCCACTTGCAGCCAAGTTTTGATGGACTTCCCGATGTTGGAATTGGCTCTGTGATGGCTCGTTGGAAAGTCTGTTGAGTCTACTTTCCAAAAATTCCTTTTTTTTCTGATTTGGTTTCATTAACCTGCTCAAAAATTAAATCTACCAAGGCTTCTCTAGGCGTAGTGCCAGTCCTGAAGTGAGGCAGAAAGGTGAAAATGAGGTGTTTTTTAGCCTTTTGAGGGACCAAAAATGCTCCAAATGCTTTGAAATTTGGTGAGCATGTTTCAATTGAGCTGAGGATTCCAAAAATGAAAATTTTCCCTCCTGAGGATGCCTGAGATGAAATCGTAGCGCCAAGGGTGTTGCGCCTTCAGGCCTTAAAACTAGCAAAAAACCAAAATTTCTCAAAAAGTTCCCAAAATTGGTGAATATCTTCCTTATGGGGTTTGGGAGGCCTGTAGAGAAGCTTCAAACAAGATTCCAAAGTTTGTTGGGTCTTTTGCCTCCTTGAATGATTTTATTTCGGCAAGGGCTCCTTTGAGCTTATCCTTTGCAATTTGATTTTCCAATTCATAGTGCTTGGTCATCTTCTTTTGGAGGTCAAAGCCCCTCTTTGCCTTCTTCAGCTGCTTGTTTTCATTCTTATAATAGTCAATGTTATACATTTCCATGTCAAGGCATATTTCTAGATCTCTGATCTCAGCATCCTTGCTTTGGAGCAAGATGCTAGTGGCCCTCTCCTTATCTGCATGTTCACTATCAAGGTCAATGATGTCAAGCTCATGCTTACCTTTCTTACCTTTCTTCACCTTTTGTTTGCCTTTATCTAGCTTCTTGGTAGAAGAGGAAGGCATGGCCCCTTGCCTTTTAGAGGCAGCAAACACATGCCTTACTCCTCTTTGATATGTCAATGGAAGAGGTTTGATTGTGATCATTTGGGTGTCTTTATCATGGTTGCCATCATTTGTCTCCATGTCTTCTTCTTCATTACCTTGACTGTTGCTCACCTCTGTGTTTCCACCACCATCACTGCCTTTGTCACTATTAGGAACCTCACTGTTTTTACTATCATTGTGGCTCTTAGTTTCACTGTTGTCCCTAGCATCATCATCATCAATGTGAAGCTCACTGTTATCATTGTTTTCATGATTGTCATGACTGTCTTTTTCCTCACTGATGTTTGCTTCATTTGTGTCTATGTTGTCTTCATCCTTTTCATTTTCTGCATTGTTATCATCTTCATTTTCCTTGTCATTTTCTTGTTCACTGCTACCATCATCATCATCTATCTCTTCATTACTAAGAGTCTCATCAATCTCTGTTTCATTGTCACTTGCTTGTTCACTATCACTTGCTTCTTTTGTGTCCATACTGTCTTCTGCCTCTTCATCTTCAACATCATTATTTCCCTTATCATCATTTGTTTCTTCCATGCTAACATCACTTCCCCCTACTTCTTCATTTTCTTCCTCTTTACTGTCCTCTTCTTCATCTTTGCTTAATTCATCTTCGCTCTCTCCTTCACTAGTATTTGATTGCTCATCATGGTCACTTTCTTCTTTGTCTGATGCATTAGGAGAGGGTGATGAAGGGAGGTTTTCTTGAGGAGAGGATACATGTGTATATGATGAGGCATGATCAGTAGAAGTTGATTGAGGTGAAGAGGGAGGAGGATGAGATGATGAGGGTAAATTTGGATGATGATGGGGCTGTGGGCTTGTGAATACTTCATGAGCAATGAACATCTCCCATGGTATGCCTTTTTGCTCCAACTGATGTAGCAAAACCATCTTGATCAAGGAGTGATGGAGAAAACTTTTCATTTGCTGGGAATAGTTCCTCCTTTGGACAACAAAAGACATCTTGTTGATACTCCTATAGAGATAGTAGGGTAAATGAAGCAACTTGACCCTAGTGAAGTGCATGAGTAATATGATATGGTAGAAGTAGAGCCTAGAGTATCTCCCCTCACATGTAAAATATTTCATGATGACCCTCATCAAGGGTGCATACCTCTCCAACGAGTGTGAAAAATGGAAAATGGATTTGCATCCTTCTTTGTATCTTGGTTTGAGAAAAGGCTCATAGCATCTTATATCTAAATTTTCTCTTTTGAACCATTTTTCACCAACATTGGGTATACTTGTAGCATTGGAAATGTTATCTGAGAAGATTTCAAAGGTCACCCCTGCAAAGCTTGATTGTTTTTTATTTAGGTTAAGAATGAATAACCTTGTGAGCTCTAGGTGACTTTGTACTTGTTGGAATCTTTCACAAAACTGAACACACCCTACATTTTGGAAACAAGTGATAATCATAGGAGAGGCATTAAGCTCCACAGTGTCTTGGGGTTCAAACCTATTAACCTTCCCACATTTGTGCTTCTGCCTCATAGGCACTTGGCCTCCTTCACTGCTAACACTCCCTCCTTCTCCTGAAATTTTGATCAATGTTGTCTTTAAACAACCTTAGGCTTGCTTTTGAAACTTGGTAGGAGGAGTGAAATGAAGTGATGGTGAAAGGCAGTTTTTGTAATTGAGTGAGAGGGAGGTGTATGTGTATGACTGATCCCCCTTAAGATTTGATGAATGGTTAACTCCAACTTACTGTAATTACCCTAATTCACACCTTTCTTAACTGATAAATTCTTGCTTAGAGGTCAAAAACAGGGTTTTTGTCATGAGGACTTAGGGTTTCTAGGCATTAGGGTTTGGTCAATTCCCTTAATCATCAAATCATTAAATTCACTGGAGGGTAAGGAAAAACACCCACTTACCAACTTTCAATGTCTTTGTAGGTCCTTGGATGTATCTTGGAGTCTTTTTATCGTTTTTTGGCAATTTGAAGGTGGAGGAAGGACTTCTAGTGAAGGCGCAGTGCCTAAACGCACAGTCAGGTCCCTTTTGCCCTATGCGTAGCACCTGCACGCGCTCCTGTGTGTCAAGCCCCTTGAGCGCAACGCCTGAACGTGTTCAGGCCTGTTGGGCTTCCCCAACGCGCAGCGCTGAACGCTTTCCTGTTTCTGCCGGGAAGTTCTAGGCAAACGAGTAGCGCCCATCTGAACGCACAACGCGTTTCCCTGAACACGTAGCGCATTGTAAATTTACACTGTAAAATATCCCAAACACGTAGCGTCGGGTGCTGACCACGTAGCACTTGTACAAATGCGCAACACTAGGCAAAATCACCCAAATTTTCACTGAAACTCAGATTTTTATTTTCCCTCAAGGTCTTTTACTCTTTTGCAAGTGAAAAATGAGCCCAAGTGACAAACACAATGACCCTTTATAGTCTTAGGAAAATAAATTTAACCCTTGTAGACCCACTTTCTAATGTTTTTAGTCTCTTTGTCACTTTCACTGATATTCTTTTTACTTTTTTGCAGTAGGTGGCTTAAAAACATTCAAATGGTCCTTTTCCCTTCTAACCATTTTTCTTTGTTGCTCTTCAGGTTGCTGACATGGTGAATTTTTACTTCCTTTAGCCTATTGGCGCCTTTAACACTTTGTTCTGCAAATATTTGTTTGAGTCACATGTTTTATTGTGTTTTGGATTGTTCATGTCTTTCAATCACTTTCAGTCAATAAGTGTCATGAAAACCTTGAAGTGACTCTCTTCTCTCTAATCTTTGGAACATGCTAAAATCACTTTGACAACCTTAGGCACTTGCATGGTGGCAGCATATTTAAAACTTATTTGTTCTTACCTTGGAGATTAAATTTCCTTTTGCTTGATGGGTGACTGAGAAACTTGTTTTCATCTTTCTCATTGATCTCTAGGAATGATAAATCCATCTTTGACAAGTACCATAGTCTTCAAAATCATGTATGTTATCTCCTCTTTGGCCACTTATGATTTGCAAGTGCCATGACATACTGATTTAGCCCTTTTCTGATGTTCTTGGATTTTGACATATTTAGTCACGCAGTAGCAACCTTATAATCAGTTTGGCTTTCCATCTTGGAGCTTAACCCTATGTTCTCAAAACCTTAGGTTTATTTAAGCATAAGTGCTTTCCTGTCTTCTTGCCATGAGTTGTCTTGACCCAGGATCAGACCTCCTACCTCATCAAATTTCTGCTGATGGATCTCTTTAACACTCTTGCAGAAGTGTCAAAATATTAGCATTCACAAACTTGAATTTTGACAAGGTAGTCTTCTTTGGGGACTTCTAGATCTTTTTTGAATAACCATGTCTCAATATTCCAATACATTTGAGTCAACCTTTTGCATAAGGAAAACAATATTTGGAACACCAATGATGACCTTATAACCTATGAAACCCTAATTTACCTAGTGGGAGGAGTCTTTGACCTGGCCTTGAACTGAAATTGTTTTTAGAGTCTTTAAGTGTAAAAATAGAGTTTTTTGACAAACTGATATTTTGAAGATCCAAAATCCAATGTACTTGATTTATCTAAAGAGCCTACAGATATAGTTTTGAGACCATCAATGCTTGAGGCACCTGGTGAATATGAGAAGGAGCAGGATGTTTGGCAATCCTAGATGGAAAGTGGAGGGGTTAGGCAAGGCAAAACAGAGTGTTGATGTTATGGGTGGGAAAATAAGATAAATGGAAAAGTAGTAAAATAGTGAAAATTTTGTTTTAAGGATAATGAAGGCAGTGAGATTTCTAAAAATCAAAATATTCATGAATCTTGTTTTTATAAATCTATAACTAATATTTAGTCATCCACAGATAGTAAAAAATTACTGATGACTAACATGAAAAAGCACGCTTGAGCAGTGAGCCAAGTTTGCATGTGTTGTTTACCACACGGGTGTTTCTGAGCAGAGATCCCAACCTTTGCTTCAGTGGAATTCGAGTGCTGGCCCAAGGAAGGTGTTCCATTTTTTTCCGGTTTAGTTTAGTAGTAGGCATCTCATACCACTACGCAGAAAATTCTACAACATTGTAGAGGCAGCCAAAGTAGTGCAGAGGCTACATAGTCATTTGGGGGAGTCACTTCAAGAGTTGAGGAGTGAAGGGAGATTTTGGAGAAAACTTGGTGGGAAGGCTTGGGAAGCCTTCAGTAGCATATTCTTTAGGAGGACTTATTTTCCTAGTAGCAGAGGCATCCAAGCCCAAGAGGTCCAATTTCCGGGGTCAATATTTGGCCAAACCCTTCGTGGTTTATTTTGGGTTTGTTTAGTATAGGCCGAGATTAATTTCTCATAATTTTTCTAAGCAGCGTAGCAGGTCCTAGCAGCAGATCATTCCTGGGAGCAACACCATTTCAGGGCAGTTCCAGTGCAGAGCTACAACCGTGCAAAGCATAGAGACTAAGGGTGTCCAACATTATATTTTTGGGCTTCTCTAGCTTGCCTTGAGCAAGCCTAGGTATATTCCTTCCAACGCCTAATTTTGTACACCTCTTCATATTAAATGGCATAGCATCGTAGTTTTTATGATTAAATGGTGTTCTGATGTGTATGTTTATTTTTGTGAATTTTTATGTCTATATATGCATGCTATTTACTGTAAATTTTCCTTAGGGACATTACATAAACTTTATTCTTGTTGCAGGCCTTATGACCATTACACTTGTGAGTGTCCCCTTCTCCCTTAGATGCGCAAAGCATGGGAAGACTAGGAAGCTACCTCTAGAGGGAAGAAACCTCTCGCTCCATCTGCTACTCCTTCACATAGTCGACAATGCTTACCATGCCATTCCCTCACCAAGGATATGTGGCCTCCTGAGCTGGCCAGAATCCTCCACCTCCTCCTCCTTCACAACCTAGGAATGGGTCATATCAAATTCTCATCATGAATTCTGAAGATGTCAACCTTCAAACTCAATCGCACCAATATGAAAAACCTCTTGAAAAGTCAGCGATCGATGCTCAACCTAATGTTTCCACTAAACCTCTTTCATCTCTAAATGATACCTTACAGATCCCTCTCTATAAGGTAGAGGTTCACCTAAATATCACCGAATGGTCGTTACGTTGACACGTTTCTAGTTATTTTGTTGCCCATACTTGCAATGTATTAGATGACTTATCACAATCTCTTGTTGTTATGTCAGCGAGTGAAGTTATCTAGACGTTCCCATGCCAATGAAAATTTCTACTATCTGCTTTGGGCGTTGTGGACCCTTTACATGATCATACAATTTTTTTTTATGTTGACACTACAAATCATCCTCGCCTTCCTCCCTTGGTTGCTTTCCAGATACCTATCTATATCAATAACGTCATTGTTCAACAATGTATCGTTGATAAAGGCGTATACACTTGCATGATGACCATTATTGTCTAGAAACAACTTAATTCTCCTGAAATTTCACCATCTACCATCCCTCTTTGTGTGTATGATGGTCACCCCTTACAACCTCTTGGTCTCTACCCGAATTGTCCCATCTTGGTTGTCGACAAAAATTCATGGTTGATGTTGAAGTTACCGATGCCCCGATTGACTATAACCTATTTTTTGGTTGTAGTTTCATGTATGCCATGAAAGTAATCGCATATTTTGTCTTTCGCAACAAGAACTTCCCCCATAATGGAAAATTGTCACCATCAATCAACTCACATACTATGATCCTCAATCACATACATCTCCTCATAATGTCATATATTTGATGGAAAACAACATATTCCATGCCTTCTTTGATTGAGATCTCCCCTGGGGTCTATAAAGACTAATCGTTACTTGAATCATATTATGGCCCATCATTTGTTCCCATGAGCCTAGCTCTATTATTGTTTGCATGCTTCAAGCGTCAGAGGCAATCGAAAAATATTTTGGTACGTCTTCCCAACAACCTTCTACTCAAGACTCAGTTGGTCCCTCAAGCATATTTCCTCCTAGCCATCATCCATTTGTTCAAATATGTTTGTTATTCCTACCACCAGGAATATTTTCTACTCATGTGATGGCTATGTTGAATCTTCCTAACATGACTTTAGGGATTCCAGTTTAGTACATCAATCTTTCTACAAACACCCCTCCCGAACAGCTCATGCATTACATGGATTTCACTTTGGTACAACTAGTTGCTAATACCCCTACCTTTTCTTTAGTTCCACAAGAACCTCAGCAGGAATCTACTCCTGTTGTAAAGCATTACGAGAGGGGGGGGATCTTCAAAAAAGGGGAGCAAGCACAAGGCAACCCAAGTGTAAACCACTCCTATTAAAGCACCTAATCCTACCCCTCCATGTGCTTTGTGCGATCTTCATGGTCATGCCACTAAAAATTTCCTTGTTCTTCCCCATATTAAGAGCATAATTTTAGAGTGTGGGATTCAAAAAAATATCCATGTACCTGAGGTGAAATTCACCTTACCTGAGTCCGCAAAGAAAAATAATTCTTTACAGATGAACCACCCTTCCGCTTTGTGCAATAAGTATGTACGTTATTCTCATCATTGTCCTCATCTTGACATTTTTTGTGATACCCTTAATTTTCTTTGTGACCTATACACTGTCAGTAGTGACCCTTCTTCTTCTCTACCTATGACCCCCGGTACCACTTCCTCGCCAAGGCAGGTGTAATATTCCAAAATTGGAAAGACAGGAATATAGAACATCTGTAGCATTCCAAATAAAAGCAAAATAGGAAAATAGCACTAAAGTCTAAAAAATGCTAGAAATATGCTGCAACTAGAAATTACATTCAGAAATCATAACCATGAGCAGAAACAGCTGATTCATATCATTATAATCAACAACAAAAATAAAGTACACAGTGCTCTAAATAATATGCACTCAAGCCAACAGGAAGTGGTTGGAATAGCTCTAAATCCTAGCACTGGAAATGTTGTTGTTGCTACTGCTACTGCTGTTGGAAATTATTATTTCTAGGAAGAAGAACCATGTGTGAGAGGCTTCAAGAATGCTTAGAAATATATGAGATTTTAACCAAGGATTCTACTCAAAAAACCCAGAAAAAACCATAAATGATTTGGCCAATATTTGAGTTTGAAATTTCGACCCTTTTTGGGTTGCAAACTGCACCCCTACTAGCTGACTTACGCACTCCTCCTAGTTAAATACTGAGATGGGGCTGAACTGATGTAATAGCACCCATTCAGCTCAATGAATGAAGGTTTGGCCCCTTCTCCTAATTCCCAAGATGAAATCTTGAGTTCTAACTCCTCCTCTCAAGTTGCAGTTGTTGAACTGTACAACTGCTGGAAGTGACTGTGCTGTCAAGAGGGCTAATGTTGTAGCTTGCTTCTAGATGATGCAATGCTACTCACAACTGATGGAAATGATCTCACCAAGTGAGGGGCTGATCCCTCACAGGATTCCAAGCTGAGATGCTTGGAACTTCCTTCCTCCTCTCAAACTACATTGCTGGAATGCGTAATTCTTGCAGGAATTGTTGCTGCATAGAGGTTTAGAATGATGGCATGATGCCGGATATTACAATGTTTCTCTCGGAATACTACAATTGATGCACAAGGTGAAGGTTTGAACCCTCCATGGTTTTCCAGCTAAAATACTGAGAACTACCTTCCACCTCTCAAACCCTAGTGAAGGAATGCTTAATTCCTATAGATAGAAGCGCTGAAGAGAGGGGTTGAATGTGGCATTGTTGCCGAATGAGGAATGGCTGCTCAAATAAACCTTTCCAGAGTAGGCACTTGAAGTCCCCCGTGGAGAAGGGTGGGATATCTGCTTGGAGACACCCGTGTGCTAAATAGCATAGCAAACTTAGCTAAACAGCTTAAGCGTGCAGAGAGTCGTAAAGACCAAACAATAATAAAATTCAGATTCCCCTTCCTTTTTTGCCCTCATCTTCCTTTTATGGTTGGGAGCCTTCCCTAGCCTTGGCCCACCTCATAGTTGCACTGCACATGTGGCTACTAGCCTCCATAAATACTGTGCTATCCTCCACTATCTTCATCCTCTCTGCAATTACTCCTCCACTATCTCCATCATCTTGCATTTATTCCTCCATTATCTCCATCATATCTGCAATTGCTCCTCCACTATCTCCATCTTCTTGCATTTAGTCCTTCACTATCTCCATAATCTTCCTCATTATTTCTCTATGACCTCCACTCTTTCTTAATTACTATGTTGATCCACTACTCCATAATTCTACTCCACTACTCAATTAACCCACATTCACACTATAGAAGTGGATTTTATTCCTCTACTAGGTTTATGCATCCCTCCACCCTTTTATTTACTTAACTAAATAAGAAAAGTAAGAACTCTAATATTCGAATTAGTTGATAGAAAATTTTGAATATTATAGTCCTCCCCGCCAAAATGTTACTTGTCCTCAAGCAACTGCAAAAGTGGATGCTATAGAAATACATCTCCCTCCCAAGTGGCATCCTCATATGGAAGGTTTCCCCGTCTACTCCAATGTGTTATGAATGTCCAGCTCCATAGCTACCTCTCTATAATGTCTAGAATGGCCTCCAGCTGTGTAGCTAGATGCCTCTCCTCATCAATGAGTCCCCAAGTGGCAATCTTCTGTTGTCCAAGAGCCTCTTCTCTACATAAGATATGTGAAGTGTAGTGGTTCCTTCCCCAAGTGGAAAGTCCCAACTTATAAACTATATCTCCAACCCATGCTACATGGAGTAGGTTGTGTCTCTCCATGCTCCAACTCTTGACCCTGGTGGCCTTGCTTTCTCTAAGCATATCTCAACACTATGCAAAGTAGGAAATAGAGACATATGGATTGACATGTGAAATTTCGAACCATATTGTCCCAATAGCAGCCACCGCAGCAATGCCTCTTGCTTCCATACCACATCATCATCATACCAAGTATGGTAGCCATACTCTTTCAAGAGAAGCCATCGCAGCAATGCATCTTGCTACCACATCACATCATCATCATACCAAGTACAGTAACCATACTCCCTCAAGAGAAGCCAACACAGCAAGGCCTCATGCTGCCACAACACATCATCATGCCAAGTATAGAACAGTGACATCCCAATTGACATGTGGAATGTCATATGGTGGCCATACTCTCCCAAGAGTAACCATCGCAGCCATGCCTCCAATTGTTGCATCTCATCACTATTGTGCAAGGTAGGAAATAGTCATATACCAATGGACATATAAAATGCAATGTCTTGGCCATACTCTCCCAAGAGTAGCCAACGCAGCCATGCCTCCTGCTATTGCATCACCTCAGTACTGTGCAAGGCATGGAACATACCATTCTAAAATGTTGGGTGGTAACCATACTCACCCAAGAGCTGCCAGCGTATCCATGCTTCTTGTTGCCCTGTGTCATAGATTTCCAAGTAGTTTTCCAGCCACTTTCTCATCATCTCCATCCACCCATCCAATTGTGGGTGATGACTGATATCATGCACCAATTCGGTATCCACCCAATGGAGAAGTTGCCGCAAAAAAATTCTCATACAATAACTTTCCCCATCACTATCTATGGCCTTGGGAAGACCATGAAGCATGAAGACATCCTGGACAGATAATCCAGTCATGGGTGAAGAGATTTACTGTGTGAAAATGTCGAAGCAATGTGCATACCTCGACAGCAGATCAATGTCTACAATACCATCCTCCACAATCTGATGACAATATTTTCACTCCATAATATGTCGAAGTGCATCCACCTTGAGGTCTCTCCATGAGAACCTCTCTCCGATGTCCTGATAGAACCTATGAGGTTATGAATATGATGCATGCAGAAACTTCTCTTTGAGTTGTGAGGTGTTCATCAAGAAGGCTTTGTCCTGATAATGGAAGATGTTATCCATTACATGATGTCTACCATCTACCATCTGCTCATCTAATTCTTCATAACTGAAGCGGTCATCAAAATGCTCAAATAATAACTGGGCCCTCAAATCATTACTGCTCCTTAGTGACAGCGTTGTTGATCTCCATGATAGTGCATCTGCTCTCTCATGGCCCTCTCCATACATAATGTTGAACTCATAGTCCTGCATTGTACTGATCCACCGTTGCTTCCTCTTCTGCATCTGCTCCTCCTCCTCAAAAAGATGTCAGAGACTATGGTGGTTGGTCTTCACCCGAAATCTATTGCCAATAAAAAATTGCCGAAATTTGACCAATGCATGCATAATGGCCAATATCTCTTTTTTTCGTAAATAGAATACGACAATTCATGTGACAGTAACTTTTGGTTCTCTAAAGCAATTGTATAACTTCCCTACATTAGGACTATGTTAATTCCATCTTCAGAAACTCCACACTCCAACACAAAGTGTTGTGTGCAGCTCAACAATGTCAAAATGGGATAGCTATACATCTTCTCCTTGAACCAGTCAAGGGTCCTCTACGCAGTGATAGTCTGCTTCTCCAAATCAGAAATGTGATCTAACCCTTGTTCATGCAATTCCCCTAATGGCATGACCCCACAAATCTCCATTTGATGTGCTGAAATAATATGGGGTGGAAATGTTTGCATACCTTGGATCAGCTGATGCTTGGGAACATATTGCAAGGCTACAAGAGTTCCTCCAACCCAGTGTAATTACTTCTCCAACTGCGGGTAATGGTGATGGCTTCTCCTCTACTACTGCACCAGTGTTGGTATCTGCTTCCTCTTCCTCGTGCACCTCCTAAATCATTCCCGAGACTCTCAATGTCGAATGCTCAAGACCATATTGCATACATGCAAGTGATCCTTCCACTAATGCAAGTACCTATACTACAGCTGGTGGTGGTGGTAGTTGCTCTTCTCCCGGAGTATTAGTGTTGACATCTTCCTTTTGCTCCTCATATACTTCCTCATCAATGTCGGAAAATTTCCCAATGGAAAGTTCCTCTGGTTTTCTTCTGTCAAACCTCTTTGACAATATTTGAGTGAACTCTGCATACACAGTCACTCTTGCATGTTTCAATAGCCAAACCACCAGTCATTTGCTTCACCCTCAAGGTGTAGCGCTGAAATATCAATAGCCTCCGCTTCTGCTACTTGATGTAGCTAGAAGAATGCATCTAACTTCTCCATCCAAGCCTTTGTCGTGCTTTTGGATGACCCATCGAATTTAGGCAAAAAGAATCTATTTTGCATATGCCCTCTTCTTCTATTGTTGTTGTGGGGTATTTGGTTTTCTTTAATCTGGAAAACTGTTGGAAATTCAGATAGATTTGAAACCTCTAAATTGATCGATGCTTTGCAAGATAATCACTAAGAGTCGCATGTTCCAAATATCCTCCATCTCCATGTCCTTCATTTCCTTATACAAGGAAAGTGGGCATAGTGGGGCGTTGTGAAACTGGTTGCACTGTCGGTTGCTTACACCACTGATATGAAGTACTAGGACTCTCCCCATTCTGAAACCCTCTTGAGGTTTCCCTTTTCCTCTCTAATCTCATTTCTTTGATCTCCATGGTGAGATCTTGCATAGTTTGGAAAAGTATTTTGGCAAAACTAATCCCTTTCGCCATTGTAGACTTCTTATTTTTCTACTTCTTCTTATTATTCTTCTGATGTCATGAAATGCCCACAATTTGAGCCAAATATCACACTCTGATACCATTTTAATATTCCAAAATGGAAAAGACAAGAATATAGAACATCTGCAGCATTCCAAATAAAGCAAAACAAGAATATAGCACTAAAGTCTGAAAAATGTAGGAAATATGTTGCAACTGGAAATTACATTCAGACATCATAACCATGAGCAGAAACAACTTATTCATATCATTATAATCAACAACAAAAAATAAGTACACAGTTCTCTAGATAATATGCACTCAAGCCAACAAGAAGTGGTTGAAATAACTCTAAATCCTAGCACTAGAAACGTTTTTGTTGTTGTTGGAAACTATTGTTGCTGGGAAGAAGAACCATGTGTGAGAGGCTTCCAGAGTGCTCAGAAAGATCCAATATTTTAACCACATATTCTACTCGAAAAAACCCAGAAATGGTTTGGCCATATTTTGAGTTTGGAATTTCAGCCCTTTTTAGGTTGCAAACTACACCCCTGTTGGCTGACTTACGCACTCATCCTGGTTAATTGCTGAGATGGGGCTGAAATTATGATCTAAGTGTTGAAATTTCACCCAATCAGCTCAATGAATGAAGGGTTGGCCCCTTATCCTAATTCCCAAGCTGAAATCTTGAGTTCTAGCTCCTCCTCTCAAGTTGCAGTTGTTAAACTGCACAACTGCTGGAAGTGATTACATTGTTAAGAGGGTTGATGTTGTAGCCTACTGCTAGATGATGCATTGCTGCTCAAAAATGATGGAAATTATCTCACCAAGTGAGGTGATGATCCCTCACAAGATTCCAAGCTGAGATGCTTGGAAATTCCTTCCTCCTCTCAAACTACACTTTTGGAATGCGTAATTCTTGCAGGAACTGCTGCTGCATAGAAGAGTAGAATGATGGCCTGATGCCGGATGTTACAATGCTGCTCTCAGAATACTACAATGTATGCACAAGGTGAAGGTTTGATCCCTCCATAGGTTGAAATACTAAGAAATACCTTCCACCTCTCAAACCCTAATGCAGGAATGCGTAATTCCTGTAGCTGGAAGTGCTTAAGAGAGGGGCTGAATTTGGCACTGTTTCCAGATGATGAATGGCTTAAAGAAACCTTTCCAGAGTAGGCACTTAAATTCCCCCCTGGATAAGGGTGGGATCTCCGCTCGGAGACACCCATGTGCTAAACCGCACAACAGACTTAGATAAACAGTTGAAGCGTGCAAAAAGTCGTAAAGACCAAACAATAATAAAATTCAGAGTCCCCTTCCTTTGTTGTCCTCATCTTCCTTTTATGGTTGTGAGCCTTCCCTAGCCTTGGCCCACCTCATAAATACATTGCACATGTGGCCACTAGCCTCCATAAATACTATGCTATCCTCCACTATCTTCATCCTCTCTGCAATTACTCCTCCACTATCTCCATGATCTTGCATTTATTCCTCCACTATCTCCATCATCTCTGCAATTGCTCCTCCACTATCTCCATCATCTTGCATTTATTCCTCCACTATATCCATCATCTTCCTCATTATTTCTCTATGACCTCCACTCTTTCTTCATTATTATGCTGATCCAATACTCCATAATGTTACTTTACTACTCAATTAACCCACATTCACACTATAGAAGTGGATTTTATTCCTCTACTGGGTTTATGGGTCCCTCCACCCTTTTATTTACTTAACTAAATAATAAAAGTAAGAACTGTAATATTCCAATTAACTGATGCAAAACTTTGAATATTATAGCAAGAGGTTTCTCAAACCACCATAGATATTCTTCCTCCTAATGTAAAAATGACGCACAAATTCGTACCAATCTTGTACATTTCATCATCGATGGGATCAACTTCTTCAGACTCCTTTGGAACTTTTGGGTGTGTCTCTTTAGAAACATATTCTGAAGACACTTCGGTCTCAACATCAATGGATTTTATAACCACTAGTAATCAATATTCCCTTTCAGATGATGTGTATGTGAACTATGTCTCCCATGATGATTCTTGGTTCAATAACCCCTTACTTCGAACCCAGGAATACAAATCATATCCACCTTATGGCCAATAGATTACCACTCAATGTTCGAGTAAGGGGGCATCCATTTTCGAGTCTCCAGGAGAAGAAATTATCCCCAACTATCATAATGCATATGGTAGTGCCAACTCTAGTGCCACTACTCTTCCCCATCTAATAGAACCTCTAGATTCCCATATAACCCCATATCACCACGGGTATGATCCACTTAATCATTCCTATGTATTACCTCAACAACCTAGCCCCTTTGACATCATTGTTCAACCATAGTTTCATCTAAGTGAGCATTAGTTCATTATCTTTGAAGCCACTCTTTGGTATGGTGACACCATGTATGCGAACCCCAAAATTCAATCCATTTGACTCATATATGTAGTACCACATGATATTGAAAATCCACCATTGCCTTTCTCCTACTGCATTCATCTAGTCTTCCCATAAGAAGACAACCATAACCACAAATGGTGATGACACCAGAAAGTAGATAACCATATTATATACATCCATAATAACTATTTAGAGTCCAATATTCTAAATACATCTAACATGTTGATAGCATTCTATAACCACACATACAAAACTAGGGGGCGCATATGCCCCTACATCTATTCGTCATCCTCTGGAGGATCTCATGCTAGCAGGGCCAGAGCTCGAATCTCTTATTCGAGCACTTGGAACACAATGGTGCTCCACAAACTCATCCAAATGTCTCCTTTAAGTTTTGTTTGCTATGAGCTCACCAATGTTTAGGGCTCTCTCCCCCCTCCAAATACTCCAACAACACAATGCACAAATGAATTGGAATTGGGGGCAAGAAGCCCTTTTATAGGAAAAAACCTAATTTTTCCCTTGGCCATTAGGATTTAGTCGTAGCTCAGTTTGACGAACCATATGCAGCATTAGAAATCTCTCACTGACCTCTATATTGGGTCTTCCTTTGTTTTTGCTAATTTGAAACTTCGTCGAGAAGCCATTTTTTCCATGAGGTCTCATTTTTTTGCCTATTAAACCTAAATCTCTCCACATTGGTCACTCGTACTCTGGCACCACTTTTTATTTTCACTTGTTGACTTATATGTCAAGTTTTTTCATGAGTAACCACTATTTACTCATGCTTTTATGGTCCCCTTTGGGCCTTTCCCATGTGGTAGTGTTATTGGGTCACCCTTGTTTAGAGCATCAAAGATGAGTCACCCTTATGTCTCATGGACTCTGTTCAGTGCCCCATTGAGTCGTGTTACAGTATATTATCCCTTTGTGTGTCACATTTATCCTGCCTTGCTCATATTTGGCCTTTATTTATCTTTATTTTTCTTTGAAAAGCCTTCGCCTCAGTAATTGACCATCCTCTCCATAATTGTGCCAGTCAATGTCAGGTCAACCTTTCATCTTATGCGCTTACAATTCCATTAGTCCACTTGTTTATCCATCATCATCCTTGGTGTTAGTTACTATTAGTCGCTTTACTATGCTCCTCGTGCCTTTGTTGAGGACTCCTCATTGCCTCAACTATGGAAGGCACTCTTTTATCAAGTTCAACACATCTATTACATGAGAGTGGTCTAGAGGGTATTGCACCTTAGTTCCATCCTTCACATTTTCTAGTTCCTTGGATCAAGTAAAGGGAATCATCATTTCCCTTTGACTTGGGTTTTTCTCATGTGCTTGATTCCTGCTCATTATTGCATGATTGAGATCTGTACGCTTGATGGTTTAGTGATTCAATAGATTGTCCTAATATTCACTGGGTGTCTGTGAGATGTTCCAAACCTAATGAAGGGGTGGCCCTTCAAGTAGTCCCTCACATGCCCGACAACCATCAGATTATGATCCAACCTTATATGTAGTTCAGTAGATTTAACCAGCTTGGTTTTCGCTAATCGAAGAGGCCACAACATGAACCGCTCCTTCAGATGGCCCATTCATATATTCAAAGCCCTTTCTTGTTCAGCAGGGCTTATTTGGTTGTGATCTCCCCCTCACATCAGCTTGGGGGCCATTCCATCCTATGTACTTCGTTCATCAATTTTCATTGTATCATCCTTGGCCTCTATCTTCTAGGCACATATGTATATGGGACACATTTTATCATTTTATTACTTTATGTCCCATTGATTCTATTACATTATGTATCATGTATTATGTTGCTCAGATCCACATTGTTGGGCACACCATTATAATTTTTACTCAGTTATCTTGGTGGGTATGAGTATGCCTCCCCCACCTCACTGAGATCATGTACTCACCATAAAGGATACTTCTATCTGACAAGTAGGTATCACCCCTCTAGCTTTAGTTCTTCCCTTTATTGCTTCAGTGCTCTCTCTCTCTCTCTCTCTCTCTCTCTATGACTCCCATTCAGTGTCTCGTGAAAGTGAACATGTAATGTATTTCGGTCATGTGATGTGCTCCTAACACTCATACTTTGGGGGGAAACATGTTATCACCTAACCATTTCCTACTAGGTTGATAAAAATATACCATGTAATATGAATTTTTACACATTAAAACCCACTTTAACCTTAGGAAATCATTTAAAGAACCATTTTCCTAAATTATTTGTGATTAAAAGCCATAAGAATAATTAAATAAATCATTATTTATTTATTTTTCTTTCGAAATAACAATTAAATCATTATTTAATGATTATTTCTAACCTCTTTTAATTAAATGATCCAAGAATTCCCTTATTTCTATCATGAGATAATTATTAAATCATTATCTAGTAATATCTCTAACTCATTTTGACCATAACTCCTTAAAGCAATTAATAAATCATTTTTTATTTGTTAATTACTTTAACCATTTTCTAAATTAACTCAATAAATCATTATTCTTGAGTTAGTTTACTAAATAAAGATATTTAACCATTTCAAATGATCTTTCTGTCTCTAAAATATAATAAAATATTCCTAACGGCTAGACCTTGATTTGGCCTAATATTTTTTTATTATTTTTCTAGATCTAGATCTATCCTAATATTTTGTTATAAATAGAGGGGTTTTCTCCTCGTTCTCTACACATGACCATTTCATCGTCGTCACTATCATCCTATGATACTTAAGCTCCCACCTTTGACTTCAAGCCACCATCATTTCCTTTTGCCCACTGAATCCCGAGCGAGAGAGAGAGAGAGAGAGAGAGAGAGTTGTAGTTGAAGGCAAGGCACCAAAGAAGCCATCCCACATAGGGGGATGTTGTAGATCCAAGTATGAAAATTAGGTGTAATTAGTTTTTATTTCATTTTAATAATAATTGAAATAATTTATGTTCCATTGGGTGTCTCTTATCTTATGTGTTGTTATTTGTTGTTTTATTTGCATGCACTTATTTGCATGGTTTCTAACAATTATTTTGCAGAATTGAAGAGCATTAGTAGGTTATCTACAGTTTTCAAGGTTATTTGTCTTCAGTAACTGAAGTGAGGGTTTTTGGTACAGTTTCTAAAAACTTTCATACTAACAGTAGAGTCCCAACATTGTTTCAATAAGACAAAGTTATAACGCTCTTATTTCATCCTAAACTGCTAACTAAAATCAATCAATGTATATTGCTTTAGGCCTAATATGCTTTTGCATCACATATTGTATCGTAACATTGTAAAGACATGAAATATTGAAAAAAAAATGTTTTCCCAGTTTGGGTTTCTAGGGTAAACCTCTATGTTAAATGTGTATGTCTGCCATTGCATCTTTTCTATTTTTTCTTAATAATTTGTTTGCAACAATTAACTATATAAGGTTAAAGCCAATATTTATGTGAGACTTGTGGCATATAATGTTGCTATAAAATCTCATCCCCCTTTGTTCTGCTCTATAGCTTCCCACTCTTGATTGCATTGCTCGACTATGGAACAAATATAATGACATAGAATGGAACCTTTTCTCCTCCTAGTATCTTGGTATCTAACATTGCTAAATAGCCATATATGGGTAAGGTTTTGACGTCTTTAATCCTCAATTGGAGTTATATTTTTTGACCTTCTATAATCTTCTTGAAATTCCACATGTGGCTATCCCCACATGCACGAGTAATGAGGGTTGATGTGCCATCCTCTCATACCATGGTGGTCAACACAATAAGTTAAATTGCATGAGGCATAAATTTTGCATAGAAGCTCCACTTGAAATAATTCTTACACCATTTGAAAGGTCACTAAGTGTAGATCAACATCAATGGGCTCTAGAATAATCAAGGAAAATTTTTACCCTTAAACTACCATTAGGTACCTCAAAATGGATCTAAAAAGCTTCAAACTCCAATTTTCCAAACTGGGACCCGCTATAAAATGTCCTTGCACACTGATTCCTCCAATTTTTTCCACTTTGAAAGCATAAATATAGATGATAAATAATATAATGATCTAATCTAGATCAATGTGTATTACAAAGTTTCCCTTGTGGGGTAGCTCACTTGGCAAGCTTGTTATATGTAAAGTTGTGTGAGTGATGAAGGTCTTATTTTCAACCCCCCCCCCCCCAACTACCAAGCTTGTGTTGTCATCTTAGGGGGTGAGGTGGTTACAACTGAGATTTATGGCAATAGCATTCAGAATATACTCATGTCACGCAAGTACAAGCTTAACCTAGTTATCGATTCCTCTAGTGAAAAAAAAATGCTCATTATAACGTTTGGATAGGATCTACTTAAAATCACCTATGTTGTTGGATCTTATGTTAATGTTTGGGGTTCTGTTGACAATGCTAGATTTCTCCAACATACAGGGGGTCTCCCCTATGTGAAGTCTCAATCATACTTCACATCGTTTGGTGTAGGAGCCCCATTTGGATATAAGGTTCAGTCACCGATGCAAGTGATTTAAAGGAAAGCCTTGGCTGGTAAACATACACAACAAATCATGCACATAAATTTGGGGTAGAAAGCATGTAAGATTTATGAGGCATCAAGTGTAAGGAGCTTCCACGTGACAGAGATAAGAGATTAGCCTCTAATTAAAAAGTATTAGTACTATCTTAAGATACACACAAGAGAGCAATGAGGAGATTCGTTGATTAACCTTCAAATTAGTTCACAAGATAAAAACATCTATATAAGCACATAACAACACCCATTTAACAAGATTCATAGCTAAAGTAACAAAATATTTCATTATCTTTAGTATGCATAACACAACATATACTGCAAAAATCTAAAGAATAGTCTTACAACATTTACGATATGTGCATGAAAGAGTGTTATATCCAAGAGATTCTGATAATTAATGAACAATCCAAGTACATTGTTACATTGATGAATCACTAGCCCCAATAGTGGAACATGAATTTACTACTTGCTTCTCTAAAAGAATGATCTTCTCCCTTATGCACAACTAGAGAAGCCAAGGCCAAGAATCTAAAATTCCAAGCCCATTTCTTGAGTTACAAGGGCTTATTTATAACAAATCACAATGACTCTTAAGTTTCCTCATGACTCTTTGACTTCCACAACATATGGGCTTCTATGTAACTCTTCATATTCTACATATGCCTCTTCATACTCCACATGTGTTGCTTGGACTTATTTTACATTACATTTATTCACAAAACACAAAATTACATCAAAATGGTGGTTATTTAGGACAAAACTATAATAAGACAAAATATTCCTCATGAAGGAGAAAAATTACAAATCAATAGCTTGAGCATGGAGTTCATTTGTGATGTAGGAGTGCCATGCTCTGAACTCTATTGCATTAACTTTAACTTTCATTGGTATATCTACAATATATCGCATCTTCACCTCTAAAGGATATGATAATATGGGTTTGGAGGTGGACTATATGATATTTCACAACAAAGATAACTTCATGTGAAATTTGGTTGGCTCAATTGCATATTGTAGAATAGTATTCTTGGTGAATTCCAAGCCTTCCTGATTTGTTGCCTGTTGATTTTATTGATGAACTCTTTTATCTCCCATGTGATGACATCCTTTCCTCTTACTTCTCCAAGTGAAACCATAGAAGGCATTTTATGTTTTTTGTGCTAGGTACTCTAAACCATTATGAAATCGAACATAAGCAACTATGTTTTTTGTTTCTTGTTCACTAAGGTGGGTGTAGTTCTGAATATGTAGCCTCGACTATGCTTTATCCACCTCAGTAGAAATCTCGTCCTTCTTGAACAACTTCTCAAGAACATCCAAATACTTGACACCCCAATCTTGTATTAAATCTACAGATTTACTTGTAACTTTTATAAGCTTCGGGATATCTTGAGATTTCTTCTAGATTTAAACCAAGGGTGCCACCACTTCATGCAAGAGAATCATTTTGTTGTATATCTGTTGCATGGTGTCTTCCATTGGCTTCAATTTTTTAGATATAATTAACCATATCTCCATCGTGCTGATACTGGTAGAAGATGACCATTGATTATGTGTGGTAAGTTGATCAACCTATTGTTTTGAAACAACTAGCTCCTTTCGCAATCATGTAACCTCACTCATAAGATATTCTTTATGACCTTGAGATTTTGTTGCAAAAGCCATGTTTGTTGCCATGACTGCTCTAGGATTTCTCCTAATGTTAGATGTTATCACCTTCTCTTTGGATATGGAGACTGAATTAATAGGATCGTGGGGAAATTACCTTCGCCTTTATCGTACAATCATCTTCTTTAGTTGGTCAAAGTTAAAATTGGACACATAGATAACCCTGACATCAGGTGGAAGAACAATGCCCATTTCACTAAATGGGAGATGGTCGCTGATTAGAGGAGGCTTTGGATGCATGTCTAGTTAATCTAAAATTAGCTCAATGGTATCCTCCTCCTCCAACTCTACTTCCAATTCATGGGCCATCTATTCTTCCTCAATTATCTATCCAACTTCTTCCTCATTTAAGTTCTTCATTTCTCCCTCCTGTAATCGCTTCTATTTCTCCTCTTTTGTTTTTCTTCTACTTTCCTCCTTTTCTTTCTGATTTAGAATGTCATCTTACTTCTTATTTTCTTTTTATTCTTTCTAGAAGTACTCCTCCTCTCACTTGAGCTCTTCTTCTAGTTTATTTTTTCCTTCTAACCTTCTCTTACCCTCCTTATGTTTCTCCCTATTGATCTGCTTCAATTGCACCTTTTCACATTGGATCAACTTTGAACTTTCTACTGCTCTCAGCCACTAGATCATGATTTAGCCTCTTTTTGGGTGCTACAGTGTCCACTTAAGTGGTTTCTTCATGTTGAACATCCTCCATATGGACTACCGATACCTCTAAAACATGGGAGGGCCCTGCCTCATCTCCTGGTCGATTCTTTTTCAGTGCATTGTACCAATTCTTAATATTTTCATCTTATTGAACGGTCATTGGTACATACGGCTAGGTATATTGTATCTTATCACAATGTTTTATACACACCTTCCTAGGATCGTATCTATGGAAGAACATTGTTTCAAAGTGAAGGCGATTGAGTTCTTCAATTTTAGCATCAGCCTCCTTGAGACTCTTAGGCTCATAAAATACAATCCGTAAAGGAAGAGTGGTACAAGTAGCCTTTTTCCTCCAATGGAGTTGTGTAGACAATCCATTCTTCAGTTGATAAGCTACCTCTTGCAAGACCACCTTATTGGTCACATACCTCAACATAAGGTGATGGGTTGTCTGACACCTGAAACATATCATGTATGTTTCCTATAGTGAATTAAACAAATATGCAATATCGTAAAGGGCCTCCTTCACCTGATTTGTCATGCAGCGGGGTTCTATGTCATAAATCATCTTGTACAACACTGCAAAGAAGTGCTTTTCCAAAGAATTATAAACTCCTCAAAAACTAACTTCTGATAACAATCTACATTGGAAGTAGACATGTAACTTCTCCTATGGGGCCTAGTTCCATTTCATCATGGTGAACTCATAAAGAGAAAAAATACCATCCAATAGATAAGTAGACATATAGAATTTTGGTGATTTTTTAGCTTGTAGAGTGGTCTTGGCCTGTTGTATATTTCGTTTCAACTCGTGGGAGAGGATATTTTCCCATTTGAAAAATTTACCTCTTGAGATAACCAAGTTGAGAAAGGGAATCTTATTCTCCTCAAAGTACTATGCATTCTTCCATCCATATAGTCTGCAACACATCGTTATGAGGAACTGATAGACCTTTCCCAAATATTTGGTCTAGTAAACTACACTAGGTCTCTAGCGGAATCTTGCAGGCACTTGGCACTAGGATTTAATAACTTCCTTGGTATTGAGATTTTCTCAAGTCGCGTAAAGTTGTGTGTTCGCATTCTCCCTTGGAATTACCATCTTGCAATAAGGATGAAATTCATGTGGATGGTAAGTGGAAATATCACTCCCACTTTCAATGCTAAGGAAAAAAATCTTGCTATCTATGTGTAAAAAATCCATTTAATGGCTTCTACACAAGGCATCATTGGGAATATGCATGCAACTTTGTGTATTCTAGACCTCTTGATGTTTATGTAAACTTCCCTGTATTCCAAGTCTTTTGGGAATTAATTTTGCATGAAATAAACTTTTATATCCTTCCATGAGACTTTTAAGGATTTATCTATGAATATTTGTGTGTCTTAAACAATAGGAACATTTGGCTTAGTAATTTCCACTACCTCCTCAGTACTAGCTTCTGAAACGTCTTTTTATGTAGCTTGACGAGTAGTAGGAGGCATTATTTTTGAAGATGATGAGAGTTTGATGTATTATGTATCTATAGCACCTATAACTGGAAATTCACTTATTTTGAATAGTTTTCTTAGCAGGATGAAATCAATATACCATTCCATCAGTTTTCTCAGTTTTGAATGAATGTTTTTTTTTTTCTTTTTCATTTTTTTGGGTCTTATTTAAGGTTATAAATGTTTTTTTTTTTTTCATTTTTAATTTTTTTCCTATTTAAGGTTATAAAAAATATTAACCATTGATTTTGTTCTTGTTTTCCCATCCAAATAAATCATGACAGTTGAGGATAATTTTCCCTTTCATTTTACACATTCCATATTTTCTGGGTTTTTTTTAATCAACAAAACTTCAACAATAATTTTTGTTTGGAAGACCCATCATTTCGTACTGAATATAAATGTGAATCGACAATGATATATCATGGAAAAAAAGTGTAGACACACAAGTGTTAGCTCCCTACATAACTAAGGAGAGCAAGCATGCATGCTTTGTTTCCAAGCTCAAAAGTATCTACATCTTTCCTAAAATTTTCCTTCTGATTTAGATCTGTACAATTTATACTATATGGCCAGTTCTGATTTAATAGCTAAAACATCTCCCCAAGTTCAGTGGAGAACTTGCCTCATGAAAGATTGTTGGACGCCCTGGTCATTCCCATGAAAATTCTAGCATATGCAGTTTTTTAAAATGTGCCATTTAGTGAATTTTTATTTGATCCATGTTTTCTCTATATTGCTTATTTTAATCATTAATTTCAAACAGTTGTAGGTACATTTTACAAGGTGATGAACAAGAACAAATATAACTGCTTGCTAAGGATGGTGACATCTATAAAAAGCTTGCGTGTTCTTTAGCTCCAAAAATATTTGGACATGAGGATGTCAAAAAGCCCTGCTTCCTCTTTTTGGTGCCCCAACTAGAAAATGCAAGGATGGAATGAAGGTATAATTCTGTTATTGAAGAGTTATTACAGAGAAACTTGATTATCCCATTCGTGACTATCTGAGAAAAATGTCTTGTTATTCTCCCTTATCTGGTCTCTGGAGTTTGTATACAAAGGAAAATTTATATTTATTGCTCAAATTTCTATTTTACTTGCAAATAAGAGGTGATTTGCATGCCTGTTTGAATTGACTAAGGGAGGAGATCTCCATATTTGGAGTCCCTCATAGTTAAAGGGCAGATTCCTATGGCTACCTTAGGCTATTTTCCTTGTTGAATGCTCAAAATTAGCCACTTTGGATTCCCAACATCCCTAAAATAATCCCCGAAATCCTTAAAATAAGTGAGGTTTGGGGATTTTCGTCTCTGGAGTCCCTCATTGGCTGATGGGTGGAGGAGAATTACCTATGGAATCCATTTTTTATGGTCAAAGGTAACATGTCATCCTCTAGTAGAGGAAGGTCCTGCAATAACAGTTGAATGCTTACTAATTGGTATCTCAGTCTGTATAGGTACAAAGGCTAACACCTGACTTTCCTCATTCTCCTTTTTTGTTTGTTGTAGGACATTTGCCTTTGCAGCCTATCACTTGATCCTGTTCATCTTCATCTAACAATTTAGATGACTTCTCCATAACATGGCTATGCTGCCACCAACCATTTGTACCCTGTGTCAATATTTTCTATAAGGAAATGGTGTCCATATCAAGTGTTTTCTCAATTTTCTTCAGCCATAATCAAGGATTGTATTAGATGTAGACTGTATTGTTAAGATACATATATTTTAACCTGTTGCACCTTTGTGTATTTTTTGAAACACACTCCAATTTGTGAGTTGCGAATTTAAGCACAAGTCTAGCTAGGCACTGATATGGAAAATCTCTATAAATTTGGTGTTTTTCCAACATAATTTTCCCACCACATATCTATAGAAAATAAGAAAATAATAAATGACTTATATTACATTTTTTCTAGTAGCAAATATGAAAGAAAGAAAACAAATTAGTTTTTCTTCCCTGTACTCCCATTTCAAAGACAAATAAATTATTGCCTAATTTATACATCTCCATGTTGCTTGTTATGGTTGAATGGTCAACTGGATTAGGCATGATCCTCTGAATGTGGAAGAAGTTCTTCTATAGTGTTGCCATAGAAACTAAAATCATGGTCTCGACTGAGGTACAACACAGCTGATCAATGGGATGATGGTTTAGATGCATTGTTGATCAATTAAATCCCAGACTGTTATATGTTTTCATGCTACAACTTACCTTGGACCTCATATGAAGGATGGGTAACTTATTTTTCACTAACCATTTCCTCATATAGGTAGCCTATTGTGTATTAATCTCCATCGACTAGGTAAAAAATCTTTACCAAACATTCTCTAACTTTTCAAACCTTTGAACTAAATAATGCTAGATATACTATCATACTACTCATATAAAATAAACATCCTTTTCATATCCAATATACAACTGAGGATAGATTGAAGAGAAAAGACGGTGGTGGCAGAAGATGTGAAGGTAGGATGCATGGTTATATAACAATTATGTGATGTTCCTCACTGATTAATCATCCTTGATAAAGTAAATTTTTCCCATGTCCTCAGCAATTAGGTCGATATAATGGGCAGCACCGGAAGTCCAAATGAATGTGGGGGGTTTCTCCATTAACATCTTGTCAGTGTCCACAGAATTAGAACTAGAAGCATTATCTATTATGACTTGTACAACATGTTGCACACGTATCTTTTGAATAAATGCATTAAAAAATTCACATAACAATGCCCCATATTTTATTTATGCAAATGCGTAACTGGATTTAATAAACATTGTTCCTTTATGACAATAAACCGAAAAATTTAGGAGGGTCTTACTCTTCCTATCCTTACAACCACAAGACATTATTGTGCACCTTTTGTTTCCCTTTACTTTTTAATTTCTTCCAATCTGGTGTTGTTATTGCTCTTTTCCTTTTGAATAATTTCTTACTTGAACTCGTCATAAGTAGGGCCCTTATATCCCATGCCAATAATATCAGCAAAATGAATCGTTGCATGGTAGAGCAACTGAGAAATGCTAAGTAGTTCGTTGCATAGGAAACGATTGCCCACAACCCTATCAGTTTCTTCATGTTTTTCATCAATTGATTTGATGGATGACTATGCGCTGGCTTAGTTATGGGAACGAAGAAAGGCAATTTTCTTATAGAAGGTGAACCTTTGGAGTCCTTCTCCCTTCTAGCCATCCCCAATATTCATGTGGTTTTTGTAGTTCTTTATATTCCTCCAGTTGCATATTCAAGCCACATATCCTTTGTCTTCCTTACTATTCGGATAAGCTCTTTGTTTTAGTTCTAGTGTTGATTGGTTGTGAGAGTCCTACCCCATGTCTTGGGAATTCTGAAAAGGTGGTATTTGAAATGGCTTATCCATCCATTCATCTCCTTTCCAAAAAGCTGACAATTCAGTCTTTGGCAGTTTGACCCCTTATGATGTTGTAACATATTTTTGTTTTGTTTTGTTTTGTTTTGAGAAATGGTCTCATGGACTCTCTTTGGCTAAAGTTGTTGTGCTATGAGGGTTGCATATCTAAGTCACTTATGATCTGCACTTGGTCTCATCTGCACCCACTTGGGGGGTTTTTTGAACTAGAGTATTTTTGTTAATAGAATCGCCTTGTTGCTTACCACTAGACCACACTCATGTGGGCATGTTTGACATATTGCTATAATCGATCCATATTTTCCATGTTGGTGTGTTAATTAATCAAGCATAGGGAAAAAAAACAGAAACTAATAAATTCTACCGAAGGTTATATAAAAACAGGCCTAGAAAATCGTTTAATCTATGAGTGAAAATTGTTAACAAGAGGCAAACATGATGCAAATTGCATAAATCTTGAATAGAAAAACTTACCACATATTATAACTGTGAATGTAAAAACTGTAGATGGAAATTGATTCCCATTTCACAAAAGTTGTTTATAGCGATGAAATTCCTCTTTAGTTGTTCCTGAAATTGTTGGAAGATAGGGATTGCATTATGCATTCATTACTACTTGTATTATGTTTGAAATTTACCTTGAAAGCTTGAATCTATTTTATTACACTCTACATGATTGCTACTATGTTAGGCTAGTACTAATTGAAGCCAACACACTCTGTTTTTTGCATAGAACTTGAAACTAACTATTTTATTACAAACACTTTTTTGAATATGTTCACATATTTCCATTCAAAGATGCGATGGTGATAATCGTCTTCGTGTTTTCTACTCGGCTTGCAAATCATATAATGCAGCTTGCGATGCCCGTCTCGATTGTTCTAATATGACCTTATTCAGTAGTGAGGAAGAAGGGGAAGGGATTTTTACAGGTGATGGAGGGAATCGCCCATTGTGGCAGCAAAATTTTAGGATACTTCTAATATTAGGCTTGATAGTTACAACATCTTGTGCAATTCAACATGTTTCCCGAAAGTTTTTTCCTACCAGTGTAAGTGTGGATTTGCAAGGGGCTTATTTATCTTTTGTTGGTGTCCCGGTACAACTGCATGTGCATGATAGAAACTTGGGAATTATTGGATCTTTAAAGGCATCTTTACCCTTGAATATCATGTGGGCTCTTCAACTAATTTCAAGGCAATATGGAAATACATTTATGCACAATTTAAATTACCTTTTTCATCCTCACTGCAACGAATTGAGGATACCCTTCCATTGTTAGAAAGATGACGACCCTTTTTTGAGTGGCACTTGTTGGAGGCTCTGGTGGAGCTCTTCCAGATACAGCATTGGAGCCCATCAAAAGTTCGATTGGGTTTTATGCCTGTATAATTATGTTAAAAAATGTCATTGTATTTTGCAAAATGGTCTAATAAAAAATATTGTTCCAAGGCATTTCTCAATGGGTGATTTGAGAACATATTTTACTTTCCTGTAATATATTTTCACTTCTTTGCAGTACTAGATTCCTATGCATTCACTCATTAAATGGAATGAGGAATACCTAGGATTGATATAAATATTGTTATATTATAAAAGTTTTATCTCTATGTAAGTCACACGGTAGAAGACTGACATTCTTGTCTGACTAATGAATTACAACTTTTTTTCAGAAGTTTGTGACTTAATTGTTATACATCACCCTAATATACCAGTGGAAAATTGTAATGTAGCTAATTCTGAAACATCAATTTAAAATATTCTCATTGTGGAAACTGGAAATATCAATATATTTATTGGTGTATGATCTGTAGAGCCTCGGAAGACATTCCATCATAAACATGTGACAAATCCTGATCACATTATTCTTGGAGCTTTAACTGGGCTGATAAGTTTTCTTTGAAGATGTCTGCCATGGTTTTGTTAGGCTGATTGTGTAAGCAGTCGTTGAAAGTGGCAAGATATGATCAAATAAACAACAGGTCAAGCAGGGAATATAACATGTTATGGTGGATTGTGTATTGTGTAGAAATAGTCAGAGGTTCAAAAGCAACATCAACTTTTTGGAAACCCTTAATTTTGACGTTGACAGAAAATTGAGCTACTTGAAACATCATCTCAACCGAATATGGCATTTAATTATCACATCTTTACAAGCTATGCTCTAAGATGAACATCTCTACAAGAACACAATTGCCTCACATGATCTAAAAATAGGAAATGTATATTGTACGAACTAATTCCACAATCATAGCTAGTTTGAGGATGAACGTGTACCTACAATGATAACAGAATCGGATGAAATTTGCAAATGATGATTATACATGAAATATCCACTGTTGATATTAAAAATTATCAACTAGACAGATGGACCATGTTATTTTAACAGAATGGAATTTTCCTTTTGCTGGATTGGGATGTAATATTTTTCAAGGACACACAGAAATGCTCAATATATTGCAGTTAAAATACATTATCATTTTTAAAATTAGGTGCAATAATTATTTTTTTAAATGGAGTCCTTCAATAGTACGCACTATGCTGGTTGATGAAGCCATTGCTGTAGGGGAATAATAAAATTAGCAAGTGTCTGCTGGTAAAATTCAACATGAGGTTTCCATACTTGTTATATGATTTATTTCTATTGTATTACATGATTTGCTGAAGAAGATTTGCATGCACATTACGTAAAAAATGTTAACAGACAAGCACACACCCCCAACTAGGCAAGGGAATGAGCACATATTGATAAGCTCCTTTGTCAAAGTAATTGATGTGAAGTTATAACGAATCGATGCTACTTGGATTTATGATTGTTGGTTCATTTTGGGAGTGATTTTCATTCCTTGCAGGCTCTTAGGGATTCATAGGGTTATATGTTGCGAATCTTGTGGATATACAGTAAGTCATGGAGTCTTAATGAATCGTGGATCTCAATCCCAAAGGGTAAACCTGTGGAAGGAAAGGGACATTTCATTACATGTACAACAATAATAATATGCATGCATATAAATTTGCAGTCTTCATGAATGCCTAATTACAATGCATACGCACAAAAAACCATAGGTTGACGAAGTTTGAATGAATAATTTTTTTTCAGAGTTTAATATAAATAATTCACAATTTTGCTCTTAATAATTCCATATATAATTTTTTCGAGCGTTGCTGCCTCCTGCTGCGACCTGCTCTACACAGCCTGAGACTGGGCTTTGCCCTCTCGGCCGTTTCCGCCTCTGACCATGGTCCTCCTGACCTCTGGGTCTCTTGATCTCTTGTCAGATCTGCTTGGATCTGTGCCCTCGGAGATCCTTTCTGCAGGATCTGATCGGATCCTCTTCTTCTTCATCCCATCTTGAGATGCCTCGCTTCCTGTATTTGCTTGGTGCAGATCGGTTTTTCTGATTTGACCTTCTTTGCCATGGAGGCCCAAGGCTCTCCCATCGATCCCTCGCAAGCTCCATCCCCGGAAGCTGAAGCAGCCTTCTCCTCTCTACTTGCTTCGCTGCCCAAAAAGAAGAAGTCCGAAGTCGCTAAGTTCGTCAAAAGGCTCGACGATGTTCCGGAGGTAAACCTCCCTCCTGAGGGTCTGATCCAGGTCGCTTTGTCCCTGGTAGATCGTGCCCTGGTGGGTCAATTCACGGGCCTTTGGCCATCACCAAAATCGACGGAAAACTGGGTCGTTAAGAACTGGGTTCCACTGATCAAGAACAAAGTCACCTCATATTTTCTGGGTAGAGGCTTCTTCATGTTTGAGTTCAACACAAAGGAGGACAAAGACCTGATCTTCAGGAATGGGCCCTATTTCATGGGACCTCAGGGCCTCTACCTCAACAAATGGACCCCTGACTTCGAACCGGCCGTGGATATCCCAACGGCCGTCCCTGTCTGGGTTCAGCTCCCTAATCTTCCAGTGCATTGTTGGAACTGGGAGTCCCTCAAGCACATAGGAAATACTTTGGGAAAATTCATTGATAGAGCAAACAACAATTATCAGTACGATTGCGCCCGAATCTGTGTCGAGGTGGACTTAGAGGTGGGGCTTCCGGAGGCCATAAAATTAAAGGTTGGAAGTTGGACGCATGTGCAAGTGCTGGACTATGAGCAACTCCCTTTCAAATGCCGTAAATGTCACATCTATGGCCATTTTTCTAGAGGGTGCCCGAACAAAGGGGAAGCAGAGAAAGGAAAGGAAGATGGCTGGAACCAGGTCAAGAGGCCAAAGACATCTCATAAGAAATCTGGGGTTCATGGCCCCCAGCCTGCCTCCACCCAGAATGTTCCCCCACCAAAAAGTCAAGAAAACAGGTATGAGGTCTTAAGCTCTGCTGAAGAGACTCCTCAGGAAGAAGATAGGCAAGATAAATCATTAGAAAAAATGACTTCAGCAGAAGCAAGACCTGAAGAAAGCACCACGGCAAGAAACAAGGATAAGCAAACAGAAGCCTCCGAGGAGGAACATGACTCGGAGGAGTCTGAGGAGGATGGAGAAATAGGAGATACGCAGACATCGGTCAGAAGATCTACAAGGGGCCGCAAATCTGCTAGAGAAAAGAGAGATCAGGAAACTTACAAAGACAAGCTTCAGGGTAGTCAGCCCACTCTGGAGAAACTCCTTGGTAAAAATCTGAAGATGATCAAAAATCAAGCGCATGGTTCCAAGGGAGCCCATCATCATAAAAATAAATGATGAAGATTGTCTCCTGGAACTGTAGAGGAATGGGGAGAAAAGTGAAAGAAGAAGCAACAAGAAGCCTTATTAGAAGAGAAGCCCCAGACATTCTTCTGTTTCAGGAGACCAAAATGGAGGATAAGGAGTTTCTCCAAATCAGTAAAAAATTTTGGAAAGGAAGCATCGGTCATGCAGTTTCAGCACGGGGAGCCTCTGGGGGTCTGGGCTCTATCTGGAACCCTCTCAAGTATAGGCTGGTCACTGAGCTGCACAACACACACTGGCTGTTTTTGAAGCTCCAGCCTTTGGACTCGAGGGAGGCTGTCAGTCTTTTCAATGTCTATGTTCCAACAAATATAGGGGAGAAAAGGGAGTGCTGGGACTCCATCAGACATCTATCGGAGTCAGAAAACTTGGAAAACATCATTGTTGCAGGTGATCTAAACCTTACCTTGCGCATGGAGGAAAAGCGAGGAGGCACAATCATAAGGGACCCTGCAAGGGAATGGGTGGAAGACCTCATGCAGGACTGGGATCTGCTTGACATCCCCCCAGAAAATGGTAAGTACACCTAGTCTAACAAAATAATAGGTCCTGGTCACATTGCTGCTAGACTCGATAGATGTTTGGTGCAGAGTTCCTTCCTTTTGCTGGGCTTAGAATTAAGATGGCATATCCTCCCATGCAGTGTTTTAGATCATAAGCCCATTTTGCTTGAGATGTTGGGCCACATAGATCTTGGCCCCATCCCCTTCATATTCAACCCTCTTTGGGTCAAGGAACCATAGTTTCTAAATTTGGTTCAGGACTGCTGGAATACGCCAGTGAAAGGCTCTTCTTTCTTCATTTGGGAAGAAAAACTTAGAAGACTGAAAGCGGTTCTTAAAACCTAGGCCAAATCTCTTCCCTCCCCTGCAAAAGAGAGAAAGCAGGCCCAAGACAATCTTGCCCAGCACCATGCCCAAAGTGAAGATGTAGAAATCACTAAAGAAGTATTAGACAAGGAAGCTGAGCTCCAGCAAATCTTCCATAAAGCTTGCCTTTCGGAGGAAGAGCATTGGAGACAGAAGTCTAGGAGTTTATGGCTTAAAGTAGGAGACAGAAATTCTGCCTTCTTCCACAAACAAGCTCAAGCCAGAAATAGCTTCAATTCTATCACAGAAATCACAGATGACAACTCGACACGCAAACAATTTGATAGCATAAAGAGAGCAGCTTTCAATCACTTCCAAAACCTGTATAGAGAAGAGGGCGTGACGGACCCAAACTCTAATTTTTTGGAGGCGGTTCCCCCTAGGATCTCACCTTCAATGAATCAACAGCTTGAAGCGAAGATCTCTATACAAGAAATAAAAGATGCTCTCTCCGACATGGAGCCTGACAAAGCCCTAGGCCCGGATGGCTTCACTGCAAGATTTCTTCAAACCTGCTGGCAAATTGTGGAGAAAGACCTCTACAAAATGATTTTGAAATCTCAAAATTGCCAAAAAATTGGGGGCAGCACCAATTCAGCTTTTCTTGCCCTCATTCCCAAGGAAAAGGGTGCTAAAGATTTTAATCGGTTCCGCCCCATCTCTCTTTGTAATATTGGATACAAATTAATCACAAAGGTTATTTCCAACAGACTAAAAGGTATCCTTCCAGCCATCATCCCGGAGAACCAAGGCGGATTTGTTCAGGGGAGACAGCTTGCTGACAACTTCATCCTTGTGCAAGAGGCGATTCACTCGAGCCAGCTTCGCAAAGAGAAAGGTATGGTAATTAAATTAGATTTGGCTAATGCTTTTGATCGGGTCAGACTTAGCTTTTTTTGGGAAGTCTTGAAAAAATCTGGCTTTGGAATGGGCTTTTTAAAATGGATCCGTGCTTGTATTGCGGACCCTTGGATCGCCCCCCTGGTGAATGGGAGAACAGCTGGTTTTTTTAAAGCTTCAAGAGGGCTTAGGCAGGGTTTCCCCCTCTCTCCGCTCCTCTTCGTCCTTCATGTTTCTGTCCTGAGTTTCTACCTGGATCAGAAACTAGTTGACCAAGAGATCCTGGGGCTCAATATAGCCAGAGGGGTTAAAAATGTTAACCACACCTGTTTGCAGATGATACCCTCTTGTTAGGGGCTGCCTCTGCCAGATCTGCTTTAGGATTCAAGGAGGTCTTGGACGACTACAATGAAGCTACAGGCAACAGTTTAAACAAAGGTAAGTGCAAAGCTTTTTGCTGGAATATCTCTGCTTCCACCCTTTCTGCCATTTCAAGAATTATGGGCTTTACTGCCTTTCTCAACTGTTCCTCCTTTACTTATTTGGGCCTCCCCATCTTCCGCAAATTGGCATGCAACAGAGATTGGATTCATTTGTTGGACAAATTTAAGGCCAAAGTCCAAGCTTGGGGATTCTCATGGTTAAATCTTGCCGGCAAAACCGTCCTCATCAAATCCGTTCTCAGTAGCCTCCCTATTTTTCAATTCTCTGTTCTTCTAGCCCCTTCAGGCATCATCAAAAAAATGGAAGCCTTCATTCGCAAGTTCTTCTGGAAAGGGGGAAATCACAATGAAAGGAAAATCCCTTTGGTAAGTTGGGAGAAAATCTGCAAGCCCCAGAGCGAAGGAGGCCTTAACTTCAAAGATCTCAGCCTCCAAAACATAGCCATGGGAGCCAAGATCTTCTGGAGAATCATTGGACCACATCCAGGTTGGGCGCAAAGAGCTCTATGGAGGAAATATTTCATGGGAAAGAGGAAGAGATGTCTGGATGCCCTACCCACCACAGGCTCGCAGCTAATCAAACTCTGTCACAAAGCAGCCCCTTTAATCAGAGATAGAGCGTATTGGATTGCAGGAAACAGCAAAGAAATTAAGATATGGGACAACAGAATTATGATGCACCCTACTTTATCATCCCATTGCTCTCTACATGCGCTGCGTTTGTGGTTGGACAACGCAGGTTGCATTACTCTTTGGGACATTTCACAATGGGAAGGCAAAAATTGGCTGCGTTGGAGACTACCTCCCGTCCCCCTTGAGTTGTCTCAAGCACGTGATCTTCTCCTTTCTTTGTTAAATGGTATGGCACCTTTGCGCGTGGGTAAGAAGGATGCCCGTGGTTGGGGAGCCGCCCCAGGGCTTTACACGGTTGCACAGGGATATAAATGCCTTCATGATCATCCTAATGTCCCTCCTAATCCTGTTGTGTGGAACGGGATCTGGAATTTCAAATCCATGCCTAAGGTTGATTCTTTTTGTTGGTTGTTATGCCATAGAGGGATTTTAACAGCAGATAGATTGAAGAAGAAAGGATTTCATGGTCCCTCTCGATGCCACTTATGCTGTGACAGTGAGGAGAACGCCCAGCATATCATATTGGACTGCAAATTTTCAAGAGAAATCTGGCATGGCCTTTTGAGCTACTGTAAATTTGATTTCATTTTACCCATGTCTATATCAGATCTTTTTGCAAACTGGCAGAACTACTACCCGGAGACGCTCCCAAAAAATGAAAATTTCAAAGCTGCATGGCTCTCCTTGCCGAAATTTGTCTGCTGGCAAATCTGGCTCGAGCGTAATAGAAGAGTTTTCAGAGATGAAAGTCTAAATTCACAGTTTATCATCACCAAAACAAAATGTCTTTGGAAAGAAAGTCTGGGGGAACATTTTCCGGATTTGAATCTGAGCGAGCAAGAATTAGAATGGGGTGCCTCGATGGACCTCCAATTCTCTGGAAAAACAAGGCATCACAAGGTCATAAAAGAGTGGCAATTCAGAGGGAAGGAGAATGATCTATCGGATTTTCTCCTCAGGAAATCCAGATTCTCTTTGTTCTTCGATGGAGCAGCGAAAGGCAGTCCTGGATTGGATGGGGCAGGAGGAATTATAAAAAATAAAGAGGGCATAACTGTGGCAAAGTTCGCTTGGGGATTAAGGCAGTCTACCAGCATGCAAGCTGAAGCCTTGGCACTTCTGCAAGGTCTTAAGCAAGCAAAGGCTATTGGTCCCTCAGATGTCAGTATTATAGGAGATTCTCAATCCATTATCAAAGTCTTAGTGGAGAATTCCTCTCCTGTAGACATTAGACTGGCAAGAGTGATTTCAAGAATCAGAACCCTGGTGAAATCTTTCTGGACTACAACCTTCCTCCACGTTATGAGGGAAAATAATAAAGCTGCTGATTTGGAAGCCAACAGGGCAATTCCACTTCCCGCTGGCTGTCTCTTGGTAGACGGAATTGAGAACTGGGACTCCATTCCATAAAGATTGTCATGTTTTTCTGCATTTTACTGAATCAGTTTGTTTGTCTATTTAAGATAGGGAAAATAACGGAGATAGACTCGATAGTCTCGAGTAAATCTTGCGGTTTCCCAAGTTTTGGGGCCTTTGATCAGTTAGTGGAAGAAATTTTAAGGGCTATGCCCGATCAAATGTAACCGGTGAAAGGCATTTTGGCCAAATTCTAATATAAACCCATACCCGTTCTTGTAAAAAAAAAAAAAAAATCCATATAATATTGTATTTACTTGTCAAATAAAATCTTCATTATTTAAGATATGTTCATCACGTTTTCATTATCAATACTTTTTTTAGGGCAGAAATGGCACAGTGCATCATTTTTATTTCTTCTATCAAACTGTATAGAAGCAAAGGCTTAGTCTGGCACTACTCATTGCTCATGGCATTACCTTTCAAATTTCCGTATCATTTTTTTCTCTTTTCATTTTCCTGCATCAGCAAATAGGGAAATGGGTTGCTACAGGTGCTTGGGTTTGGTAGTGGAGGTGATGCATGCATGTGTTGCAAGGAATTGTATTAGGTAAGTATGAGACGGAAAAGTTGCTTCATGTGATGATTTAAAGTCCATATATATGTATTAGGTAACTAAGAGAGGCAAAAAATGATGCCTGTGATGATTTTAAAGTCCTTTCTTCCTAATTTTAGTTTGAATTCATTCACAGTTAAAGTCCATTTTTTTGCTTTCAATTTCACCTCATTTACTGTCTGCTTTCTATTTATGTAGTTAGAGTATGAATCATGTTCCATCAACAAAATAAGTTATTAGCATGTCTTTGCCTATTTAATGATTTAAGCCTTGAATATCCCTATATGTATTCTCAATCTCAGCCTTTTTCCTTCATTCATATGTGTTTTTGAATGTTTATTGTTACTTTATTTGTTTTCTAAATCTCAATCTGTACCTCCACTGGTTACATCCTTCTCCTCTAATCACTTTTCAATCTATATAACCTTGTTGGTAGCTTTCCTAGACAAGTCCTTATGTTTATTTTGAAGTGAATAATGTGATAGCTGACTTCTTGAATCTATTATGTCATTAACATAATATCATTTCCCATTTCAATGCCATCGCTTATTATGGTTACCGTTATCTATTTGGTGTCTACCAAATTTTCTTGCTTGCCATATCAGTGTCATGACTTGTGGTTGCTATCTGTTTGATCTCTACATTATTGTCTTACTCCTTTTCTATCTAAAAGTTTGCGTAATAATGTTTTAGAGTTATATGTTAAATATTTTGGCAATGCTTCTACTCTTTGTTTTAGGTAGCATTTTATGGATATGGGCCTTTTTCCAATTACTACTTTCTGCTTGAAATATTTAGTACTTTTCAATCCTCAAGGATATTCATTTAATGACTTACATAGCAGAGATCCCTATGGTTGGTATCATTTCTAGCTTTGTTGCTTGTGAAAATTAAGTTGCACCTTAAAATAGAAATGATAAAGCTGGAAGAACAAATATCTTTCAACTTCCTAATGAATGTTGGCTCATTTCCTTTGTATAGTTTGTATGGAGATGCAAATTGGGACATAGACTATTGTACGTATTCTAAATGTTAGTGCATATATTTACTATTTGGTCAATGTTGATGTAGAGAATATTTTAGTTGTCACTTTAAACATGGTGTTTTTTCTCCCGTGCTTGCAGCACTTACAAATAATGATCTAGACAAGTTCTTGAGGTCGATTGGGAAAGAACCCGCTTATGTGGACTTAGAGGTAACCATAAAAGTATAGACCTCAGTAGTACAAAGAAAAATATAGAAGTTCAACATGAGCATGCCTACCTGTATGAATATTTTTCTAATTTTCTTATCATTTCTTTAGGTTGTATTGTCTATGGGAAAGGATCAACCGACTGATCTTGTTGGTCACATTCTGATGGAAGTGGTTATAGTCTCTAATATGAATTCTGAACAAGGACTGGATAATGAGACAGGACCTCCGAATATTATTCATAGAGAGAATGAAACTAGAAAACATAAAGGTGATTATGATGAAACTTGCATGGTGTATATATTTTATTTAAAAATATTCTTGATCTTTTAATTGACACTTTGCGGACTTTGATGTGTTTTTTGGCACCCTCAATTCATATGCACTTGTTCATGTAGGAAGTGTTGTTTATCTAGGCTTGTTCATTACATGCTCATCCTGAACTCTATAGTGAAGATCTTGAGCCAAGATTCAAGGTTGAAGTTGGCATCACACTAAAATTGAGTTTGATCACTCCCAAATCAAAATTTTGGCATTTGCAGATGCAGTAAAGGTTTCCTCTTCAGGTGATTAATCAGTGTGTAGCAGAAAAAACAGACTTTTGCCTCTCCACCATAGTCTTGTCATCATGGAATAGATTGCATATTGAGTTTCTAAAGCAAGGTCTTCTGTGAAAGTGAAAATAACTAATGGAAGTCTATGTTCTTGTGCGTTAATGACCAAGCCTTAAAGTATACAATTGTCTAGGATTTTGATGTATTGAGTTGTCTAGCTAGATGCAAATAAGTCTTGAGTCTATCTGTGTATCATAGATAGCATGTTCTGAAGCTTATTAACAAATTTAATTTCAGTTGGTTGCTGCAAGATTTGATTCTTGAGGCAATATGGTTGAGCATGGTGATTGAGCATTTAATATCGTCACAATGTCTTGACACCTTTGGTGACATAAAAGAACCTTGATTTGAAAATGACATTTATAGTAATCTTGTGGATAGATAATAATGAGACTATCAAGGGAAGTAATCTATAGACTGTGACCTATGTGTCAGTGAGTGACCTTGTTTGACATTTGTATACTAATGTTTAATGACAACATGATAGATCTTGCTTTTGTCACAATAACCTTGACATCTGTATAGCAATAATCTTCTCCGTCACATGGTTTCAATGATCCCATTTTGTGAACACTGTTGAGGATTCATCTTGAGGTTGTTGAGTATAGTTGTTACAATAATTATGACTGGAGATTCATCTTGAGGTTGTTGAGTATAGTTGTTACAGTAATTATGACTACATTTCCAGTGCTTCCAAATGGTCCTTGAAATTTCTGGTATCATTTTGAAAACACATTCTTGTCTTAAGCTAGTGAATATTGGGCTTATTAAATCTTCTCCAATCCAACCAAGATAGTGTTGTGACACCGCAAACCTCCAAATGTGAAATCCCATCTTTGAAAGATGCTTACTGAAAAACTTGGTGGTAGATTTACCTAGCATGTTGATGTTGGGAAGGTTCACAAAACATAGCCACATAATATCATCCATTTGAACTGGGGGGAAACTATCTACAATGCTTACAAAATATTTTTGATAATCCAAAAAACAAGAAATCTAGCAGTAAGAGCTATTTAAATCACATCACCAAACTTCACAAACCATTAATGCCATCCACATGGGTCGTTTCCAAATGATGTCTTAATAAAATATACCATGGGGCTCTCATTAAAACACTAAATTAAAAACAATAGAGAACAATGTTTTTTTTCATTAAAGCAAAGGGAGGTCTCATAACTCTCATCCTCACCTTGCCTTTCCTTCTCTATATAACTCTCCGAAACTGTAACTTTTGTTGTTCCACCTTAATAAGACACTAGTTTGAGTACATGAGGTTGTAGTTGGATTTTTGAACAAGAAGCTTTCAAAGTGAAGAGGGTCTAGACTTGTGATTGAACACCTTATTTGGTGCAAACATATTCATAAATATTGATCAATTGATTTTTCATCATCATATAGATAAATTTATATGCCATTTTATAGACATGCACATAATCAATATTCCTAAAACATGGTTGATCTTTGTATCCCTTAGACCATTAAATGCCACAAATCATACTGAGATGTGCTTGAGTGTGGATTGAGTAATCACATTGTGGGAATACTAATATGTATCTCCTATGTATATCACAAGAAGAAAGGTCAATTGTAGAATGCATGTGGGGTCATAAGAGAGGCATAATGTCATTATGTTAAGGATATAAATATGAAGGGGTATAAAAAATGTTAATGAAAAAATGGATACCTACAATATCTAGTGAAAGTAGGTGGTTTTTAAATTGGGAAAATGCAATGGGTTAGTATTGGTAGGGGGTTAAATAAAGTGATTTTTAGAGGTATTTTCCAATATGTAGTCAAATTAAGGGTATTGTTTAGTATGCCACGAACGCATGTGCTATGCCATAGGTTAATTGACGGCCACAAAACTAAAAGTCGGCCCCCAAGGAGAGCTGGTCTCCTTTCGTAGCTCTGTCAGCATTTTCTGCTAAAACCCCGTTCTCCTCCTCCATGTGGTCTTCCCCAACTTCCTTGATTTTATTTATCAAATTCGAGGAATTTGATAAATAAACATTATCAACAACCTTTGAAAATTAAAATATATCTCTTGGGCTTATATTCCGCCGCTAAACCTTATAACCAAGGGTTTAATCCTTCGAACCTTATATAAATACCCGACGCTTTTTAAACAAATGACTTATAATGGACCTTTGGTTCCAGCCCCACATATTTAATCGATGGCCCAATCAAATACTCGCACCGTACCTTGGTTATCCTTTGTTCATTTTCCGAATATGACCACCGTCCGATGGCTTCCCTCCAGATCGACGACGTTCAATGATATCGCGCGGCCTCCCTGGTCGAACGTTAGCGTGCGATGGCGCTCGGGAAAGCGGTTTTCGCGGTCCCACCGTGTGCTACGTGTCGACCATTCAATGGAATCGCTCCCAATTTGGAAATACCGCTCATTCCACAAAAGCGATGCGATATGGTCAGTTCCATTTGTAAATCCACTTGCAGTTTCGGAACAGTGGTTGACCACGGTTAATCGCCTACCTTCCTATGCTCTCCTTTTGTTAACTCAGGTCAGGCCTCGGGTCAGGATTCCGATAGAAAAACAATTATGTCTCTGCGTAAGCGGGTTTTGCACTATCATCAAACAGAGTTCGACGACCACAATTTCTCTACACAGACCTCGCCTGTGGGTGGGATTAATTCAACAGGGTTTGTTCGGATAATTCAAGAGAAATAGTAGACAGTAGGATGCGGAGAATGTACAACAGTTCCATTCAGAAACTATACACACACAGAGTTCAATCGCCTCACAGTTAAACAAATTTCCTCACAAATACCAATTCAAGACAGTTTGATAATCAACAGGAACTGAAATTCATTCAACTGGAAGCAATTGCTTAACACAAAATATTTTATTGCAAAAATCTCTCTCCTCCCCTCAATACATCCTAGGGATACAATTTATATACATTACAATGTGTCTCTTCGGTTCCTCAGTGAGGACCGTTTAGAAAATCAAAGGCCTAATTACAAAAATTCGACTAACTGAAACATGACAGATGGATCAAATCTAACTATTCGACTTCTACAAATATAACTAATCTAAATGAAACAGTCAGCTGAGGTATTGACACCTAGCTGTTACAATTCAATTATTTTCGAACCCTCCTAGCCACAACATGTGGAAAAAACCTCCTACATTGCTGGCTAGTGTCTAATGCCCCTGCCTCAGAGTCCCGAGGGAAATTTTCTTCATGGGCTCCTGTCCATGAGCTCTTCCACTGATCTGCCTACCTTCTGCAACATTCCTTCAGTCATCCAAGTGGCATCTTCCTCTGGCTTATCCTTCCATTTGATTAAGTACTGAAAGTACTCTTGTCCTCTAGTCTTCCTGAACACTCTTTTGTCCAATATCTTCTCTGGTTGCAATGGTTGCGCTGGAGGTAGCTGCTCTTTCCACTCAATCTGTCCCTTGTCTGCTAATCTTTCTTCTGCACCATCATCTTCATACTTGTACAAATTTGCAACATTAAAAATGGGAGATATTCCAACATCAGGTGGCAATTCAATCTCATAAGCATTTGTAGAAAACTTTCTAAGTATCTTGCATGGCCCAATCTTTTTGAACTTCAGTTTGTTATACTGCTTCCTTGGGAATCTCTCATTTCTCAAGTGTGCCAAAACCAAATCTCCTACTTCAAAATGAAATTCTTTTTTGCTCAAGTCTGCTCTGCCTTTGTATTTGATGCTGCTGCCTTGTAGTTGTTGTTTCACTTGTTCATGTATGGTCTGGATCTCTCAAGCAAATTCCTCACCATCTGCGCTCCTTAACTCTGCCCTTCCCAGATTTCTTAACTCTGATATTCCTCTGGGGTGCATTCCATAGACAATATGGAATGGGCTCTGCCCTGTGCTTCTATTTGGTGATTCATTATATGCATATTCTGCCTGGGGAAAAATATGGTCCCACTGCTTGGGATGCTCTCCTGCAAGACTTCTCAACAATTTCCCAGACTCCTATTCACTACCTCAGTTTGTCCATCAGTCTGAGGATGATAAGCTGAGCTGAAACTCGGTTTGGTACCAAGTTTCTTCCACAGTGTCCTCCAAAAATGACCCACAAATCTGGTGTCTCTGTCTGAAATAATACTCTTGGGCAACCCATGCAATCTAACAACTTCCTTGAAAAACAAGTTAGCAACATGGGTGGCATCACTAGTTTTATAACATGGAATAAAATGTGCCATTTTCGGAAAATCGTCCACTACAACAAAGATCAAGATTATCTCCTCTCTGAGTCTTGGGCAATCCTAGAACAAAATCCATTCTCACCATGTCCCAAGGCCTATCTGGAATGGGCAAGGGAGTGTACAATCCTGCATTCTAGCTTCTTCCTTTCGCATATTGACAGATTTTGCAATTCTTCACGAACTTATCCACTTCTATTCTCATCTTAGGCCAATAATAGAAGTGACTTAGCTGCTCATAAGTTTTATCAGTACCAAAGTGTCCAGCAAGTCCACCACTATGCTTCTCCTTAATCAAGTTTTCTCTCATGGAACATTTTGGTACACACAGTTGGTTTCTCATGAATAACAAGTCTTCCTGCAAGAAATAATCCAGCCACTGGCTTCTATCTGTTAGAACAGGGTTACAACATGCCTCAAATGCTTCCTTAAAATCTGAATCTGTTTTATACAATTCTTTGAGAAAATCAAATCCTACAACTTCAAAATTGGTTTCTTGAACAAGCATGTGCCTCCTACTCAAAGCATCAGCTACTTTATTTGCTTGGCCACTTATGTGTTTCAAAACAAAATTAAAACCTTGGAGATACTCAACCCATTTGGCATGCTTATGATAAAACTTGGGCTGCTGTACAATATACTGCAAAGCACGATTATCAGAATATAATACAAATTCCCTAGACATCAAATAATGTCTCCACTTTTTCAATGCCTGAACAATTGCATAGAATTCCTTCTCATAAGAGGAATACTTTCTTCTGGTGTCATTTAGCTTCTCACTAAAATAGGCTACAGGCCTATCATCCTGACTCAACACAGCTCCAATGGCCTCTCCACTGGCATCACACTTTACTTGAAATGGTTTAGCAAAATCAAGCAGGATCAAAACCGACTTCTCAGTTATCTTTTGCTTCAAAAGTTTAAAGTTTCTTTATGCTTCAGCAGTCCACTTAAATGGCTGTTTGCTCTTCTTTATTGTCTCAATTATGGGTGCATTGATCTTACTGAAGTTTCTTATGAATTTCCTCTAAAAACTGGCAAGTCCATGGAAACTTCTCACCTCAAAAACACTCCTGGGTGAAGGCCACTCCACAACTGCCTTAACCTTTTCTGGGTCCATCTTCAATCCTTCTGCAGAAAAAACAAAGCCAAAATACACCAACTCTTCCTTCATGAATGAGCATTTCTTTAAATTTATCAGCAATTTCTCTTGGTGCAGCTTCTTCAAGACATGATTAAGATGCCTTAAATGTTCTTCTTTAGTTCTGCTGAAAACTAATATATCATCCAAATACACTATCACAAATTTACCAATGAATTCTTTCAATACTTCATTCATAAGTCTCATGAAAGTGCTAGGTGCATTTGACAACCCAAAAGGCATTACCATCCATTCATACAGTCCTTCATTCGTTTTAAAGGCAGTTTTCCACTCATCACCCTCTCTTATTCTAATCTGATGGTATCCACTTTTCAAATCTATCTTTGAAAAATATTTAGCACCACTCAAACAGTCCATCAAATCCTCAACTCTGGGCAAAGGGAATCTGTACCTGATTGTGATCTTATTGATTGCTCTGGAATCAGTACACATTCTCCAGCCTCCATCTTTCTTTGGGCTCAATACTGCTGGTACTGCACATGGACTCAAACTTTCTCTGATCAGCCCCTTGTCCACCAATTCCTGTACTTGTCTTCTGATTCCCTCATTTTCTATGGGAGTCATTCTGTAGGCTGCCTTATTTGGCAGATTTAAACCAGGGATAAAATCTATCTGATGGCTGATCTTTCTCACAGGTGGCAGCTCATTAGGTAAATCATCCACAATAATGTCACAATAATTGTCTAACATCTCTTGGATTTCTACTGGCAAATCAGAAATCTTTGTAGAAGTAAGAACTACCTTAGGTTTGCAAACTAAAGAAAAACTTACCTCTTCTTCTTCTATCTACTGCGGATATTCCTTCCCGCTCAGCAACAAGGTCTTTGGATCAATCACTCTGCTGGATGGCTCTCCTTCTTCCATGGGTATCAATGTATGATGTACCCCATCCTTGGAGAACTTGTAAGTGTTCTTCTTGCCATCATGCACTGCTGCTCTGTCAAACTGCCAAGGTCTACCTAGCAGTATATGACACACATCCATGGGCATTACATCACACAGGACCTTATCTTTGTATTTGCACATTTGCAGCTCTATCTCACACTGTTCTTTTACAACCAGCTGGTGCCCTTTTGTGCAGCCAGGACACCCTATAGGGAGTTGGATGCTCCCTTGTCTTCAACTTCAACTTCTCCATCACCTCAGTGGAAACCATATTTTATGTGCTGCCACTATCAATGACTAGCTGGCAGCATTTCCCTTGGACTTTGCATATGATCCTAAACAAAGTCTTCCTTTGTGCAGGCTCAGTGACCTCTTTGGTTTGCTTCAACAGGACCTTGTTAACCACCAAGGACTCTCCCCTTTCTGGTAGAATTTCTTCTTCAATTTCTGCCTCTTCTCCAGCCTGGGCAACAACAGCATTTCTTGGGCCAGCACCCACATTCTCCGGACACTCATAGTGCTTATGTCCCACTTGCTGACATCTATAGCACCTCAACTCTCTACCTCTGCCTCTGTCTCTGCCTCCTCTTCCTTTTCCTCTATAAGAACCCCTTCTGCCCCTTGCATCATCCTCTATAGATGCATTCTGAGGTGAGATACGGTTAGCTCCATCCCTGGGTGTAGTAGGCTTTCCTCTACCACCCTGACTTCCCTTTCCACGGAAAGTACCTCTCTTCTTGGCAGACTGTTTCCTCAGGACTTTCTCCTCTGCTTTCAAGGCCATCTAGTAGGCCTCTTACACTGTCTTGGGAGACGGAAGACCAATCTCATCTTGGATCTCCAGCTTGAGACCATTCACATATCTGGCAGTCTTCTCTGGTGTGTCCTGAAATTGCCCAGCTCTTATGCTCACTCTGTAGAATTCCTCTGTGTATTCCTTTACTGTCAGCAACCTCTGTCTCAGGTTCTGCATTTGCCTAAACAATGTAAGCTGATAATCACTAGGCAAGAATTTACCTTTTAATTTGGCCATCATTCTGGTCCAGCTTTTGATAGGCTGCTTGCCAACTCTCCTCCTTTCTGCCTGCACTCCATCCCACCAAAGTGCAACATGTCCCTTCAGCTTTGTCACTGCAAACTTGACCTTTTTAACTTCACTTATTTCTTCATAGTCGAAGCACTTGTTCATTTAATTTATCCAGTCCACCAGCTCCTCTGGATTCAATCCTCCTACAAAATTTGATACTTCAATCTTGGGCTTAACTGTATACCCTAGAACAGTTCTGAGGAGCCTCAAGTTAGGAGGAATCTCAACATTTTCTTCTGCTTCTTCTATTTCAGGTTCACTGATGTCTTCAGGATCTCTGGGCTGTCTTCGCTCCATGGCATCCATTCTGGCCTCGAACCTCTGCAAAATTCCCAACACTTCTGGATTGGCAATGGGTCCGCCTCTCCTTCTGCCAGCACCTCTACCAACTCAGATTGCCATGTTAATTCTCTGCAAAAACAACTCAAAAACACTCTGATACCACAAATGACGGCAACAAAACTGAAAGTCAGCCCCTAAGGAGAGTTGGTCTCCTTTCGTAGCTCTGTCAGCATTTTCTACTAAAACCCCATTCTCCTCCTCTACGTGGTCTTCCCCAACTTCCTTGATTTTATTTATCAAATTCGAGGAATTTGATAAGTAAACATTATCAACAACCTTTGAAAATTAAAATATATCTCTCGGGCTTATATTCCGCCGCTAAACCTTATAACCAAGGGTTTAATACTTCGAACCTTATATAAATACTCGACGCTTTTTAAACAAATGACTTATAATGGACCTTTGGTTCCAGCCCCACATATATAATCGATGGCCCAATCAAATACTCGCACCGTACCTTGGTTATCCTTCGTTCATTTTCCGAATACGACCACCGTCCGATGGCTTCCCTCCAGATCGACGGCGTTCAACGATATCGCGCGGCCTCCCTGGTCGAACGTTAGCGTGTGATGGCGCTCAGGAAAGCGGTTTTCGTGGTCCCACCGTGTGCTACGTGTCGACCATTCAATGGAATCGCTCCCAATTTGGAAATACCGCTCATTCCACAAAAGCGATGCAATATGGGCAGTCTGGTTTGTAAATCCACTCGCGGTTTCGGAACAGTGGTTGACCACGGTTAATCGCCTACCTTCCTATGCTCTCCGTTTGTTAACTCAGGTCAGGCCTCGGGTCAGGATTCCGATAGAAAAACAATTTTGTCTCTGCATAAGCGGGTTTTGCACTATCATCAAACAGAGTTCGACGACCACGATTTCTCTACACAGACCTCGCCTGCGGGTGGGATTAATTCAACATGATTTTTTTGGATAATTCAAGAGAAATAGTAGACAGTAGGATGCGGAGACTGTACAATAGTTCCATTCAGAAACTATACACGCACAAAGTTCAATCGCCTCACAGTTAAATAAATTTCCTCACAAATACCAATTCAAGACAGTTTGATAATCAACAGGAATTGAAATTCATTCAACTGGAAGCAATTGCTTAACACAAAATATTTTATTGCAGAAATCTCTCTCCTCCCCTCAATACATCTGAGGGATACAATTTATATACATTACAATGTGTCTCTTCGGTTCCTCAGTGAGGACCATTTAGAAAATCAAAGGCCTAATTACAAAAATTCGACTAACTGAAACATGACAGATGGATCGAATCTAACTATTCGACTTCTACAAATCTAACTAATCTAAATGAAACAGTCAGCTGAGGTATTGACACCTAGCTGTTACAATTCAATTGTTTTCGAACCCTCCTAGCCACAACATGTGGACAAAACCTCCTACATTGTTGGCTAGTGTCGAATGCCCCTGCATCATTAATTGAGTGACGCCCCTATGTGCAACAACAAGATGACACTTGTAAGAGGAAGTATGGATGAAAATGCCACTTATAAGCAAAAATGGATTGAAACACGACTAAGAAAAAAAAAGTGTGAATAGAAACGAAAAAAGCAAGCAAAACGACACTGTGAAAAACTTACCGAGAATCCAGACACTTGAGATCAAGATTGAAGCAAAACTCCTTGTGATAAAGGAATGCGCTCAACCCAAAGTGATCAATAATTGTGAGAATGAGTGATGAGCTAGGAAACTTATAAAATGATTCACATGCAAAACAAGTTCATGCATGATAGCCACTTGTGGTTGATGAATGAGTTAATTACAAGAAGTGGAGTGGCCTCCTATTTTCTAGGAGTGCGCTCAACATGCGAACAAGAAGGGCACATGCAATAGAAACAAGGGGGCACAATCATTGATGTCAAGGAGTGCATTGGAGTTAAGGACCAGAGGGGTGCAGTCACTGATAACAAGGAGTGCGCTCCACTGAGTGATTGAAGTGCGCTCATGCCTAGAAGGGTGCATTTTCCTCCATCAATGCTTTTGTGTCTGTTGTCTTGAGGAAGTGTGCTTTCCCTATGAGAAAATAATGTGCTTTCTTGCTTTTGTGTGATGTGCATGTCAAGTGAAGAAAGCTAATCACTAAGTCAAAGAAAGCTAGTGCTTTTCCTCTATTTTAGAAAGACAACACAAGTGCTTCCAAAGATAAGATGATGACACTTAGGAAACTTTGACCTAGGAGGAAAAGTGACACTTAGAAATATTGCAAGGATAATTGACACTTAGAAAAACATGAACAAATAACAAGATGACACAATATAACTTGATGCAAAAATTCATGTAGGCTGCAAAATTGACTAAGGAAATTTTTTTGGAGGGTTGTTGTCACAGTGACAATAGGTTCATGGTGCTTTGTTTAGGGATTTGGCCTTGTCAATGACTTTATCCTTATTTGGTGCATGGGTCTTGTTTTCAGTTCATCTCTTGGGCATTAATTAGGGTTTGAAACTTGTGTCTTAGGCTTTATGTTCATTGCTCCTTGGTTAAAGTGAAATCTCTCAACCATGTCAGATTTTGAGAATGTCCACATAAGGTTCCTATGTAAGTGCAAGCATGCCGAGACTTCAAGGGAAGGGGTTGTGTGTAGAAAGAAGAAGAAAAGCCTTGTAAAAGTTGTTGTAAGGGCATATTATGTTTGCTTGTTTGTAGAGGTTAAATGTGAGATGACAAAAGTAAATAAATAGGTAAGGGAGAAGGGAGGACAAAATTCAAGTGCAAGCATAATTTAATGTAAAGCTAATTACCTATATCCCTAATATTAGTCCCTCAGCGAATGGAGATTCCAAATATGCTTGAATGTTAAAACTGTATTGACAAGTTGAAGGATTGATGGCCTTTGCAATCAAAAGTAAATGTAATTGGAGTTCTACAATTCCATAAAGGTTGGACGATATTGAAAAAAACAATTATGATAAGCAAATTGAGTTTGATAGTGCGTATGACAATATGATCACTGCTATCTAGGGTTCCAAACTCTATAATGATGATGTCTTGGTGGTGGAGGTGGAGATTGAGGTTGACATCATTAACTAGGCAAGGAAATGGAAGGAGGACAAAATGAAGGGATTGGTCTTGATGAAGCACTGCTAAGGCATAATTTCTATCTTCACAGACTTGGAGGAGGACCCAATCTCATGGGCTTTAACTTGTTTAAAATTTTTATTGGTTTTTAACTTTTTAATGTTAGCACCTTTAAGTATAGGCCCAATGAGGTCTTGGAGATTCAGTTCATAATTTGTAAGTGGCTCTCCTAGGGGAGATGAATACACTATAAAACTCTCTTTGTTGAGATATATATACTTTAAGACTTTAATTCTCTTTTTTGAAAGCTAAAGGCTTGACTCACGGACAACTTGCAACTAATATTAGTAGTGTTTTGACTTCACATATTAAGATAGAAGTAGAAAAATTACAATAATTTTTTTATATAAACAAATCTCTCTCTCTATATAACACTATATGGAGGTAAATTTTTTATATACAATAAAATTCTCTCGCTATATATAAAACTTGGTAGGTTAGTTTTAACTTCATGTTAATTAGTTGCCTTATAATGCATGTTTTACTTCACTTCCCTGTAATTAACCTTGAAAAGGTCGCATTGAGTTCTAGAAACATATTTGTGAGGTTCTCCACATACCTATACACCAGCATAGACCCATATTAAGTACGGATCTAACATGAGCCAAGAGGGATCAAATTTCTTCACATGCAAATTTTTTAAGAGTGTATAATACAATGTGTTATTTTTCATTGTCTAAGTTGTATTTTTGAATGCTAAATAGAGTATATATAGGACCAAATAAACCTTTTAACCACAAAACTTATTTTTTTCATGATAATACATAATTTTTTTTAAATGAGACATTAAAATATTTTACATAATATGTACATCAAGACACTTTATGTTGCAAATTAAAATGGTTTTTTATTATTAACATATTTTTAAGTATATGTCAATATTAATTTGTATTAAAATATTTTATCAATAACTAGATTATAAGATTTAAACATTTTAGATTTGAGGCTTTTGTGATCCATAAAATACATAAATGTCTTTTGGGATTAATCACAATCCAATCTTTTCGGATAAATGTCTTTTCGGATTAATGACCAAATCCTAATGATGTGATTAATCTTAAAAGACATTTATCTATTTAAAAATCTTACTCACACATTTTTTTTAAATTCTAATTACTTTACAACATATTCAATTTTGTTTTTATTATGGTCTACATTATTTTTTTATTTAAAACATATCTTTTAACTTTTCTTTTTATTTTAAAGAGGAACTCATGTCCTTATATTGGTTGTTACACATCCCCTCATACTAGGTTGTAGAATGAGCCTCTCCGTTCAATAAAAAAATACAAGATTTTTTATGTGATATAAATAATGCTAAAAAAATAAAAAAACCATATAATATACACCTGATATATAAATATTGTAATATAAAAGAAATATATATATATATTCTCATATATTTTAAATTTTATGATGTTTAATTTAAATATAAATAGCCTATATTTATTTTAAATAATCAGCGGATTTACATTTTAAAATGTTTCTCTATGTACTTTGATAAATATAGAAAGGAAAATGTTCAGAACTGGATCAAGGACCTAAGGATTAGCTCAAAATTCAAAGTTACAGGATTGGGTTCAAACCAAGATGGTTGCGTAGGTCTCGTCTTCTCGATTCCGGTGTCACAAACGGTTCGAAAAACTGACACCGTATGAAAAAGTTATTGCAATTTGAATGTCAAGTGGGTCCGACAGAGCATGAAGGTGCCAACCCTCCTCCCATGGAACCTCATCATGTGACCAATGAGGGAGCTTAATGTTAAGTGCGCTTAAGGAGCCTAATCCCAGGTTTAATATTTAATTAAACTTCAGTTAAGTGGAGTTTAATATGGCGGAGATTCTGGAGGCGCTCCGAAATTTAGGCAGACTTCCACTTTTAGTGGAGTTAACTAGCAGCTGCCCCACATTTAGTGGAGGAAATTGGGGCAAAGTGTTTTTGGTCATAACTCACTCAATTTTCGACCATTTTGAGAGTGTGAATAGTCAATTTTGATTATTTCCAGCATTCCAGACTCAATGGAGTAGGTTTCAGAGTCATCAGAGAGCTTCTAAGCACGGTTTTTTTTTTTTTTTTTTCCCTACATCCGTGAAGTTCAAGGGGCCACTAGGGCCGCCAGGAGGCAAAATCAGTTTGAGGCCTAACCAGGGGAGCTAGAGGCCTTATGCAAAGATCCAATAGTCCATATTGGATATTTCGGATGTTCTGAATTTGATGAGATGGTTTGCAGATCCTGTAGATAACTTTAGAAAGCCGAAAAGCTTCAGTGAAGTTCCAGGGGCCATCAGTGCAACTTTTGCCAGCAACAGCTCAGGGTCTAGACAGAGCAGTTAGAGGCCTTATGCAACAAGACAATAATCATTTCTAACTGTAATCAACATTCTGAATCCATTTATGGAGGTTTCAGAAGCTTTTGAGGACTTCTAGAGGTCAAAAACCCAGCAAAGAATTTTTCACTGACCTTAGTGCCAGGGGATGCCAACGGGTGTTGTAGGCGAAACTGGAGCAGTTGGAGGCCATTTTTGATGAAAAAATAGTCTATATTGACTATTTCAGACATTTTGAAACCAATGAAAGTATTTTTAGAACATTTTGATAACTTCAAGAGCTCTAAAATCTAAAGGGAAGTTTTGGGCAGCCCTGGGAAAACCGTGGAGAAAGGCCTAGTTTGGGGATGCAATGCTCATTTTGAGCAAATGATCAGTCGATATTTGGTTTTTGATATGTGCTGGAGACAGTAGGTGTGGTTTTAGTGACATAAACAAAATTCTGAAGGAGTTAGTGCCAATAAGAAACTCAGTGCACCGACAGGTATTGTAGGCGAAACTGGAGCAGTCAGAGGTCATTTTTGATGGAAAAATAGTATATCTTGACTATTTCGGACATTTTGAAACCAATGAAAGTGTTTTCAAAACATTTTGATAACTTCAAGAGCTTGAAAAGCTGAAGGGAAGTTTTGGGCAGCCTTGGGAAAACCGTGGAGAAAGGCCTAGTTTGGGGATGCAATGCTCATTTTGAGAAAATGATCAGTCGGTATTGGTTTCTGATATGTGTTGGAGACAGTAGGTGTGGTTTTAGTGACAAAAATAGAATTCGGAAGGAGTTAGTGCCAAGAAGAAGCTCAGTGTAGCTCAGTGCACCGACAGAAGGAATCGTTTCTAAAGTGAGCCTAAAGCTGTTTGCAGAGTTTGGACAACCATGAGAGGGATATAGATGGTATTCTTAGCCCTTTGGACTAGTTCAATATCCATTGGAGTTAAGTGTGGAGCTTGTAAAAGAAACCTTACCATAATCCCAAAGAGATGAGTCAAGATGAGAAAGCTCAAAGGAGACGTAGCCCACGAATTTCGGGTGAACTCTTAGATTAAACCTAGATTAATTTTTCTGTTATGTTTGAATGTTTTATTGCTGCATTATTTTACTATTATACATGTTAAATTTTAGCAAGAACAAATTAACTTAAGACACATAAACAATTAAAAATCATACACCACTTTCAAGTAATAATTCCGCATAATGTCAAGTACAAGCTAGATTATTTATTTTTTTAGCTGAGTGGAAGGTTCTTGAAATACATAACAAGTTATCCATACCATTTTTAGATCATGTTGGTATCAGAGCACTTGGTTGCTTGATTGACATAGCAATAATTTGCTTGTAAAACTTGAAAGGTGTTTTTTCAGTGTAAAAGATTGATTGTTTTACTGTTTGCAAACTGACTGTTGTTTGAGTTTGTTGGAGATGAAGGGATAACTATTGTTAGCTAAGTCCAGGAGAGGAAAAAAATGAATAAAAGGTTGAAGGCATCTTCTTTACCTCAAAGGACCTCAAGGTCACCCTTGGAACACAAACCCTCTTGACGATTGTTTTTTAAGAAGCTCTTGGAGTTTGTTTGTTGTTTGGCTGCCTGAATAAGAGTTTGTCTTTACAACCATTTGGGTCAAAAGCTTTGTCATTTGTTCTGAAAGCTTTGTGAACTTTGTTGAAGTTACTTTTGTTCATTGACATCATAATGACAACTTCTACAAGTGAGGTTTCCTCCTTCACAATATTCTTCGATGAGGATATGAAGCATGACTTTATTATATTGAAGGACATGGTACAGATTCTGTTTGAGGATAGAAGAGAAAGCACTGAACTTCGTGAGAAATTGTTTGCAATGAAGGAAGAGAAGCATAAATTCTTCAAAGATTGCATGATATGGAGATGCAGCTCCATCAAGCTCACGAGGCTTTGACCAAGAACACGCGTGAGGAAGAGGTAATCCACTCTAATTTGTCTTCAGTTTCCTCTTTAGAAAGATGTGTTGGTTCTTTCGAATATCACACTAAAGATATAGGGTCCAAGTTAATGTTTAAAATGGGATATGAAGGCAAGGGTTTAGGCAAGCATGCATAAGGCATGGTTGAACCCCTTTTTGTTGAGGAATGACCTAAGAAATTTGGTCTTGGTTATGTGCAATGTAATGGCGAAGATTCCAAAGCCATGAAGGCATGTGAGGCTACTTTAAAGAGAACTTTTGTTCCAAGTTCTAATATGCAAATATGTCAAATTTGTTTCAAAGATGATTGCCATTGCTTTAAGCCTTTGTTGCAGCAAAAAGATTGTAGACATGCAGCTTATGGAGAGCATGCGAGTTCGAACAATTTTCAAGACAAGAACGATGATGTTAGTCTGCAAATGAAAGCTAGAGCCTCTACTAGTTCATCTCATCAAGAAGGCAAAAAGGATGGACATGCAAATCAACACAAGAGGTATAAATCTTCCCATGGTCAATTTGATTGTGTTTCTGCAAGGCATGATAATTTTGCATGCTTAAATGGAAGAAAGATTTGTTGTACATATTGTGGTCGATTTAACCATGATGTTTTGAGATGCTGGATGAGGAAGAAATCATACAAGAAGCAGAAGAAGCAAAGGAAACTTTCAAAGAAGGTGCATGAGACTCGCACATATTTCCAGAAGAGGGGACATGTTGTCTCCCAATGTTGGACTTTTCATCCAACTAGCCGTCCCAGGCACATATAGCAAGAGGATAGAAAGAATGGCGAAGGTGGAGCCAAGGATTCCATTATTGATGTGAGAACGGATGTTCCACATGAAGAAGAGTTGCAGCAACAAAAGTCACCATGGAAGTGAATTGGTAAGAAGTGGATGGACTTCTTAACACAATAAGACATACTCTTTTGTACATATGCAAATTTCGGTTGTATGCATGTATTTTATGTTGTAATATCTTGTTTGTTTGAGCCACCTTGGACCATTGATCAAGGCAGTGATGTTCAACTACCTTCTGCAAATTTATCGCCAAAAATTTCTGAGTGAGTGTGCAAGGAAGATAGTTCTTAACAGGAGGACAAGCGCATCCAAGAAGGTAAGTGTCGACTACCTTCAAGTTGTGGTTCAAAGGCACTAGCCATGCAAGGAAAGTGTATGGAGGATGAAGAGAAGAGGGTGATGTACTCTAATTTACTCTATATATCAATATATCCGTATTTTGGGGTCCAAAATATTCCCAATGAGGAGGTGTGATCAGAACTGGATCAAGGACCTAAGGATTAGCTCAAAATTCAAAGTTACAGGATTGAGTTCAAACGAATATTGTTGCGTAGGTCTCGTCTTCCCAATTCCAGCACCACAAACGGTTTGAAAAACAGACACCGTATGAAGAAGTTATTGCACTTTGAATGTCGAGTGGGTCCGGCGGGGCATGGAGGGGCCAACCCTCCTCCCATGGAACCTCATCACGTGACCAGTCAGGGAGCTTAATGTTAAGTGTGCTTAAGGAGCCTAATCCCAGGTTTAATATTTAATTAAAATTCAGTTAAGTGGAGTTTAATATGGCGGAGATTCTAGAGGCGCTCCGAAATTTAGGTGGACTTCCACTTTTAGTGGAGTTAACTGGCAGTTGCCCCACATTTAGTGGAGGAAATTGGGGCAAAGCTGTTTTGGTCATAAGTCACTCAATTTTCGACCATTTTGAGAGTGTGAATAGTCAATTTCGACTATCTCTAGCATTATAGACTCAATGGAGTAGGTTTTAGAGCCATCAAAGAACTTCTAATCAGGTTTTTACATCCGTGAAGTTCAAGGGGCCACTAGGGCCACCATGAGGCAGAATCAGTTTGAGGCCTAACCAGGGGAGCTAGAGGCCTTATACAGAGATCCAATAGTCCATATTGGATATTTCAGATGTTCTGAATTTGATGAGATGGTTTTTAGGGCCTGTAGAGAACTTTAGAAAGCCGAAATGCTTCAATGAAGTTCTAGGGGCCATCAGTGCCAACTTTTGCCAGCAACAACTCAAGGTCAAGCCAGATCAGCTAGAGGCCTTATGCAGCTAACCAATAGTCATTTATGACTATAATCAACATTCTAAATCCATTTATGGAGGTTTCAGAAGCTTTTGAGGACTTCTAAAGGTCGAAAACCCGGCAAAGAATTTTTCACTGACCCTAGTGCCAAGGGGTGCCGACAGGTGTTGTAGGCGAAACCGGAGCAGTCGAAGGCCATTTTTGATGAAAAAATAGTCTAACTTAACTATTTCAGACATTTTGAAACCAATGAAAGTGTTTTCAGAACATTTTGATAACTTCCAAAGCTCGAAAAGCTGAAGGGAATTTTTGGGCAGCCCTGGGCAAACCGTGGAGGAAGGCCTAGTTTGGGACGCAGTGCTCATTTTGAGAAAATGATCAGTCGATATTTGGTGTCTGATATGTGCTAGAGACAATAGGTGTGGTTTCAATGATATAAAAAAAATTCTGAAGGAGTTACTGCCAAGAAGAAGCTCAGTGTAGCTCAGTGCACCGACAGAAGGAATCGTGTCTAAAGCGAGCCTAAAGCTGTTTGCAGAGTTTGAACAACCATGAGAGGGATATATATGGTATTCTCAGCCCTTTGGATCAGTTCAATATCCATTGGAGTTAAGTGTGGAACTTGTAAAAGAAACCTTACCATAATCCCAAAGAGCTGAGTCAAGATGACAAAACTCAAAGGAGACATAACCCACGAATTTCGGGTGAACTCCTAAATTAATTTTGCTGTTGTGTTTGAATGTTTTATTGCTGCATTATGTTGCTGTTATATATGTTAAATTTCAGCAAGAACAAATTAACTTAAGACACATAAACAATTAAAAATCATACACCACTTTCAAGTAATATTCCGCATAATGTCAAGTACAAGCTAGATCATTTATTTGTTTAGCTGAGTGGGAGGTTCTTGAAATACATAACAAGTTATCCAGACCATTTTCAGATCAGAAACTAATTTAATTAATCTAAATTTTTAGAATTAATTTTATATTAAATATTAATCAACCTCCGAAGTTTTTTTTCTTCAGAAAATAACATTAAAATTGAGTGAATCAAAACAAACTTAAGTTACATTGAATAAGAGAAATTTATTAACACAATTTTCAATCTTAGTCAACAATTTCATCATTGGAATTTGGAAACTATTCAAACCTAGGTGTGATCTCCAACAAAAAGAGTACATTGGAGCTACGGTGGAAGGCAAAGGTTCTTATTGCTTGATTAAGAACCAACTCACATCAACTTCCGTGTAAAACAGGATGGTCGAAAAGGATTGGGAAGAACGGGGGTGTACATTTTGCACATCTGGGGTAGTGGAATCGGAAAAACATTTCATTTTGGAATGTGATGCGTTCAAAAACATCAGAGAAAGTTATGAGAATATGTTAGCATCGGTTTCTTGGCATGTGATGCGTTCAAAGACATCAGAGAAAGTTATGAGAATATGTTCGCATCGGTTTCTTGGCATGTGATGTATTCAAAGTCATCAGAGAAAGTTATGAGAATATGTTAGCATCGGTTTATTGGTATTGTCTTTTGAGCAAAAGGATTGTTAGAAAGTTGGGCCAGCTCATCATCAATTTAAATAAAAAAACAAAGCAAAAAATAATCCTATAAAATATTTTTAGTCTCGAATGATTAAAATATCATTTCATTTCATTTCCAAATTAAAAAATAAAAATAAAAATAAAAATTAAATAATACAAAAACAACATTGTAAAAATAGCCGAAAATTGTAAATTTATCACACATTTGATATCCTCGGCATCGGAAGTTTGAATATTTGTTACTCAACATTTCATTTATTTGGTGAGAATTAAATTATTTTTTAATGGTTCGAAATCGTGTATCAATGTTTCTAGCCTATTGCTATATGATATTTCTGCTGTGCGTTTAATTTAAATTTTTGCTGGCGTTCAATTGAATGAAATACGTCCACCCATGTAGTCCTAGTCGTCAGTAGGATAAGGGAGGAGCTGCTTCTCCATGGCAATGACAACGGCAATTCCTGCTTCTTCAATGCATACATTACTTCGTCCAGCATTACTTCGTCCTTCAGGGTTTTTGCCACATTCACTCTACTGTAAGTCCCCTCCTGTAAACCAACTTAACTTATTACTTCATTTAGTTTCATTCCACGCGATTCCTCCGCGGATCTTCAATCCCAATTTGTAGTTTTGGAGCTAATTGTTGTTCGATTCTTTTACTTTCTAAATTATACTGCCATTTAAATACTTACTGCTAATTACTATCCTAATTTCTATCCCAAATGCCCTGTCTCTAGGAAATTTGCTGCCTCTAGATATTAAGCTGTTCGTCGTATTAGACCATTTGGCCTCACAGACTATTGATAAAATTCTATCCTATCCTGTTCTTCTCTCTCACACACAATAAACCCAGTTGTGTTGCTGCAGGCTTTTTACACCCAAGTGCTTTCCTAGCTGTACTGAATTCAGTGGAATGCAGACTATGCAATAGATTTAATCAGAAAATGAATGCCAACAGACAATGAATTATGTTGTGATGGACATTCAAAGTCAATGATTTGGGGTTTGAAATGTGCGGATTACATACAGACTCTCAAAGCATTCCGTTTTTTTGAAAGTCTAAGCCTGAAGGTTCCAATTTGCCTATTAAAAATGATGTTACTCTTGTCAGTTGGGTTTAGATTGGGTGGTGGTGAAGGAGAAATGTTATAATCACTTTACCGATTCAAATCTCACTTGTTACATGTTTTACTTCTCACAAGCTAATTGTTGGGTGCAGTTTGGGTGGTGATAAAGGAGAAATGTTATCATCACTATCCAAATTCAAATGTCACTTGTGACATGTTTTACTTCTCAGGAGCCAATTGTGTTTAATCTTGTTAGTTGGGTTTAGCTTAGGTGATGATAAAGGAGAAATGTTATCATCACTGTCCAAATTCAAATCTCACTTGTGACATGTTTTACTTCTCCTTCTTACCAGCCAATTGTTGCTGAGGCTGTGAGCCATGAAGAATGTCTCACCCTTGCTTAAAAGCTTGAGAGTGGAGTGCTCGGAGGCCTAGCTATACATGCTGGCCATCTCAATCCAAGGCTTCTTCTTGAAAGTGGGAATTTTTTTTGTCAATTGGATTTTAAACAACTTGTAGTCTGTGATGAATCCAAACCATTCACATAATTCTAGGCCTGTCTCCTAATGTGCTTCTTGACACTGAACTTGACAGTGACAGGCATACGACTTTCAGGACTTGTGACATGTTTTACTTCTCAGGAGCCAATTGTGTTTAATCTTGTCAGTTGGGTTTAACTTAGGTGGTGATAAAGGAGAAATGTTATCATCACTGTCCAAATTCAAATCTTACTTGTGACATATTGCTATAAATGCTGGCCATCTCAATCCAAGGCTTCTTCTTGAAAATGGAATATTTTTTTTGTCAATTGGATTTTAAACAACTTGTAGCCTGTGATGAATCCAAACCATTCACATAATTCTAGACCTGTCTCCTAATGTGCTTCTTGACACTGAACTTGACAGTGATAGGCATATGACTTACAGGACTTGTGACATGTTTTACTTCTCAGGAGCCAATTGGTGTTTAATCTTGTCAGTTGGGTTTAACTTAGGTGGTGATAAAGGAGAAATGTTATCATCACTGTCCAAATTCAAATCTTACTTGTGACATGTTTTTTTCTCCTTCTCACCAGCCAATTGTTGCTGAGGCTGTGAGCCATGAAGAATGTCTCACCCTTGCTTAAAATCTTGAGAGTGGAGTGCTCAGAGGGCTAGCTATAAATGCTGGCCATCTCCATCTAAGGCTTCTTATTGAAAGGGGAATTTGTTTTTGTCAATTGGATTTTAAACAACTTGTAGCCTGTGATGAATCCAAACCATTCACATAATTCTAGGCCTGTCTCCTAATGTGCTTCTTGACACTGGACTTGACAGTGATAGGCATATGCCTTACAGGACTTGTGACATGTTTTACTTCTCAGGAGCCAACTGTGTTTAATCTTGTCAGTTGGGTTTAACTTAGGTGGTGATAAAGGAGAAATGTTATAATCACTGTCCAAATTCAAATCTCACTTGTGACATGTTTTACGTTTCCTTCTCACCAGCCAATTGTTGCTGAGGCTGTGAGCCATGAAGAATGTCTCACCCTTTCTTAAAAGCTTGAGAGTGGAGTGCTCAGAGGGCTAGCTATAAATGCTGGCCATCTCAATCTAATGCTTCTTCTTGAAAATGGGAATATTTTTTTTGTCAGTTGGATTTTAAACAACTTGTAGCTTGTGATGAATCCAAACCATTCACATAATTCTAGGCCTGTCTCCTAATGTGCTTCTTGACACTGAACTTGACAGTGATAGTGTTAAATTTAGATAACCATGGTGTTCTATGCTTGATGCAATTTTACTTCAATCTTTCTTATGCCTGATACACAATAGCAATCACATAAACATGAAAGTAAAATGCTGATAGAACACAATAATAGATCAACAGAGGACAAGCCAAATATAGATCAGATTTACAATTCCTTTTGTCCAGCAAAGATATGAGATATTGTTGCGTTATGGCAGTCAACATGATGATTCAGCGAGCAAAGTCTTTCTCGGTCAATCAATCCTTCATGTGTCACACCCACAGCCCTCAAAGACAGCTCATCACAAGTTAACGCAGGTCAACCCAAAGTCAGTGCAGAAAAGTCAATGCAGGACAGCAACAGAAAAGTCAACGCAGCAGATTAGGGCTTTGGTCAAACAGCCCAGAATTCCTCGATTTTAGTGCCCAGCAATATGGCCTCCTAAAATCGGATTTTTGGCAGAAGTTGGTGTTGAAAAGCGTAACTAGGTCGGTCTTCATTATGGCTATGTAATTATGTATTTATAGAAGACAAAGATAATAAAATGTATTTTTTCTTGTTGTACTTGCTTCATGGGTTTCATGAGCAAGATTTTATAGGTCAGTAGACTTCTTCTTGATGTCTACTAAGATTGTCTTCTAGTCACAAATGAAATTAAGTCTCATAAGGATAAAGGGTCTAGTTATATGCTCCAAGACCTGGTCAAGATACCTTCATAAACGTTGGAATAAGTGGACTGCAAGTCGGCCTATATTCTCAATGGTGAAGTTGGCCCTCATACAAGATGTATGGTCAGCCTTCAAACAGAAAATGTGATATATATATGAAGAGACTGCGGTTAAGTGGATTAAGAAATAGTGCGGACCTCTCCGGACACAAAAAGGATTTGCGGATTTCTCTGACACAACAAAAGGAAGTGCGGACACAGCAAAAGGAAGTTTCGGTTATATCTCTGAAGTAATATGCGATAACAGAACAAGGAATGCAGATCACTCTAATGAATAAATGCGGATTACACTAAGGAAGAATGCAGATCACTCCAACCTGAGGCAGATTGCGGATGACTTAAGAAGATATTGCGGACTGTCCCGAGCAGAAAGTGCGGATCACTTAATCATTAATTGCGGATTCTCTGAATTGAAAACAGTGCGGATTTCATGAGATTGTTACAGAGTATACATTGCGGATTCCTCTAAAGAAAACTTTGCGGATAAGTCTGAAGTATATTGCGGACTGTCTTGTGAAAGGAAATTACGAGTTTCTGAAGTGTACTACAGTGCACAGTTCAGAAAGTATTAAAATGCGGAATGAATTGATGTTTGAAGTGTGATGTTCAATAAGCATTCAAGTGCAGAAAATAATAAAAGGTTGCATGATAAAGAACACTTCGGACCAATCAAGGTCAAAGTCAATTCTGGTATTCGGATCAGAGTTCATGAAGTGTGGATGTATATAACATTATGATATACATATACAGTGAAGTAACTTCAAGAAGAAAATAAGTCCCAAGTGACTTGGCGAGTTTTTCTTGTATTGGTACAAGACAGTACAGATTGGTGCAAGAAAGAAAAGTCAGTGTTGAAAATTGACAAAGAAGAAATAACAAGGTCTTGGAAGCATATATAAGTCAAAGGTCTAAGTCTGGGTCATGGTACTTGTCATTCGAAGATCTATAAGAAGAGTTTCTCGTGGGTTTTTCCTCTCCAAGAGGGAGAGGTTTTGCCCTGGCTCTAGGAGCCTAACTTTTGTGTCTTGTGCATTTTGATAATTGACTTGATGAAAGATTAACTAAGCTAAAAGAAGAGAAGACATAAGTAACACAAGCAAGCTCACAAGTAATTATTAAGAAGAGAATTTGTATTAATCACCAGCCCTCCAAATTCTCAACAGTTGGAGGTCAAATGATCAAGGGCTGACCACGGTCAATGCTGCAGCAAAAGGCCCTAAACAGATCCGTATAAAACAACAGCTATGCTCCACACATGTGAGGGGAAAAAGGCCTCCAAAGGCTATCGAACCAATCAGATCACAATGAGAGAATGTGTGATGAGTTGATGAGCAAATGACCTCCAAGTCTCTCCAATTTATATCTAGCAGTGAGGGTGTGTGACACATCTTTTAGGCATGTGAGCCTACATTACAAATCTGGCCGACCTTGCACATGTGGAAAATAAATTAAAAATAAATGTTTTTCTCATCCAAACAAGATGATCTTTAGATCAATCTTGCACCTCTCCGAAAGAGGAATCCAACAAAAATATGATCATTGTCATATAAGTAGTGCAACATGGAGTTTGGACCTAGTTGCCCAAAATTAACACTCCCTCTCAACTAGGGAGAACTCCATCTGTCCACAAGTGCCATCCATCAATACCATGATGTAATTTTACCAAACATTGTGCGTCATCTTGTCGTAACTTGCTTTGCTGGCTCTCGTTCTCAGATAGAACAAAAAGGTGAGTCACAAAGACATCACACTCGCTGACCCAAAGTCAGCTTAGAGGTAAAAACCTCTCTCGGACTAAAAAAGAGTCTCATACTAACCCGAAGTCAGTTTCGAGGTAAGAACCTCATCATACTTGATCCCAGATCAAGGTGTTGGACACGTGCCATCCTAGAGAGTACGACAGTCTCCGATGCGTCCATCGGTCTCTATCCACATTTCCCACCTCATTGGCCAAATGAGAGGTACTTCCCATGAGTTTGAAACTCCATGGGTAGGATGTGTGCAAGGCACAGATCAAAGAGAGGCGAACCAACTCAATATCATAAAAGTGGGTAGGAGCACAACAAGGTTCGGCAAGCCTAGCCCCGTATGTGCTTATAGCTCCGAGAAGCTATCCCCAAGCCCCCTGGAGCTCCCAGATCTCATAGTCCAACTCCATCAGGACCCTCAGAATAGGGTCTTTCCACGATTCCAAGCTTCTCACGGAAGGTTAGGAACTTGGCCTTCCCCAAGGGCTTCGTGAGAATATCTACGACATGCTCATCAGTTCCTATATGATCGAGCCTTACGGCGCCTCGCTGTACCATGTCTTGGACAAAGTGGTACCTGATATCAATATGCTTGGATCGATTGTGGAACACGGGATTCTCAGAAAGACGAATCCCACTTTGGTTATCACAAAGGTTAACAGTGGTATCTAGCACATGCCCAAACAACTCACTGAAAAGCTTTCGCAACCAAACAGCTTCACAACAGGCCATACTCGCTGCAATGTATTCGGCCTTAGCGGTGCTCAAAGCCATCGACTTCTGCTTCTTGCTCATCCAAGATATCAAAGCAGAACCTAAGGTGAAGCAACATCCAGATGTGCTCTTGCGATCCACCACACTGCCAGCCCAATTGGCATCAGTATATCCATGGAGTTTCAAACTCCCGGCAGTGTATCTAAGCCCATGCTTGATTATGCCCCGAAGATATCTCAACAGATTCTTGGCACCAATCCAGTGAATGCGATGAGGATCAACCACATGTTGACTCAAAGTGTTCATTGCAAAACATACATCCGGACGGGAGTTCACTAGGAACATCAGGGCCCCACGAGTTGTCGATACTCGGTAGGATTTGCTAGCACGGGCCCAACAACGTTTCCACACAGCTTCTTGAAGTTGAGTTCCACCGGTGTCGACATAGACTTACAGTCCACCATACCAAATCTCTCCAGCAACTTCACGACATATTTGCCTTGAGAAAGGAAAATCTTGCCTGGCCTCTCCCAGACCTCTAAGCCTAGGAAGTAGTGCATCAGTCCTAGGTCTTTCATCTCAAACTAGGAAGCTAGCTCCCTCTGACACTGATGAATGAGAGGGTCAAAACCTGTCAGGAAGAGATCGTCCACATAGAGAACTAGAATGAGAGGCATTTTTCTATCGACCTTAAAATAAAGGTTCGGATCAACATTACTTTAAGTGAAGCCCAACTTCATCAAGTAGCTATCTATCCTCTCGTACCAAGCCCTGGGGGCTTGCTTCAACCCATAGAGGGCTTTCTTCAACCTGCATACATGGGTGTCTCTATCTCAGACTTTGAACTCCAGAGGTTGCTCCACATACACCTCTTCCTTTATAGAACCATGCAGAAAAGCGATCTACACATCCATTTGATGTAGACTCCATCCTTGCATTGCAATAAGGGCAATAATAGTTCGGATGGTGGTATAGCGGGCCATAGGTGCAAATATATCATCATAATCTATGTCTTCCTTTTAAGAGAAGCCTTTGTCAACAAATCGTGCCTTGTGCTTTTCAACACTTCCATTAGATCCATGCTTGATATTATAGAGCCATTTCGAGGTGACAACAGATTTGTCCTTCGGTCTCGGGACCACTTCCCAGACATCATTTTTCATAATGGACTCATATTCTTCGTGCACAACATCCTTCCAAACTTGATGCTTTACGGCTTCTTCAAATGATCCAGGCTCAGATTGTACTATCATACTCTTCGACTTCTTGCTTTCATGGAATGTCCTCCTTGGGGCAACATGTCTCTTGACATCTACGAGAGTATCCCTGAGCCATGAGGATCTTCTCTTATTTGAAGGAGGTGGATCAATGAGATCCATAAGTCCTTCAACATCGGGCATCAAGTCATTCTTCTGCTCTTCCTCCTTTCCTGTTTCTTCATCTTCTTTGTCTTCCTTAGAGCTAGGAATATTTCTCACTTTCTTGAGGGCAACATCTTTATCGAAGGTGACATCGTGGCATATCTCCACTTCTCTTTGACCAGGCACATAGATTCTATATGCCTTCGAAGTTTCACTATTGCCCATAAACATTCCCCTCTTTTCATAAGCATCCCACTTGCTTATCTTTTCTTTCGGCACATGAAACTAAATAGGACAACCAAAAACTCTAAAATGAGAAACATCAGGTTTCTTACTAGAGAATACTTCTTCGGGAGTTTTGGAGTCCAGAGCAGAATGTGGGCATGTATTTTGAACATACACAACATTGTTCGCAGCTTCTCCCCATAGAAACTTTAGAAGACCTTGGTCACATAGCATGGCGCGGGCAGCTTCCACAATGGTCCTGTTCTTTCTTTCAGCAACACCATTTTGCTCAAGAGTGTATTTAGTTGTGGTCTCCCTCTTAATGCCAGCTTCTCTACAAAAGTCATTAAACTCATTTGACTCATACTCTGTCCCATTGTCGGTCCTCAAAAATTTGATTTTCTTCTCGGTTTGATTTTCCACCAAGGCCTTGAAGGTACGGAACTATTTGAATTCTTTTTCCTTTTTCTTCAAAAAATATATCCAGGTCTTGCAGGGGAAGTCATCTGTAAAAGACATGTAATAGAAACATCCTCCAAGGATGTCACGGACAACATACCAGATAAGTCCGAATGTATCAACTGCAAGATATTAGTCGTCTTTGTGACACTAGAGGGGAATGGTCCTCTTGTATGCTTCCCTTCGGCACAACCCTGACATATACCTTCATGATCATCACTAAATTTGGGCATCCTTGTCACCACCTTCCTTGCTTCGGGAAGGGCTTTGTAATGAAGGTGTGCAAACCTTCGGTACCATAACTCTGTTTGAAGAGTTGTATCACATGACATAGCCCCCAATGGGCTTCCTCCAACCTGGTAGAGTGTATCAACTCTAAAACCAATAGTCAGAGCTTCCTTGAAATTCTTCTTCCAGATACGTACCTTTCCATCAACGAATGCCACTTTGAACCCTTTGTCTTCCATTGCCGAGATGGACACAACGTTTTTCTTCAAATCATGTACGTACAACACATCTTATAATCGGAGGACTTGACCTTGAGATAGATGGAGGGTCACAGTCCTTGTCCCTTTCACGGGATAGGTGGCATTATCTCCAAGGATAATTTTCAGATTAGTATCCTTTTCAAACAAATTAGAGAGGGCTTCTTTATAACTAGTGAGGTGCCTTGAAGCACTACTATCAATCAACTAGACATCCAGGGTGTTGGGTGGAGATGCAACAGAGAGGGCAGATACAAGAATAAATTCATTTATCTTATTATCAACAACATTAGACTCATTGTACCGAGAATTTCTTGACCTCTTGAAAGGTTGCCCATTTCCACTACAATCAGAGGGAACCTTCCTTTTTCCTTTGAACCTGTTGTTCCTGCCATTCCCTCTCGAGTTGTCGTTGTCATCATCCCTGGGAGAATCCCTTCTATTAGGGCACTCTCTTGCATAGTGACCAGTCTTGTTACAAGTGTAACATCTTCCCTTCCTTCCTTTCGGCCCCGCTCTACCATGGTTTTGATTTCTCGGGCCACCATGGGTCTTCTTCTTTGCATGAGCAGGGAAGGCAGTAGGGTCACTTCCATTACCATTAGAGGCATACTCCATCATTCTTTTTCCTCTTGAGTGCATCTCGTTAATATTTCATCAAAATGAGGAAACACATTATTATTAAGAATAGTGGTATTGAATACATGCCAATCACGGGGGAGACCGCCAAGTGCAATAAGAACCATCTCTCGATCAACTATTTCTTCTCCAATAGCTAGAAGATTGTTCCTGATTTCAGTGAGCCTCATAAAATAGGATTGAATAGATTCATCCTTGCCCTTCTTGATATTCTTCAATTGATTCTTGAAGAAAAGAACTTGATTAGCATTGCTAGCCCTGAACATGCTAACCAATTTATCATACATCTCTTTAGATGGGCTCAACTCAGAAATGTAAGCAACCAAGTGCTTATGAATAGAATCCCGGATAATCATCTTTGCTTTCATTTCCCCTTTTCTATACTTCGTCTTTGTGGCAACAACTGCATTTGATGAAGGTTCTTGAATCTTCCCCTGCACATAGTCCATGACAGCTTGATCTTCTAATGCCAAATCCAAGGACATCTTCCATGCATGAGAATCAGACTTATCAGTCAATTTATCACCAGCCTTGAAACCCTTGTAGGTTGAGGAGGCCATTTGTCCTTGATAGGGTTCATTCTTCGGTGATTGCTTCTCACACTAGATTGGACTTTGTCTTCACCTCAACTTTGATACCATGTTAAATTTTGATAACCATAGTGTTCTATGCTTGATGCAATTTTACTTCAATCTGTCTTAGGCCCGATACACAATAGAAATCACATAAACATGAAAGTAAAATGCTGATAGAACACAATAATAGATCAACGGAAGACGAGCCAAATTAAGATCAGATTTACAATTCCTTTTGTCCAGCAAAGATATGAGATATTGTTGCATTACAAAAGTCAACAGGATGCTTCAGCCAACATAGTCTTTCTCGGTCAGCCAATCCTTCATGTGTCACACCCACAACCCTCAAAGACAACTCATGACAAGTCAACGCAGGTCAACCCAAAGTCAGCGCATAAAAGTCAACGCAAGACAGCAACAGAAAAGTCAACGCAATAGATTAGTGCTTCGGTCAAACAACCCGAAATTCCTCGATTTTAGTGCCCAACAATACGGCCTCCTAAAATCAGATTTTTGGCAGAAGTTGGAGGTCAAACGACCAAGGGTTGACCACGGTCAACACTGGTCAACACTGTAGCAAAAGGCCCTAAACAGATCCACAGAAAACAACAGCTATGTTCCACACGTGTGAGGGGAAAAAGGCCTCCAAAGGCTATCGAACCAATCAGATCACAATGAGAGAATGTGTGATGAGTTGATGAGCAAATGACCTCCGAGTCTCTCCAATTTATATCCAGCAGTGAGGGTGTGTGACATATCTATTAGGCATGTGAGCCTACGTTACAAATATGGCCGACCTTGCACATGTGGAAAATAAATTAAAAATAAATGTTCTACTCATCCAAACAAGATGATCTTTAGATCAATCTTGCACCTCTCCGAAAGAGGAATCCAACAAAAATATGACCATCGTCATATGAGTAGTGCAACATGGAGTTTGGACCTAGTTGCTCAAAATTAACAGATAAGCATATGCCTTACAGGATATAGAATGAAATGCCTCCAAAGCATAACCAACAAAGCAAAATTTGTGAAAATTTCTTTATCTAAGAAACCCTACTGCTAACCATTGATTTACTTCTCCTACTTGATTATTTAAACAAGTTAGTAATCTGAATATTAAAAAAAACAACGAAGTAAACACAAATAGAAGCCTACACATACAGATCACTTACTGAATTTAACGCTTATATGACAAAGTGACACACAGATTTTTTCGGACAAATGTCCCTTGAAAAACCCAATGCAGGAAAACCGGTGCAGCTGCTCTGGAGGTTTTTATTATTATGCAGAATCTGAATACAACATTTTCTGGGCACCAAACATGGTTGGCCCTACAGAGAAAATCACGGCAACAATATCTCTTTCACTCAGAGACAAAATATGGCTGATTCACACCCTCAAACATGATTTACAGAACTCGAGCCCTTTCTGGCCCACCAAAAACCCCAGCGCTGCTCCTCAGCCCTCTACATCAACCTTACTGGCCCGCGTCAGCCTCTGCACTTCTTTGGAAGGGCTTGTGTCGCCCTCTCTGGGCTTACGCTGTCCCTGTGCTGCCCTAACTAGGCCCACGTCAGCCCTGCGTGGCTCCTGCTGCCTCTGCGCTGCCCCTGACTGGGCTCTGGCTGGACTGCGTAGCACTGGCTACCCTCTGCGCTGCTGGATATGCAGCCTCTCTGTTGCTGTTGTATTCTTGGCCTTGGATCTGAATCCCTCGCCAATACTGCCCCTCGCTGCACTGCAAACTCTCTCTAAAATTCTTATTAAACCACGACCTAGAATTTGAGCTTAGCTTCAGTGCTCTGCTAATGTGTGTATTCTGCCACTGAACCCAAGCCCTTCTCTTATACTTTTCTCGTTGGCAAACCAATGACCGTGATCCAATCTCTAATCGACGGCTAAGATTAGAAGCTACTTGATACACATCACTTAGATCATTCTCATCACGTGTTTAATTTAATTCACTTTATTTTTTTAATTTTCCAAAGTTAGACTTAGGGTCCTTTATTAAAAAATCAATTACTTGAATAACTCTTAAACCTGATGGAATTTCTCGAAGCGCTTTCTGGGTTTTTGAGATCTCATGTATTCCAACTCCTCCACAAAATTTTGGAGCTAGAGCACATTCGATGCTACCCCAAAATCTCAACACTCCCTCTTAGCAAGGAGTGTGCTCTAGCAATACAACCACACCGAAGTATTGCCCTGATCTCTGGCATCAGTCTCCGCGTTGATGCTTGGCCTGCTGCCCTCCATCACTATGCTGCTACTGCTCTCTGTACTGTTGCCCATGACTCTGTCACAATCACTGCCTCATTTGTACTGCAACTCCCTCTCAAATCGCTGCATCGTGCTGCCAACTATTGCGCTGCAACTCAGTTGTTGAGAAGTAAGCAACTAAAGGACCCCTGCCCAAATACCGACAGACAAGTCAGTCGGGCTGCATCTCATCACTAAAGCTCCCTTTGCTGTTGCTCTGTGCTGTCCTCATGAAGCCACTGCGCTGCTACAACTCTGCACTGCATCCTTTGTGCTGTTAAAGTCCCATCAACCCCTTTGCGCTGCTGCTGCCTCTGCACTACGCTGCTCCCTCTACAACCTCTAGCTCTGCCCTCTGCTTCACTGTGATCCTCTGCACCCATTGCTCCAGCGCTACTGTCTTAAGGCTCCCGTACCACGTATGTGATCTAAGAGTTGGGCTACTCAAGGATCTTGCCTCCACTCTGTAGCTGCTCTACAGATCAATATCGCCCCACCTCTTCTCTCGAGGTACATGAGTGTAATATTCCTAATTAGCACCGCTAATTGGAATATTTGATTTTTGTCTAATTTTGCCGCTTTAGCTAAAAATAATAAATAAAGTGAGAAACAAGAGGGGTCATCTCACTTTATAAAATAAAAGTGCTTTCCTAGTTGATTGACGTTGTAACTTAAAGGGGGGGCCTTGGGGGTCCACACGTATATGAGGGGAGGCCTCACGCTGACCCAAGGGTAACTGCAAGGTGAAGGACGCGGTTAAGGTTTTGGAGGGAGTTTAGCATTATAAAAGGAGGGGTTTCCACTTCATTTGGGATGCATATTTTTGATATTGATATTGAGAGCTAGACTTTTGTCTGCTTCAGCACGCCGGTTGTTTAGTCGGTCTGCAGCACTGTTTAGTGCACGAGTGTCTCCGGTCGGAGATCTGCCTTGGCTCCGGGGACTTGTAAAATTTGCTGGGCAGAGTTTTTTTTGGTTCCGATTGGTGGTTTGGTGGTTGGTGGACGTTGGAAGTGCCCTTTTGAGTATTTACGCGGTCCGGAGAAGAATAACGATTTCGATTGAAGAGACGGTCTTTGATGAAAGCGACTTTATTTGGGTGGTTTGTTAGCGATGGGTTCAGCGTTTTTCAGCCTTGAGGAGGTTGCCGTTTCATCTGGAGGTTTTGCAGGAGGATTCAACCCCTTTTCTCAGTGTGTTTCTTGAGCTTCTGCGCTGTTCCTGGAGGCACAGCGTTTTTGTAGGAGGAGGGTTCCTGGGGGTGATTTTCGGAGGTGGTCCGTTTGGTCTATGATTTCTGGGTTTTGTTCGGAGCAGCGAGTATAGGTGATCTGTAGATTTTTAGCTCATTCCGGCGAGGGGATCAGCCTCTAGTTCCAGTTCCCTCGGGAATGACTTTTTAGCGTTCTCTTCTGCCTTTTATTGATGAGATGCGGGTTCACCCATAACGACCATTTCCTATTTTTCTGAGAGGATTCTTTACTTGCCTTGAGCAAGGATAGGTGCATTTATTCTGATTATCCATTGTATCCCATTATATTCTCAGATTAATAAAATGGCTTAGCGTTCTGGTATTTTATGTGTATTTGTTCCATATTCCAGTTCTGGCATTTGTTCTATATAGCTGCTTGTTTGTATTTCTGTGTATTACTGTTTATTTCCCTTTGGGGATATTACAGTGGTATCAAAGCATAATTCTGGCTCAGCCTGTGGTCTATGACATCAGAAAAGAGATCATACAGAGCAATAGCAGTTGCAATACCAGAAACGCAGTTGGAAAAAGGGACAAAATAAAAAGGGTCAAATTTTGAAGTTTGGAATTAGAAGAAACGTTTTCTGGGTTTTTCTGGGTTTTGGACAAGGATCACCTTCCCAAATTCTTGGAATCTTCTGAGTAGTTTTCGGTGGGTAAATCGGAGGTCGAAGTTAAGCAGCAGTATGGTTTTGCAGCAGCCATGCAGTTTCTGAGGAGCCTGAAGACACATAGCAGAAAGAGCCGATGGCAGTTGATGATGATGAGAGGAGATTTAGAGAAACGCTCCTCCAACACATACGGGGATGTGTCACGAGAGACTGTTGCGCTGGCAGTTAGCGTGGGGAAACCCCCGGGGGTTTCGGTTGGGCGGGGATCGTGCACATCCCACCATTTGCCGGAGCATGATGCCACTCAGCATATGGCATCACGTACACCCACGCGTCCTACCATGCCCACTTTTCTGGATGAAGACATACGGACGGCGATACGGCGAGAGATAGATCCGGCTCGGGGAGATAGATCCGGCTCGGATGGCTGGCATTTTTGCAGAGTATCAGGCTTTCGGACAGGCATTCATGGATTCTCTCACCTTCAGTAAGTATCTCCAGATCTAGTATGGCATTAGATCCCGTGATCATCACCGGGGGCACAGGCACCACCGTGATGACCACCGCACAGCTAGTAGACCTCACAACTTTCACAGAGGGAACATGCGCTCACATGATGGGGGCTTACAGCGCACAGTGGACAGATTCCATCTACCGACATTCGACAGGTCATCCAGGCGCTCAGAAAAAGCTTGGGTGGACAAGTTAGGTGCCTCTTTCCAGCTTGACCGAGTATCGGAGAGGGGAACCATTAAAATGGTTACCTCGCACTTGGAGGATGAGGGAACACAGGGTTGCAGGGAGTCCGAGGTTACACCTAGTGTGACACAGGATTCACCCTCGTTGGAGACCTCCTCGGCCGAGTCGGTTGATGTGGTAGTGGAGAAGGTAGAGCCTACCTCAGTAGAGCCATCCATTGAGGTGATGACCGGAGTCGTGTCCGAGTCTTCAGGTGGTAGCAGCACACGACAGATGGGTGAGGCGTTAGGAGATATATCCACCTTCGATGAGGCACTAGCAGGTACAAAGGTATTGGATGATGGTCGCAGACAGCGGTATCATCGGCTTCGGACGGACCTTCGAGTTTTGAGAGAGAAGGCCACGTCAGTACGGGAGGCCATTTTGTTGCGGGACCAGGAGCTGGAGGGTATGAGAGTGACTTGTGCCAAGTCGGCGGCCAAGTTGGTCCGCATTGGGGAACGACTGGATTCCCTGATGGTACAATCAGAGGGCACGTTGGAGCATCAGATCATTCCCCTTCAGGCATGCATGGATGGGACTAGTAGTGTTGTTGGGTCATCTCTTCCCATTGGAGAGAGAGAGGCAGAGCCACCTAGTCAGATCTCATATGTTGACTTGGATAGCGGTATGAGACGATCAGAGTTGCACAGGGTACAGCATCCATATGTTGAGGTTGGATGGAGAGAGATTTTGAGTTGGTACTCGGTGGAGCGGGCTATGGAGATGCTGATGGATCTGAGTGTAGCTCAGCAGAAGTTTCTATGCATGGGGATTACAGGAACCCCAGATTGGCATTGGGATCCGGGTGGGATCACCTATCGTTTCCCAGGCAGGTCGGCTGACCATGTCTTGGAGAGTGTAGTTGGCCTAGTAGTAGAGCATGTGCGGTTTCGGTCAGCTCCAGTG